>REGO01000030.1:729947-759904 GCA_010120015.1 Rhombomys opimus
TTTTTTTTGCTACCTTAAATAGAATTAACTTTTTAATTAAATGTCCCTGAAAACACTTCTAAAAATGTCTTGATTATTTTAGTTATGTGTAAGTGTGTCGTGTGCTAATGAGCACAGGTGTGCACAAAGGTTGGGGCGTTGAGTCTCTCAGGAGTTAGAGGGTGTTGCGAGCTCCCCGACATGGTGCTAGAAAGTGAACTCAGGGCCCTATGCAACAGCAGTATGCGCGATTACCTGTTGAGCATCTCCTCAGCCCCCACCCGCTCAACATTTTTTTTTAAAGCATCTCATTATATAGTCCTGACTAATCTAGAACCTGCTCTATAGACCAGGCGGGCCTTGAACTCCCAGAAAATCCTCTTGCCTCCTTCCAAGTGCTGGGAGCAAAGGTGTTCACTACCATGCTTTTGCTGCTGTCGTTTTAATATGCTATCACTAGGGATGGAGACGTGGCTCAGCACTTAAGACTGTGAGCTGCTCTTGCAGAGGACCTGAGCTCAGTTCCCAGCACCCACATCAAGCAGCTCACAGTCACCTGCAACTCCAGGGTCAGGGGATCCCATGCCATCTTCCAGCCTCTGTGGGCGTGTGCACCACCCACATATAGACCACATGCTAAACACATGTAAATTTTTTATAAAAAATAAATAAAGTGGAATTACAATTACCATTTAATTGATACCTATTCTCTGGCTTTCTAATTAGTATTATTTAGTAATGCAGCAGATTTGAAATGCTGGCCTTGTTTTCCTCTTCCTTCTCTCCCTCCATCTCCTTCTTCTCTTCCTCCTTTTTCTTTTAAAGACAAGTCTCATTGTATAACCCTACCTGGCCTAGAACTCACTTTGTAGACCAGGCTGGCCTCCAATCACAAAGATCTGCCTCCTTCTACCTCCCTGGTGCTAAGATTAAAGGCATGCACCACCACACTCAGCTAAACGTGTCTTTTTATTGAGATTATCTAGATCAATTGTTCTCAACTTGTGGGTCAAGACCCCTTTGGGGTTCAAATGACCCGTTCACAGGGGTCACATATCAGATATCCTGTATATCAGATATTTACATTATGATTCGTAACAGTAGCAGAATTGTAAGTATGAAGTAGCGATGAAAACAATTTTATGGTTGGAGGGTCACCATAACATGAGAAACCATACTAAAAGGTTACAGCATCAGGAAGGTTGAGATCCACCCTGCTAGATTCTGTCTTTGCTTTGGTAAATAAAGGATAGTCTTGAGCATCGTACAGTATCCGTGGACATTACAGAGATGTGAATGTGCACTGAGAATGGTCTAATTGAAGTCACAGCTACGGGAATATTCAGTTTTATTTGCCAGTTTGACTAGTGTGAATTCCTCTAGGCAGCCTCTCAACAGACAAAGCCTTGCAAGTAACTGTCCACTGAATGGTGGGTTTATCCAGGTGACTGTGGATGCTGGCAACATCTTTGCTCTCAAAGAATGGTTGGCTGGGCCTGAAACCTGTCTTCATATTTCATAAATCAAAAGTGGGACACAACAGTAAATGGCAGAGAATTTATTCCTCAAGCCATAAAATCTAAAACTTAACATTTTCATGGCCTTCTTTGTGCCCCATGCTAAAGTGATAGGTAGTTTCAACCTGGCTGACTTTAAGGCTTCCTCCTTGTAGAGTTCAAGATCACCAGAAATGGAATTTTTGTCCTTTATAATTACCAAGAAAAATGGCAGCGTTGCTATAGGGAACTAGCATTACTATGAAATAGTTACTGTATTAATTTCTCTATTATTCTAATAAAATTCCACAAACTTAGCAGCTTAAAAATCTCAAACTCGTTATCTTATAGTTCCAACAGGGTGTCAAAGAGGCTGCCATCTTTTCTCGAGGTTCTAAAGCAGTAGTTCTTAACCTTTCTAATGCTGTGACCCTTTTATACAGTTCCTCGAGTTGTAGTGACCCCCAGCCATAAATTTTTTTTTGTTGCTACTCCATAACTGTAATTTTGCTATTATTATGAATCATAAATATAAATATCTGATATGCGACTCCCAAAGGGGTCATGACCCACAGGTTGAGAATCGCTGCTCTTTTTCCATGGACCATTCTTTATGGGTGTGTCCTTTCACTCACTGGTCCACTTTTAAGTGGGTATTACATTAGTTTAACTCAGATAATCAGGAGACTGTTGATGTTCTAAGGTCGCATGATTGACTAATTCTCATTTACCAAGTGTCTTAGTCACTGGCCTATTGCTGTAAAGAGACACCGTGACCAAGGCAACTCATATAAAGAAAGCATTTCGTTGGGGGCTTCCGTACAGTTGAAGAGGCTTAGTCCATTACCATCGTGTAGAGAACATGGCAGCAAGAACGTGTGGTGCTGGAGAAGTAGCCGACAAGGGTTTTGAAACCTCAAAGCCCACCCCAGTAACACTTCCTCCAACAAGACCACGCCTCCTAATCCTTCTAATCCCTCTAACCCTTTCAAACAGCACCAGGCCCTCTCACTCAAACCACTCCTCCAGACTCTGGGATTAGGATTTGGACCTTCTTGACGGCAGAAAAGGTCTTATCCTACCTACTGCAGAGGTGCTGAGGCAATTGTTAGTGGTTTTGCTTCAAAGAACATGGCCGTGGGTCTGGTATGCTAAGTCCAGACTTTCTGAAACACCGGAGGCAGAATAGTACTGCAAGGAGGTATGGTTAGGTCATTTCTCGAAACTCTGCTTATGTTTTCACCCCAGATAAATAGCATAAATTGTTTGACTGCTTCTAAAAATAAGACCTAAAAAGTTGAGATCACTTAATACTATCTTCTCAAAAGTCCTTAGCTCCTAAAGTTGTTATGGTCCCTGCTGTTCCTCAGTCCTCTTAGGACAACAATCCTGGGGAGGTGGCACAGGAAGGAGGAAGGCCAGTCGTTCTCAAGTTGTGGGTCTTGAACAACAGTTTCACAGGGATCAGATAACCTACACGTCAGATATTCACATTACAATTCATTAACAGGAGCATGATTACAGTTATGAAGTATAAAACAAAAATAATTTTATGGCTGGGGGGTCACCACAACATGAGGAACTGTATTTAGGGGGTCACAGCATCATGCCAAACTACCAAAGCATCACCGCCATTGGCTCAACTTGCTGCCTGACTGTGTGTCCCTCAAGCCTCTCCTTAGGGATATCCTGCAGCTGCCACCAGAATGCTCCCTGGGATCTCTCCTCCATCCCATTTCCTGGCTCTTTTTGTCCCCATTCTTTCTGCCTACATTCTCCTCTCTTGTTTCACTTCTCTCTCATCTCTTCTTGATGCCTGCTTCTTCCTTCCTGGCCCTTTCTCAAATTCAGGGCCCTGGGTTGCCTGATAAGGGCAGAAAAATCAAGTTGGACAAAAATTCCTTTTCAGAACTGATGGGGAAAGGCTTCCTTGCTAGCTTGTGCTGTTTCTCAGAGTCTAGACAGTTTCTGAAATGTAACTCTTCTTCAGACATGTGCCCTGGTGTATGTTAGTGATGGGATTTGTTATTGTTTCAAACAACAATGTCACTGGTCCAGCATTCACTTGGATTACATTTTCAGATACAGTCCACTTTCTTTTATATTGCACAAGGTAACTAGTAGCAGCACAAGATAACTACTGTACCATCACTCAGCTACTCTGTAGTGTTCCAAGAAGATACAGAATCTTTAGATGGAGGTTTCTGTTAAAAATCTTGGGCCTTTTAAAAATCCCAAATGAAGGTGGTCTTTTATTTCAGGAGGCTGGATATGGTGGCACATGCCTTTAATCCTAGCACTTGGGGAGGCAGGGGCAGGTGGATCTCTGTGAGTTTGAGGGCAGCCTCGTCTACAAAATGAGTCCAGGAAGGACTACACAGAGAAACCCTGTCCCAAAAAAACAAAAGATAGATAGATAGATAGATAGATAGATAGATAGATAGATAGATAGATAGATTGATAGATTGATAGATTGATTTCAGAGCCCATTTCTTCCTACCACTTGCCATACATATTCCATTTTCTTTAGCCATTTTATTCAGCATGAGCTGGATTAATAATAATAAGATAGGGTCTACAGAGATGGCTCAGTGGCTAAGAGCACTGGATGCTCCTCCAGGAGACCCAGGTCCTATTCCCAGAACCCACAGGGTGGCTTGTGACCATCTGTAACTCCAGTTTGGGAGATCTAACTCCCTCTTCTGGCCACTATAGGCATCAGCATATATAAGGTACATACACAAGGGACATGTATGTAAACACCCACATAATTCTTTCATATTACATATTAAAATTAATGACTATGTAAGACCATTGAAATGATTCTTACAGTACGTCACATTCATGTTTACCTCTAGGCTAAAATTTCTCCACACCTTTCCAAACTATCCTAGCTAACCAGAACCAGATGGCATCCTGGACATTTCCCAATGAAAAGTGTCCCTATGCTCTTTCAGGACCACTCTTTGGGGTGCTGATTCATTGCTTTCATAGCTAAAAAGAGCGTACATCAATGCCAGTGAGCTTCTGAAAATCCAGAGACCCTTCTGCAAACCAGGAAGAATTCTTAAAGCTGGAGTTCTGCTTAAATGCAGTCGCTGTGGAGCCAGCCCCAGTATTAATCCTGCAGACCCTCCTGGCCCTGCAGTACTTCAGGCCTTCTCCCTGACTACAGAACTTAAGAATTCCACCAGCACATCTCGCCTCCCAGGGCCAAGCAGGAGCGAATTTCTGTGTTTAAATACGTTGTGTCTTCACTCTGGATCTGAGTCAGGGACTGCCTGGTGGAGAACTGAGAATGGGGTGCCAGCATTTGTTCTCATAGCTACCGTGAACACAGAATGCCCAGGCTTACATTTATCAGAAGAGATGTAAGAAAATACTAGGCCAAACCCGTAGTCCATACAGTAGTAATATTCAGGTGACCTAGAATGACCCTTAGCTGCCTTTCTGTGGACAGAAGCCACTGTTAACAAAATGCTCTTCTTGTGGCCTGACCTATAGCCTTGGCATTATTAACAGTGGCTCATATGAAAATGTAAAACTTCAGAAACAGACATGTTAATGAAACAAAACAGAATCGAACTTTGTCGTTGCTACCTCTTGGTGTGTAACTGAGACACCAGGATCAATTGGGGGTAGTTCTCTCATCACTTGTCACAGAGTCTGGATGATAGGGAAGAGTTCTCAACTCTCTATGAACACTCAGCCAGCCCACACCCACAGTACACAGGGTGGGGAGGATTCCCTCGGTCTCTTGATGAAGAAGAAGCCATGTTTATTATTAAGGAAAATTATTAAGGCTTTGTTAGCATATGCCTGTCGTTCTATCACTTGGCCGGAGCTGGGTTGAGGGTCTAAATAAAAGGAGGACAACAGAAACTGATCTTCCACCCTTCTAGCTCTTTATATGTATTTATATTATCTAAGCAAGGAAGTACCACGACTATAGGTATCGGGACAAGATTCCAGAGGCCTTCCCACCTCCTCAAGCCACAGGCTCAGCTATACCCCATAAGTTAGAAGCCTCAGCATTCTCCCCTGGGGTCCACGAAGTCCTCATTGAGATGGGCTCAGGAAGAGGCCACCCACTCCTGTGCCTGCAGCTGCCAGGGGTGTGTAGGCTCAAGTCTCTATAGGTTTGAGAATTCTGTGACCCATCAAAGGTCAAAAGCCGGTCGCTTTGATTTGAGTTCCTGCTGAACAGACTATTTTTCAAAGAAGACCTTCCCCAAACCCAGTCTTTACTGGGAACCTCTAGAATTGGATGGTTTGGCTCGAGCCCCATGTATGCCCAAAGCTGCTGGGCAGTAGCATCTCGGCCATCTGTCAGCGTGTGGTGGGCACCCCACCCCTCCCAGTACACTAAGTGAGCACAGTAGTACAGCTACACAGTGGCCAACATGTAGGCTGAGCCCGGTATCCACAGCGCGGGACCACATGAAGACAACAGGCTCAGTCTGTTTGAATCCCAAGACACCCGTGTCCCCTGGCTCGGGGGTGGGAGAGAAGAGTGGGCAGGGATCCTCTGACTCAAGTGCTTTGATGCTCTCTTGCTCTTGTAGGATCTGCAGCGCGATATCGAACAGCACAGTGCAGGGGTGGAGTCTGTGTTCAACATCTGTGATGTCCTACTGCATGACTCTGACGCCTGTGCGAACGAGACGGAGTGTGACTCAATCCAGCAGACCACCAGGAGCCTGGACAGGCGCTGGAGGAACATCTGTGCCATGTCGATGGAGCGGCGCATGAAGTAAGCAGCCAGCTGGCCTGAAACATGGCGAGCGCACACACAGCCACAGTAACTGCGTCCTGTTCGAGTCACTTAGAAATACACCAAGAAGTAGCTCAGTTGGTAGAGTGTTTGCCTAGCATGGAGGAGGCTCTGAGTTCAGTCCCCAGCTGAACAGGGAATGGCATTCATGCATATCACCTCAGCCTGTAGGAAGCGGAGCCAGAAGGGTGGAGAGTTCAGGGCCAGCCTGGGCTGCAAGAGACCTTGTCTTTAAAGAAAGAAATGCCAAGAGTTGGCAGAGAATGCCCAGTAGGGTGAACAAGGAAATCACTTGTGGAAAAAAAAAAAAAAAAAAAACCTATCTGGAGTACTGCCTTTCTCCAGCCACAGAGCAGGGCAGGCAGCCCCAAGCCCTGGAAGCAGGAGTTCCGAGGTGCTTGGGTTCCCCAGAAGAATTGAGTTTACACCAAGAACAACATCATCCTTAGCTATTTCCTGGAAAAGAGTAGTGGGTATCTCCCTAACAGTTCAAATAAAAGACCGGGAAGTGGGCTCAATCAGGGTACACACAGAACTCTGGAACGGGCAGGCCACCCTCTACCTGTGGACATGGGCGGTGGTGCTAACCTTCTGCCCTCCGCTCCGCCTGTCAGAATCGAGGAGACCTGGCGGCTGTGGCAGAAGTTTTTAGATGACCATTCCCGCTTCGAGGACTGGCTCAAGTCCGCCGAGAGGACGGCGGCCTGCCCGAATTCCTCCGAGGTGTTGTATACAAACGCCAAGGAGGAGCTGAAGAGGTTTGAGGTGAGCCTACCTCCCCCCCCACGCCCCCGCCTTCTCCCGCTGCAAGCCATTGCCTGCTCAGTGACTTTGAGTGGCCACACACTCCCAGCCCTGTCACAGCCCTCAGCCCACCCCCAGCTGCCGGGATGGCCTGGCTGGAAACACCCATGTGCCTCGGTGCCCGCGCTCTGCCAACCTCACAGACCGGGAAGTGGTGCTCTGCTGCTCTTATCCACTTGGGCACCAGCCTCTGAAAGCAAGCCACCCGGGTTGGCAGAGCGGGGAGTGCCAGCCCTTTGCCCGTGTGGCGCTGACCTCCACCTTTGCGCCGTAGGCCTTCCAGCGGCAAATTCACGAGAGGCTGACCCAGCTGGAGCTCATCAACAAACAGTACCGGCGGCTGGCTCGGGAGAACCGCACGGACACGGCCAGCAAACTGAAGCAGATGGTGCACGAGGGCAACCAGCGCTGGGACAATCTGCAGAAGCGGGTCACGGCCATTCTACGGAGACTCAGGGTAACACGCCCGGGGCCCCGGGGTGCTGTCGGTGGATATTCGGGGAGAGGTGATGTGTGAGATGCTGTGGCAGGCTGGCAGGACAACAGCAGGCAGATCTCACGGAAAGCCCGAGTTATCTTAACATTCTTCCCACACAAAGGAGTCTGTTGGCCGCCGGCCTTCATTCTTAAAGAGAGATTTGCATAGGGCTTCTCGGGCAGAGCCTGCCCGTGTGATCTGTGTTACCAAAACACATCTCTCCCTACAACTTCTGTAACCCGATGGTGTGGGCGTTGGCACACGGGCTGCCCACAGAGTGTGGGGCACTGCTTTCCTGGGACAGTGAAAAGCACACACGCACCTCTGCAAAGAGCCTTGTCTGCCCGTCTGTTTTTATCAGCCCTGCATCAGAGATACGGATAAAACACCGAGTGTATGTACACTCTGTTGTGTGGGGCGTTGGGATGGTACCTGAGGTTTAGAGCACGCTGATTAACCTCAAAGCAGTCTAGGAAGACGAGAACCTAGGCTTCTTGTTTTTGTTTTTTTAACCCTCTTAGAAGGGCATTAGCAGGCTGTCCAACAATCCAGACGATTCCTTTGCATTAATCTATTTCCTGCTGGTTTGGCGGTTACTAGTCTAAACCTTCACACGGCCCGAAATGCCACCTTTGTCTGGAGACAGCTGCCTGTCTCTGATGAAGTGCTAATCTGGAGGCCTCTTTCATTGGACAGAATGAATCTGCTTTTGCAAGTTCAGAATTACAGGAGAGCAAACGAAGCCACCAGACCTAAGCTCCACGTGGCTCCTCTTCCTTCTTTTTCTTTTTATGTTGAAAGACCGAGCCTCACCATGTAGTCCAGGCTGGCCTAGAACACATGATTCTCTTGCCTCAGCCTCCAGACTAATAAGAAAATCCCCTGGGCATCTTGCCCGCATCGTCCATGGACAGGGAGATTCACTGAGTTCGATTAGAAAACCCAGAATTTCAAATTCCTGGAAGGACCTAAGAAACTATGTGGCACATTACTGAACATTCTTGAATTATATCCAAGACAAGCCCCCAGGCCCCAGCTGCACTGTGTCGAGGCTTCGAGGCTTCTGGGGCACCCCAGAGACAGCTTCTGTCTAAGCAACCTTTCCTTGAGCCCGACATGAGCGTGCGGTGCAAACATGGCTTTTCTCCCTTCCCTCCCAGTACTTCACCAACCAGAGGGAAGAATTTGAGGGCACCAGGGAGAGCATCCTGGTGTGGCTCACGGAGATGGACCTGCAGCTGACCAACGTGGAACACTTCTCAGAGAGTGACGCCGAGGACAAGATGCGCCAGCTGAATGTGAGTACCGCCTCCTCAGCGCCCCGAGAAGGGGCAGCTCTGTGGAAGAGAACGGGCCCAGTGCCAGGTTTTCGCTGCTGCTCAGAGAATGTTCCGGAATTCTCCAGGCAACAGGCCTCCACATGTCAGTTGTAGCGTTTACACTGCTCACACCAGGGATGCTGGGTAGTCAAGGGCTCATTCTGAGGACAAAGCTCACTTTAGTCCAGACTGTACTTCCTAGGTTGCCATTTATCCGGTACCTGAGTCCATGCGGGGCAGGCTAGCTGTCTCACTGGCTGGGCCAAGAACAGACACCGTCTGCTCTCCCACTGCTATAGGTCTCTGTTTACAGTCAGTTTGGAAGTTTTGCTTTGGTTGTTGTTTCGAGATAATGTCTTGCCTTGAGGTGGGCAGACATCCTGCCTGGTGATGATGAGATTAGAGACATATTCGGCCTCATACTACAGTTTTCTTTCACAGCCATTCTCTCCTTGGTTAGAAAACATCAACAAATGAAAACTGGTTGCCTCTTAATACAAGCAGCACATTATTATTATTATTATTATTATTATTATTATTATTATTATTTTCACCAAGGCGATTTGGGGGAAATATTCTGTTCCCGGCAAGTGTCAAGAAGATGAATTCTCTCGCCCATGCCCATAATGATGCCTACCATTTGGGTCAAATTCATAATTTCTTTATATGAAAAAAAAAAGTATAGAATTTTAGAATTGTTTTAAATTAACTGTCACGGTCAGTCCCTTAAAAGCAGAAGCCATGGTACCCCCTACAAAGCAGAAAGGGAAAAGGGACAAAACCATCATGGCACCTAATGTGGTTTTTTTTCCCTACGATCCTGTCATGTGGACCAGACCCTAGGCGCACGCGGAGAAAAAAAAGAGTCTCTCCTCAAAGCTCCATCTCATCTTGCACACAGGGCTTCCAACAGGAAATCACCCTGAACACCAACAAGATTGACCAGCTCATTGTGTTCGGGGAGCAGCTCATTCAGAAGAGCGAGCCCCTGGATGCCGTCCTGATCGAGGACGAGCTGGAAGAGCTCCACCGATACTGTCAGGAGGTGTTCGGCAGAGTGTCCCGCTTTCACTGTCGCCTGACCTCGCACGCCCCGGTAAGGGGGGCCCGCCGACCAGGACTCCCAGCTCCAGAGGGAGCCCACAACACAGATAGCACCAGAGTGCAGCTTGGTGAAGCAGTGAGTTTTATTGGGGTTACTTACAGGAGCAGAAATGACTCAAAGACAGATGTATCACCAAAGTCCACCACAGCATGGGTGAAAGCTCACAAAATCTGGGAACCTAGAGCACACTGCAACAGCCTGCAGGCAGCTCAGCAGGTTGGAAAATGTCCTTTCCACGTGACTCCTTGTCTAAACCTCTTCCAGGCAGTTCACATGGTTTCTGTGACTTCCAGCCAGCTGCTCTGGCCTCAAGACTCTTCTTTGCAGCTCGGCTTATCGGAGTCTTCTTTGCAGCTCAGCTTTCTTCCATCAGAGGGGGAATCTCAGCTTTAACTGCTTACTCTGGCAGGGAGGAGCCTAGTGAATCTGGTTAGTTTCAGGAACTTCCTGAAGCTCTTTTGAGTTGTGTACCTTTCTATTTAAAGAGCTTCCCTGTAAGATGGATATTTCAGTCTCCGTAGAAAACCTTTAGAGAACACCCTGGAGGCCAGAATAAGGTGTCAGATCCCTTGGTGCTGGAATTACAGGCAGTTGTGAGCCAACATGGCTGAACTCATGCCCTTTCATATCTCCAGCCTTCTTTAGTGTATAACAGTATTTTAACTATTCTTGAAGAAAGTAGTACTTGAGTTTTGAACTGTGTGGCTAATGAAAAGGAAATCCCAAGGGTGCATTTCTTTAAGAGCTGTTTCATACTGGCCTCTGGGCCCCCTCGTGGGAAAGTGGCTCAAGTCTCTGGAATGCTTCTAAAGTATACGTTACAGGTATAAGGCAGTATGGCATCATTCCTCTTAAGGTGAAGTGCCTCATGCCTATCTTATAATACATAGCAACAGCCATGCTTTTCAGAGCTGTTTCTAATGACAGTATTCTAGAATGTTCTCTTTCAAGAGGACGATTGAGAAACTTTTAAGAAATGGTGCCAAGTACGACAGAAACAGGAACCAAAATGGTGGCACAGGGGTTGGAGGGGTGGGAACTCTATTTTCACTCTTAATGACTTAGCACTCTAGTTACTTAGCTTGGGGAAGGATGGTGCCGGGGAGTTGTGCTCCTCTCCCCTGCCCTCATCATCCTCCGGAGGTACAGGGTTTTTCTGGTCAGTGTCAATGGCCCCTAGAACTCACTGAAAACAGTCTAGGTTGGAGTATATCCACTAGCTACTTGAGAATGTAATTTATCTTTTCCTCTCATGTCCGGAAGCTTTCAATGCCTCCTCTCCCATGCTCAGTTCTTGCCCAGTGTCCAGTGTTTCCGCATTCCGATGCGATGTTGATGTTTCCCTAAGTTCAAGGCGGTTTGGAGTGTTCATATAGAGTTAAGGTCCTCACTCAACATTTCCATCTTACTGGGCCAGAATAGTACTTCTTGGCCACCACCATTGGCTGGATGGTCTCTTCTGTGTGTGGTCCAACTGGCAAACTTCAAATGTAGTTGAGTTTCCATCAGTGTAGCCTCAAAAAGTCTCCAAGAAGTCAATGTTTTTAAATATATTTGCTTACCAGTCATTTTTTTTTAAATAATAGAAGCTGAACAGAGACACTACACTATAAAACTGAAAAACAAAAAGGGCAGATGAGAGCTGTGGAGGTGACCTGCCGTATTAACCATGAGGACCTGAGCCCGGATCCCAAGCACCCACATAAAAGCTTGGCACAGTCTTAGGCCCCGTCACCCTGTGCTGGAAGAGACAAAGACAGGAGGATCCTGGCGCTTCCTCGCCAGCTAGTCTAGCTCAGCCAGCCAGCTCCGGGTTCAGCTGGAGAATTGGAGTGCAGCTGAGGAAGACACCTGTTTTGGTTTACTTGTCTTGTTGCAGCCACAAAACACCCCCAAAAAACCCAACAACTTCAGGGGGGGAAAGTTTAGCTCACAAAGAGCACAGTCCGTCACGGCAGCAGGAGAGTGAGGCAGCTGGCCACACGGTTGTCCAGTCAGGAAGCAGGGAGTGAGAAGTGCTGCTGCTCGCCTCACTTCTTGCTTTTTATTCAATCTGGGGCCTGTGGAACGGTATCCACCCACTTCAGGGTAGGCCTTCCCAAGCCAGTCACCCCAATCCACAAAATCCCACACCGGCGTGGCTGCAGGCATGTTTCCATCAAGTTGACCATCAAAAGCAACTATCACTATACCTACCATCAGCCTGCAGCCTGCGTACACACATGCGCATACACGTACACACACTAACCTGTACCTGCACACAGACGTAAACACACAGACACACCTGCACACACACACACACACACACACACACACACACACAAAGGGCAAACCAGAGTGTGTGATTCTTGAAGATGTGTTTCTGTTGGCCATGGTGACACTTGGGCCATTGCTTCCTTCTCTCCTAGATAAACTTAGCCTAGATGCTCAGCTTTCTTCTTCTTCTTCTTCTTCTTCTTCTTCTTCTTCTTCTTCTTCTTCTTCTTCTTCTTCTTCTTTTATTTTTAATTTTCTGCTAAGAAAAAAAAAAGTTATAGCCCTTTAAAAATACAGATTCCAGGCCCCACTGTGGGTTGTTCGGAGTTGAATAACCAAAGAACTTTTTAAAAATGGCGTCGTGTGCGGTGTGTTTGCGCATTTAAGTGTGAGGGGTTGTGCAAGTGTCCCCTGGGGCACGTGTGGAGCTCAGAAGGAGCAACCATTGTTGATCCTGACCTTCCAGCTCGTTCACTGCTGCGTACACCCTATGCTATAGAAGCCAGGCTAGCTGACCAACAGATGTCCAGGAGTCCTGCCTCCAGCAGGAGCACTGGGATTTGAGCCACACAGAATACGATGCCCTGTTTCCACTTGGGTCTGAGGATTTCACCTCAGGTCGTCACACACGTGTGGCAATGCCCCCCATACCTCCACCTCTTCCCCAGTACACCCTCAGTTCCTAAAAGTGCCTCAGCAATGTTGACACCAACTGTTTTCAGGGTTGCTGGACAGGCGGCTTCCAAAGCTCTTTGCAGCTGCGGTAGCCTTTCAGCTGGCTCATCCTAAAACCCCAGTGCTTCCCATTTAGGGCTTAGAAGATGAAAAGGAGGCCTCGGAGAATGAAACGGACATAGAAGACCCGAGAGAGATCCAGGCTGACTCCTGGCGTAAGAGGAGAGAGAGCGAGGAGCCCTCGTCCGCCCAGTCTCTGTGCCACCTCGTGCCCCCACCCCTGGGCCATGAGCGATCCGGCTGTGAGACCCCTGTCAGTGTGGACTCGATCCCTCTGGAGTGGGACCACACAGGTGACGTGGGGGGATCCTCTTCTCACGAAGACGACGAGGAGGGCCCGTTCTACAGCGCACTGTCAGGTAAAGGCGGCTTCCCGGAGCCTGCGAGCCTGCGAGCCTGACCCGTTTGGCTGTGTTTCCAGCTCCATAGCAACATGGCAAGTTCTCAGTGATGCAGAGTATGGCTTGTGGTGGGCGCAGGTCCGTGGCTTCCTGGCTTCTGCCCTGCCCGCCTTCCGCCTCTCCTGCGAACTGGCTCGCTCCTGTTATAGGCAGGATGAAGGCCAGGTTCTGACTTTAGGGCACCTATCAAAGCTTACTTAGTAGATTGAGCGTGGCCTTTGTTGCCATGTGTGCCCCTTAACCCATCACTGAACAGGAGCTGCCCGGGAGGGAAAATCCTCCTGGGTTTTGAAATTCTTTTCCTAAAACATATAGGGTTAACCTGCCTTACCTAACCGCCTCCTCCCGCCCGGCAACGCCCCTGCTCTGTGGACTGACTAGCCAGGCACTGTTCCTTAGGCACCTCCGGTGAGGACGACGCCATTATTCTTTTTCAGATGTAGAAATCCCCGAAAATCCTGAGGCTTATCTTAAAATGACCACAAAATCTTTGAAAGCAGCTTCTGGTAGGCCCCCGCCCATGCATGTGTCTCAACATGGCCGCATCCCATGGCACACACTGCACCCCCACACCCCCGCTCCCTTGTCACGTCTGACCTGTGCCTCTGTGGACACCATGCGCCTCGGTCCGCGAGTCATGGTGTATTTACACTGCTGTACTCACCCAGACCTGCGTGCTCCTTACATGCCCTCCCACCCACTCCTGTGCCCACAGAGAGGGTTTCTGTCGTGCTGTCTTTGGTTATTCTTTCCCCCCCCCCTCCGTCCACCTCGAGTCCTTCGGCGTGGGCCAAGCTTTCTTCGTGGTGGCTTGGTTTCAGATTATTTCCTTGCTTCTGGTGGTTAACCGGGATGGGTGGCTGGGGCTGGAAAGGACCACTGCCTTTGCCACAGCAAAAGAAACCTTTCCTCCATTTGCAGCTGTAGTCCTACCCTGCTCCCCATCGCAAGTGCGTGCGCACGCACGCACGCTTGCACGCACGTGCGCACACACACACACACACACACACACACACCCTGTCCCCATCTTCAGTGGCAGAAGAGGGCTATCAGCAGCCTTTTGGTCCCTAAGGACCATCACTTTTGCCCTCCCCGCTCAAAGGCCTTCTATCCTCTCAGCCCCCGGGCCTGGCCTTAACTGCCCAGCATCCCCACCACTGCAGACACCAGCTCCCTCGGGGCGGCCGCTCATCCTGCAGCAACTCATATGTCCGTTGTGCTCCGCTGTGGTCCCATCTCATGAACGTGCAGTGTCGCTCGGTTGCATGACTCATCTCATTCCCTCCCAAGACATACTGACATGTTGCAAACATTGCATGCTTTGCAAGGAAAAGCTGCAGAGCTCATTTTGATACTATAACCTGATGCCGTGTCACCTGTGGCCATCTCTGTGTCGCTAAATAGAAACCCTTTTGCTCGGAGAGGAGACCCTAACCCGGCGTGACACTTGGTTTCAGGTAAATCCATTTCCGAGGACCACCCGTGGCATGTTCCCGACAGCCCCTCCCATCCCAAGCATCACTACAAACAAGTGGAAGGCGACAGGACTGTAGCACCGGTCCCTGAGGATGCCAGCACCCCTTACAAACCAGCCTATGTGAGTCCCGACCCCTTGGGAATGCAGCCCAGTACATGTATGCATTTGCAAGCTCATTTGCAACTCTTGCGATCGTGGTGATGGGGATCTCTTCTGAGACTTGAGGAAAGGGGCGTCTCTCGGTGGTAGAGCTTGCCTGGCATGGCCCCGAGTTCACCTCCCAGCACCACACAAAGAACTGGGCCTTTTGCTGAGGCATCCTGCTTCATTGGCATCCTGCTTCATCGGCATCCAGCAAATGGACTAGAGTTGAAGGTTTCTAGCCCCAAGATTTGTGTGTGCTGATAGTGACGAGAGAACTATTTTCTGCTAGAGGCAATTATCCATTTAAATATCAGGGCTTTCAGAGTCTTCCTGGGCCGCCTCTTGACTCTCAAATCTTTGCTCTATTTGCTTTCTGACTGCACATCAGAAAAAGGAAGGGGTTTGGGGACTTCATCGTTTGATACGGTGGCCATGAGACGTGGATCTGGTTCCCATGACAGTGGAGCGTGCAGCACTCTGGAAGCCTCCCTCACTCCATAGTGAACCTGCCTCATACGTTAGGATTAGTGTGGATACAGGGAGGAGCCCCTCAGAATGGCGGTCCTTATTAGTACATCATTGGGGTGTTTGCTGTAACCACTGCGCCTGCACCTCTTAGTGGCAAGAGTTCTGGATGTGCTCCAGGGAGGCAGCGGCTGGAGATGGCATAGGTTTAAAGGTTGGCCGTTGATTGTTGTTGGTCCAGAGCACTCACGTTGAGGGAGTTGAGGTTAAAATGTCACCTGGCATTTTAGTGGCACAGGCATCTTTCAGAGTAGCCAACGGCGGTGGAGGTGGAGGGCCAGTGGGGTTAGCCAACGTGCCTTCAGTGTCTGGGGGTGCTCCTGCTAGCTAAGTGAAAACAGTTGTGTCTTTAACTGGTCAGATCTGGTGCAGGCTTGGCCGTGCCCACTTGGAACTCCTCCCCTTGCTTAGCAGACAGCTGCCGCTTTTACTGTCTCCATCTGTGCTTGCAGCACAGACTGGGAAAGGAGACCCCACCCAGCCCCGAACCCTCTCCCTACTCTGTGCTTCGGCTTCTCCCAGGTATCAGGCTTGTGTTCCTAACCAGGCCAACTTCTGGCTCTGCTATTGGCTGTGAAACCACACGTGTTACCAGAGATCGGAAATCTTGTCCCCCCCCCCCCAATTCTACACAAAGAGGGCCATATGGACACCACCCAGAGAAAGCACAGCTTTTCTAAGAGGGACCCATTTATTTTTAGAAAGGCCTGACACAACAGGCCGATCAGCTCTGCCGGAGCGGAAGAGTCACTGTGTACATTGAAGGGTAAATGCTTGACAATGAATGACCCAGAGAGGCAGAGGAGCCTGTGTTTCCCATTCACAGTGAGGAAAATGCCAAACCCACAAACAGACTGATGCGGAGGAGTGAGGAGGCTTTCTAAAACACCGTGAAAGTGTAAAAGTGCTACCTTAGGAGCCATCTCATAAGATCAGTGGTCACCTCTGACCTTTCCCCATAGTTTGTGTGGATATCCTGAGGAAGGATTCAGATTAAACAGGCCATTTCACTCCCATCCACGACAGGCCATCTGTTTCCTTGGCGGCTGCTGGGGCTTGCTGTCGGCCCTCAGTTCTGCTCGCTTTACAAATCTCTCCCTGCGCAGTGATGGCATCTGTCACTCATCAGTTGCCTCTGGGTGGGAAGGGTCCCACACTTTTAAGATCTCTTCAGGATTTTACAGAAATAACCTTAAAAACTGGCTCGTTCTAGGTCAAGCTGCTGTTACGTCAAGGTGCTGATGATGACAAAGGCGGCCCGAAGGGTTCAAAGGACAGCACCCAGCAGGAAGATGAGCAGTTGGCCACTTCAGCGGAGGAGAAGCCAGGTACCAAAAATGGGCATTGATGTGGAACTTGGTATCTGGGCCTAGTCAGGTGTCTGCTTGACAGAATGTTAATTAGAGATCAAGCAATGACATAATTTACCAAGACGGCTGAGCCTACCCCACAATGGCCTGATATTTGAAACAAGCCAATTTGTTTATGAATGAACCTCTAGGCTTCTCTCTTTAGATTTGATTTTTTTTTCTTGTGGTACTGGGGTTGGTAGACAAGTGTCCCACAAAGCTATGTCCCTGGCTGTTTGCAAACTCTTCTTTACACAGTGAGTGACAAAGGAGCCTCATAAGATGAAATGCATGTTTTGTTTTAAGACAGGGCTTCTCTGTGTAGCCCTGGCTGTCTTGGAACTTGCTCTTTAGACCAGGCTGGCTTCAAACTCAGAGATGCTCCTGCCTCTGCCACCACTTCCGCCCCGGTATGAAATGCTTGTTTTAATAACTTCCCATGCACGGAAAATCCAGAAGGGAAAGCGGTAATTAACACATTGTCTCAACTGCCTCAGAAGACTAGTCCTATAGTTACCAAAGTAATTGCTGAACTAAAGGCAGAGTAGAGCTCATTACGTCATGCTAGTCACTTGTGAATAAAAACAGCAGCGCTACCTGAAACACTAAGCTGGAGGCCAGAATACCTGTTGGCCACAGGTTGGGTTTCCTCACCGCCTGTCCCCACCCCATTCCAGCCTTTGTGGGAGTGGAGGGGACAGGCCTTAGATCAGACCATGGAGATTCCAAGAAGAGAGCACTCCCTGGCCCTGGCCCTCCTGCCAGGAGCATCCTTGACTCGCTTTTACCTTCCGAGCCACTCCACAGCTTGAGGAACTCTGCTTGCGTGAGTGCTCGCTCTAACCGGCAGCTTTCGGGTTCCAGGTGCCTTCGACAGGTGGGAGCTGATCCAAGCGCAGGAGCTTCCCGGCAAGCTCCGACTGAAACAGCAAGTGCAGCAGCTGCATTCTGAGGTCAGCAACATCGCTGCCTGGCTCGAGAAAACGGAAGCAGAGCTGGGCACCCTGAAGCTGGCAGCCCCGCCCTCTAATACCCAGGAAATGGCACTCAGGGTGAAGAGGCTGCGAGTGAGTGGGAGCCATGGATGGAGGGGAGAGGAAAGCAGGGCAGGGTTAGCACTGCGGCGCTGGACAAACAGGTCGGGCCTGGGTTTGGAGTCCCTGGCAGCATGCGGGTAGGGTGTGTAGAGGTCAGCGGCTTTTGTTTCAGTAAGGACTGAGGTGCAGGGTTCTCTTTCCACATGCCAGAGGCTCTACAGACAATCCCCAAATCCAGAAGGTAGGGCTCAGACCCCCAGGACTGGGAAGGTCTGGATTTTAGATTCTTGTGGATTTTAGATTCTGCTGGTAGCCGGCAGTCAGAGAGCGCAAAGCCAGCCTGGTGGCCTGTATGCAACAGTCCCACACAGGACTGGCAGCGGAGTCTTACAGGGAGGGGTTCAAACTGGGAGGACCGGCTCACTGGCCTGAGGAATCCTATGGCCTGACTCGGCTCCCCAGCGATACAGTTAGGATGTGTTACCCAGGTCGGCCCCAGGCCTCAGGAGCACCAGCCCATGGTGCGGGGAGGGGCAGCTTGAGCCCTGTGCTTTGAGGGTGCCCTGAACAGAGAAGTCTGAGGTCCTAAAACCCAGGGCAGGAGTCTTGGGGGATGTCCAGTTTCTCTTCACACCTGTGCTTTCTCGTTGTGTACATAGGGGTTACCATTCCTCTGGGTTACATTTCTGGGGTCCTTAGGGGCAACTGCAAAATAGCAACATGGTTGTCTTTATCTGGAAAACTTTTAGCCTCCCCTAGAACTGTCCCTAAGCCAGTGACAAAGAAAGGACTGTGGAGGTCAGTAGGGTCTCTTCATGCCTCTAGTCAAGCCTGAGCCTGTCAGTGAGGAGGCAGGCCTTTGGTTCCCCGGCCCTGCCAGCCAGCCAGCCAGCCAAGCTCACTAACCTTGTAAGGCCGTTTCCTCAGCTGACGCTTCCCAGCCACTCACAGGCGAGTTCTCTCTCTCGGTGGCCACTGCTCGGAGAAGCGTGGAGAAGGTCTGTCCCTGACAGGTATTCAAAATGATGAACCCCTCTTCCCTGCTCCCGGAAGCCCTGACTCAGTCTGTTCCCTTGCTGACAGGAGCTACTAAAAGCCTTTGATACCTACAAGGCATTAATGGTCTCTGTCAACGTGAGCCACAAGGAATCTCTGCCAAGCCAGAGCCCCGAGTCCACAGAACTCCAAAATAGGCTCCATCAGCTGAGCCTGTCCTGGGATGCGGTCCAGGGCATGATGGACAGCTGGAGAGGAGACTTACGACAGTCACTCATGCAGTGCCAGGTACGTTGACTCAGCCGAGGGCAGGGCCCCAGCAGCAGCCTGCCCCACATGCTAAGAGCTATGGATATTTTTAACCATCAGGCTGGCTTGGGTTAGGAAGTAAGAAAGCTCCCCTCCCTGTCCCCTTCCACCTTCCCCCAGCACCATTAAAATGACCCTGTGTTTGTTTGCCCAGGCCCAAACCCGCCATGGAAGTAAGGGTCACAGCAAGCGTGCCATCAGGTTGAGGGACCTGCCTCTCTCTGTCCTTTAGTCAGAGAGAGCCAAAGATCTGGCCCCGAAACAGGAGATCAGTTTAATATTTGGGACAAATCCTTGAAGCTTCTGGACCCCAGTGTTCCCCTCTGAGACCCAAGCCTGACTCTCGGCCTCATTTTTAGGACTGAACAATGCAACATGTATAATGCTGGCCCACTACCCAGCACACATACATGTCGAGCGTGCACTAGCTCTCTGTTTAGCTCTGAGTCTGTCTTGAGGAACATGAGCCCATCACAGCCTGTCATGTGGGGTGGGATCTCACAACCTCTGTTGGGAATGTTGGTCAAATAACATACTCAGGCTTCACATTTAAATCAGTACCTAGAACCCCTCCCTTCTGGTGTGTGTCACGTTATCCCTGATGCCTCCCAGGGCTCAGCCAAGCATGCCCTCTCGTTTCCTGCTTTTCCCTTTCTTTGGTGGATTCCCTGGCCTGTCACTGAACTCTGGTCCTTTGATGACTGGCTGGAATGATGAGCAGGGCAGGTGACTAACAGATCTGGAAGACCAAGCTCCTTCTAGGCACGCCCGCCCTCAGCCCCCCACCAAGGACATTACTCTAAGGAGTGTTGTTTCTGAAGGACTTTCACCAGCTGAGTCAAGACTTGCTCCTGTGGCTAGCCAGTGCAGAGAGCCGCAGGCAGAAGGCTCAAGTCACCAGCCCTGAGGCAGACCGCCAGGTTCTCCTGGAGTGTCAGAGAGAGCTGACGGTAAGTGTCTTTCCCCTGGACCACCAGCCAAGGCCTGCTATCATGGGTCAGAGTCCTTGGCAGCTTCACCCAGTGTTCTGGGGACCACGATGCTGTTGATGGCTGTGACCTCATCCATAGCAAGATGCTTTTAAGACTCTTGGGAATTAGGGACATCAGTGTTTCAACAATACCTTTTGAAACTCAAGGCCACTGAAGCATTTATTTTTTTTCCATTGTTAATATAGTCATCCCTGGATATCCACAAGAGACTGGGCTTAGACTCCTATACATACCCAGATTTGGGGGTACTTGAGTCTGCTAGGTAAAACATACATATTTTTGCATGTTATTTACATACAACCTAAATCCTCACGTAAACCTCCACTCTTCTCTTGACTACAATCCTTAGTATAATGTAAATGAATTGTGTAAATGCTGCATAATTTTCTGCTAGATCACACTTAGGTAATAACAACAACAGGAAAGCATTTGTGTGTTCGGAACAATGGTAGTTCTTTTGTTGTGTTTTTTGATCCGTGGCTGGCTGACTGTGGGTATAGGACCCTCAGCAGAGAGGGCTGACGTTACTGTTCATTTGGGGGCCGGGGGAAGAGGACACATTGCCCAAGATGAGATGCGTGAGTTATCTATATTCATAGTAAAAATATCTTATTTTCTGGAGGTAAGTTGTATCTTTATAGATTTTTTTTTTTCACTAACAGGCCACGGTGAGATCTATACATTCTCATGTATGTATTCAAAGGGACTTGTGTAAGCGCATATGTAGTTTGATTTTTATATTTAAAATTGGCTGGGCATTGCTTTGGAACAAATTTATACTAAAATTCTCGTAAAGCTGCATTCAGTGCTACATGGGTGGAAATGTCCTGCCTCTACAGCCTCAGGTGGCTATTAAGGACCTGAAATGTGATTAGAACCAATCTTCATCTTTTAGTTTGAAGGGAGTTAGCAGCCTAGCAAGAAAACAGCCCTTAACTATTCCAAGTGATCAACCCGGCGGAACACCCTCCATATATCCAAGCAGTGTGCTTAAGCTAACAGCTCTTGACACGCTGACTTGAGTTTCCCTGACCTGGTATCTAAGGGGCCTGGTCTTTCCATACCACACCCCCTCACCTCTTCCCTCTCATTTCTCAACATCAAAGTATCTTTGGAGTTGAAAGGAATTAAAAACAGGGTCAGGTTACAACCTATTCAAGTGCCCTCCCAACAGTGCCAAGCCAAGGTTGAAACTAATGAACCATAGAAAGTTCTGGAGTTGAGCTGGACCTAGCATCCATCCCAGAACACAGAAAGCTGCATCACACTGCTCCCCACCCCGCCAACAACTGTTTTTACACCATTTTATGTTTGCTTTCAGCAACTGGAAAAGGAGTTGGTAGACCGTCAGCCTCAGGTCAGCTCCTTGCAGGAGATTTCCTCCAGCCTTCTCGTTAAGGGGCACGGAGAAGACTACATTGAGGCCGAAGAGAAGGTCCATGTGATCGAGAAGAAACTCAGACAGTTGCGAGAGCAAGTGGCTCAAGACCTGATGTCCTTACAGAGAAGCCTGGTGAGTCAGGCCTCTGGTTGCTTTTCTAGGTCAAGAAGCTACCTGGGTAGAGGCCGGTGGGAAGGCAGGTTGCTCTGTCACTATGGTAGAGGGGGCAGGTAGTCTGTGGGAAGGTTCCGGCCCTTTTCTGGCTGTGCAGTTTTATAAAATAAGTTACATAAGCCCAGTAACAAATGTTCTGTGTTCTGTCATTTGAAAATATGCAGGTAACAACCGTGCCATGTGCAAGTGGGGTCCGCCATCATTTCTACCTTCCAGCTGAATACAAACAAGCCTTCACTTTCTCTCATGACTGTCCTGCACTCTTTCCTAATTATTCTCTACTCAGTTGACTTTTGGTTCTCTTGAAAATGCAGTGTAACTCAAAGGGTGTACCAGACTGTGGCCTCCCCCAGCTGGAGCAGGACACATGAGTCCATCTGTGGTGTACGGGGGATGATGGGTTTCCAGCGCTTTGGCCTTTTGCCTGAAAAACTCTATTTGCATGGGAGGAGAGAAAACTTAGAAGGATGCGAGCTAGGTTAAGAACAAACTGCTCTCTTGTGTTGCCCTAAACTGAATGAGTGGCTGTGGCTTTCAGAATCCAGACCCTTCTCTGGCCAGCTTTGATGATGTGGACTCTGGGGAACGGCTTCCAGCACCCTCTGCAGTCGCTTCCTATGCAAAGGTCAGTGTCCTTCCTTCCTTAAACAATACCAGTATGGCTCTCATAGTCACGATAACAGCAGAAACTCCGAGGCCCTATTGGACCTTTCATGACAGCACGTATCTATTTCAACCTTCTGGCCAAAAGATAACCGCTAACATTTCTTATGACAATTATTTGTGGGCATGTATAAACACACACAGCACAGTGGAGCTCAGAGAACAGCTTGTAGGAAGGGGTCGGGTCTCTCCTTCCATCACTTGAGTCCTGGGCATTGAACTTGGGCCACCAGGCTTGGCAGAAAGTACCTTTACTTGTGGAGCTATCTCTCTAGCCCTTTAAAATGATTTATTTATTTATTTATTTATTTATTTTTAAGACGTGACTCAAAGGCTCTCGCCTAGTGAGTTGATTTTCTTTGAGGTCGCAGGAGGTTGTAGATGAGGGCCTCTGCTGAAGGGGTTTCCTGTCTCCAGTAAACTGAAATATGAAAATCTTGATGGCTTAACAAACCTAATCATTCCCTCTGTCAAGTTGAATCACAATGCGGTATGACTCTAGTCCCAAAAGTGCGGCAGGAAAGTGACCTAAGTGGGGGGAGGGGGAATAGCTAACCTAAGGAAGGACACATTGCATCATGGGCTTCTTTGTTCCGACAGTTTGGGACAGAGAGATCTACAGAGGAGGAGGAGGAAGAAGAGGAGGAGGAGGAGGAAGAGGAGGAGGAGGAGACAGACAACAGGTAATGGCATTACAGACCCCACAGCGACTCCCCGGCCTTGTCAATGCCACGCGCCAGGTCCTTCTGGAGAGGACCAGGCTCCTCTTCCAAAATTGCACCCCAGCTGCCTGAGTTACCTGTAGGCGTGACAAAATACCCTGACAAAGCAACGCACGTAAGAAAAGAAGAGTTTATTTTTGGCTCACAGGCCCAAGGGTACAGTCCATCATGGCAGGGAAATCATGACAGCAGGAGCTTGAGGCCGCTGGTCGCATTGCACCCACAGTCAAGCAGCAGCCAGAGGGCAATGCTTGCTCTCAGCTTGCCTTCTCCTTTTTATTCAGTTTAGAGCCCCAGCCCATGGAATGGTGCCGCCACTCTTAGAGCCCTTAACCTAATCTAGATAACCCATCACTGGCATGCCCGGAGGCTCATCTCCTCTATGATTCCATAGTTTGCCCATTTGACAGTGTTAACTAACCATCACCACAGCTGTCAGCTCATCTGAATCTCCTAGTCCTGTAGTTGTTGCCATAAGCATGCAGCCGGCTAATGAAGAGTGTGAACCCTCCTGACGAGTCCCCCCAACCTCTCTATTGGCAGGATGCCCCGTCTTGACGGCCCCAGCAGCTCACAGCCCAAGCGCTCCTTCCTCTCAAGGGTGATCCGGGCAGCACTGCCCTTGCAGCTGCTTCTGCTGCTGCTGCTGCTCCTGGCCTGCCTGCTGCCAGCCTCCGAGGACGACTACAGCTGCACCCAAGCCAACAACTTCGCCCGGTCCTTCTACCCCATGCTGCGGTACACCAACGGGCCACCGCCCACCTAGAGGACGCTGCCAGCTGCAGCGCCACGCCAGCAGCCTGCTGGCCACAGGCGCTCAGCTGCTGTCAGACCAACCCATGAGTGACTCTTAGCCTTGACAAGGCCCAGGGACCTGCTGCAGACGCCTCCCTCCTCTTGTCCACATGGACCCTGGGGGCCCAGGACCGCTCAGAAAAGATGTCCTTCTGGGGGACAGAGGACAGCAGGACCTGGCATTCAGACAAAGCTAGCAGATGAGTTCAGAGAACTCTGGGAAGGGGGGCTTCCCTCAAGAGCCACGCACTTTGTAAAACACTGTTTTTGCAGCACAGCTGATAAGGCCCATGAACAATGATGTTCAACACATCAATGAACCATGTCCAGGAAGCTAATGGTTACCTACCTTAATAATGGTTCGGGAACTCTTATGCACTGAGCTGGTTGGTTGAGTCAAACACATTTTAAGTGTTTAGAATCAGTTTTTTGTTTTGTTTTTCTCCAATCAGCTAGTAGTTTGCGTGCAGGGGTCCTAAACCAAAATCTCCCATCCAGTCCCTAGGTCGGTTCTTTTATACTGCTTTAAAATTTTCAAAGAAATTTTATTGCATGGATGTGGTTATTTGTGCATATTTTTTAACAACGCTGAATCTGTATGGATAATGTAAACTTTGATTTAAAAAAAAACAGATTTTAGCTTGAGCTTTTTGACTTAATGTACAGTAAATGCCAAACTTCAGACTTGTTAGGGATGTTTTTATAAGTTAATTTTCTAAAGACTTTTCATGTTTAAAAAGACACTTCAGGTCTGGTTGAGCTGTTTGGCCACCAGGGGTTGGTAAAGAAACTTGGAACTATTTGTGATATGTACAACTCAGATGTTTCTCATTAAAAAAAAAAAAAAAAATCAAAGAACTATATTGTTGTATTGGATTCTGTCAGAAAGCAGTAAAGCACACTTGCTCTTCCAAATACAACAAATATTATCCTGGACGCACCTGATCCCAACCCCTCTTGATACCATGGACCCTGAAGCCACCACATGTGACAGACACAGGCTGAGCTCTCCCTCCCCAAGTGCCCTCATGCAGACCACGCCCTCCTCACACCCTTTGAGACTCACCTGATCCCAGTGGCTTAACAGCCACCACATGTCGGTGTATGCCCGCACTTTCCTTCCCCTTATCCTCCATTTAGGTCACCCAAGTCCTCTGGCTGCTTGCCAGGAATAGCCTCCTCCTCCTCTTAGTCTGTCTTCCTAACCTCTAGATCCTAACACAATCCCCGCCAGCCACCATTCAGCCATCACACGGAGCCCACAGTCCCAGAGCCCTGCCAGCTGACCTCTCCAGTCTTGAGACCCAGTCCACACTGCCAGGGGAAGCTTGTTCTCATTACACTAGCCGAGAAACAGCAGACCTGGAGAGAAGCTGTATCTCCCTTCACCGGACAAACTGATTAGCATCCTGAGCACTAGAACACCTGTGCTTAAGAAAAAAACCCTCAACCAGGCTCAGTGACTAAGAGCACTGGTTGCTCTTCCAAAGGTACTGAGTTCAGTTCCCGGCAACCACATGACAGCTCAACACCATCTATAATGGGATCACACCACCTATACTGGGATCACCACCACCTATAATGTGCATGCAGATAGAGGCACATGCAGAGAGAGTGTTCATATACATAAAAATAAATCTTTTTTAAAAACCTAAAAACAAAAAGATCCTCACCAACAGACTTCAGATGTACAAATCTCAACGGTAATGGCCCCTGTGAAAATGGCACAGACGTTAAAGAATTCAAAGAATGATTGTAACTGTGGTCAAACAACTCAAAGACGACGACGAGATAAGAGAGCTGGTCCAAGACGTGAAAATAGTCTGAGGGTTTGTTGTTGTTTGTTTCTCTGTGTAGCCTTGGCTGTCCTGGACTCACTTTGTAGACTAGGCTGGCCTCACACTCACAGCAGTCCACCTGCCTCTGCCTCCCTGAGTGTTGGGATTAAAGGCATGTGCCACACCATGCCTGGCTTAGTTTGAGTCTTTAAAGACAATTCAGATGGAAATAATGTCAGGACTGAAAACCTTAATAAGCCCATTAAAGCCCCAGTGGAAAGGCTGAGCAACAGAATGAATTGTGTTAAAAAACAGACAGGGATGGAAGATAAAACAGAAGAATTAGATCACTTAGTAAAGGTCAGGGGAAATTTAATAATAACAACAAATAGAACATGGAAGAGTTTTGGAACCCCCATAAAAAGACATTACTTAATTTTGGGCATAGAAGGAGGAAAAAAAAAAAACATAGTGAAGGCATAGAAAATAGAAGAAAATCTCCCAAACCTAGAGGAAAAGATTCCTGAGGTCACCAAACGGATAAGACCAGAAAACAAATTCTCCACAACATATTATAGTTGAGATATTAAAAACACAAAATATAGACAGGGTTTTAGAGCTCCAAGGGAGGAAGTTCGAGTCACTTATAAATTCAGGTCCCAAGAAGATGACTGTTACACCCAACAAAACTATATATTGAAATTGAAGGACAGCCACACATGATGTCACATGCCTTTCATCCCAGCACCCCTGGGGAGACAGGGGCAACCGGATCGCTAAGTTCCAGGCCAAGTAAGGCCATAGTGAAGCATGCTACAGAGAAGAGGAGGATTTTTTTTTTTTTTTTTTTGAGACAGTCTCACTCTACGGCCCTGGCTGACCTAGAACTCAACTATGTAGACCAGGCCAGCCTTGAACTCAGATCCACCTGCCTCTGTTTCCAGAGTGCCAGGATTAAAGGCGTGCACCACCACCCCTGGCCCAAAGTCACCAGTCTTGCCCAGCAGTGAGCCCTGCTCACAGCCATAACAATAGCCAGCCTGGCAAGACATGCGCACCGCTACAATAGTGGTGTGAATGTCATGGGATTGACCACCCATCTGCTGTTTGGACTTACAGCCCGCTCAGCAAGTTGAAACCCAAGCCTAGCATTGTTATCAGGGCCGATTTTAGGCCCTACCAAGAGGGTCTATTAATATATTAAACTAGCTCCTAATGAGTTACTGTTACATCCCTAGATTAGTGCGTATGTCAACCTTCATAAGAGAGGCCTTGTTTTGCAGTAGATGGTGATTTCACACGGAAACCCCACAACTGATCAGGACACAGAGTAAGAGACTGTGGAAGGCGAAAGCCCTGTATCTACGTCATAACCTCTTCCTCCGAAGGCTCAAGGATCATTGTGGAGGAGGGTGTGGGGAGATTATTAGGAGTCCTAAGCAGTGGATGACAGGAAACAGAGCTTTCCAGACTCAGAACAGCTGCACAGATGAATTCACAGCAATTGAGGCTGCAAGCGCAAGAGCAGCGAGACAGACAGGAAGTGAGGAGGCGGTGCTAAGCGCCACCTAAGGAACCACGGGGAGTTGGTAGCCTCTGGGAGAGGGAGAGTCCATTTTCTTTACGGCCCTCAGTGGGTTGACCACCCTCCAGTGAAGGCTAAACATCCAAAAATATCTGCGCAGCACAAACTGGTTGTTTGTTGTTTAAAAAAGGCACAGGTGAGCAGGGAAGGAGGGGCAAGACAGATCTTGGCACCATGGGGGTAAACATAAATTCTCAGAACAACAACAACAACAAAGACGTTTAAAAGATTTTTTTTTTTTTCCTTAAATGTGAGCTTGTGTGTATTATGTGTGGTACATGGATAAGAGGGGCGGTGTCTGCTGAGACCGGAGGCTGTCAGATCCCCTGGGACTGCAGTTCCAGGCAGTTGGAAGCCACCTGACCTGGCCTTTTCCTTCAGGCGGGGACCCGGCCCATGGAATCCTGCTGCCCACAGCTGGGAGATCTTCCCTCCCAGGCGTGCCCAGAATAAAGGTATGGCTCGCCCAGTTCACAGTAACCATCCCAATATGTAAATAGTTCAACAAACCCTGACCATCCATTGCCGGGGGCAGGGGGAGCATCTAAAGATAAAAAGAGTCGCTTGGCCCAGACCTTTCCATTCTTAGCTTTCTGGAATGAACTACAGGTGGCTTACCTCTACCCCAAATGCTTAGGACTAGAAGTACTTTGAGTTCAAGGCATTTTTGCATGTGGGAATTTTTACTTATAATGAGATATCTGGAGAAAGGATTCTCTTTCACATATACCTAAGCCATATATTATTCTGAAGGTACCGTGTTTTTAGTGATTTTTGTGCATGAAATAAAGTTTCATGGTACAAAACTTTCCGGTTGTGATCTCATTTGAGCCCTAAATTGACGGAGAGGTCAATTTAGGCTATTGTGACTCTCTGTATCTGAAAATAAGGGAAGGTTCTGTCTGAGCTGGGTGTAGTGGTGCAGTCCTTTAGGCCCAGCGCTTTCGAGGAAGAGGCAGGTGGATCTCTGGAGTTTGAGGCCATCCTGCTTCAGGATGAAGACAGTCTCAGCGCCTCTCCATCCTTGATGGACGTTACTAACCCAGTTCCTCACCTGCATTAGTACATGGAGTCAGGAATGACGGGCCCAAACACTGACTGGAGGGTTAGGCCAGCAAAGCCTATCAAAATGTCTCAACAGGTGACCCTTTTCACTCCTCAGACATTCAGACCACCTCGCTCAATTACCTCACAGCTTCTCCAGGGGCCATTAAAAATCTGTCATTTTATGTTTTCAAGTTATTAAGTGGATACGGAGAAAAGGCAGGCTTACGTTCCCAGCATACCTGGGTGTGGTTTAGAGCAGTCTTGGGAACAGGGGACAAACCTAAATGCTACAGCCTTTTTCTTAAGCCATGGAATTGCTTCAAGATTCCCTGTTCTGTGTTAGCCCGAGGCAAGCAGCAAAATTCCGACGCCTCCATT
The DNA here is from genome assembly GCA_010120015.1 of Rhombomys opimus. NCBI lineage: Eukaryota > Metazoa > Chordata > Mammalia > Rodentia > Muridae > Rhombomys > Rhombomys opimus. The sequence goes on from REGO01000030.1 coordinate 758,647, forward strand.
TTGCACTCCAAAGAAAATGCTTCACAGGCCTTTGATGCCCTCAGGAAGGGACACTGGGGTGTGTCTAAGGGTTGGTGGCATTTTAAAGGCTAATGACATTTTTTGAGTTTGAGTATGGCCCTCCCCCCCCCCAACCATCCATCTCCAGCCACAGGAAGCCACTTCTGTCTTCTCTCATGCAGACCTTGGAGTATCCCCCAAAGAACTGAATGACACGATTCATGGTTCACTGCCACTCTTAAACTATTCACATCTTTCCTTTCCCACCTGTGGGGGGCAATCTTCAAATGACCACAGGCACAAAGACAAAACAAACACTTCCGTATGAATGAATGACTGGCTTCACCCCGTCTCCAAAGGGTGTGTTACTAGTTTGACTCAGATGACAAAATTACAGAAAATCTACCCAAATAAGCTGATTCTCTGCCTACCCGGGGACTTTCACATCTACACACAGTGCCTGTGGTCACATGCCTCAAGTGATTAAGTGACTATAAGGTAAACTGGTCCTGTTCAGGAAACGTAGGGGAAGTGGGGGTGGCGAGTCTAAAACGGCAGGCAAGCAGCCACAGTAACGATCCCTCTCTCCTGGGAAGAGTGACCGCCGCTTCCAACAACACAGACCCTGAAAGACAACTCACGGAAGAAAATCAGACATGAAAGGGATATAAGTCAAGAAAAAGGACCCCTATGGGGATGGACTGCGAGTCTTAAAAGCATAGTCTTTTTGGTTTTTTGGGTTTTTTCGGGTAAGAATCTCATTCGGTAGCCCAGGTTGGCCTTAAATTCATGTCAAGACCCCCAAGTGTTTGGGCTCCCGGGAGTAAGCCACCACACTCAACTAACGCTCACAGTTTAAAGCCTGTCACCCACACATTAGCCTGATGGTACACGACCTCTGTCTGAAAAAAAAAAAAAAAATTGACAAACTAGAGTCCGCCAGCAGGCTCAGAAAGACACATGACCCCTGATGGAGTTCTAGGAACAGGGCTCACAGGCAAACGAGTGATCAACACTGATGGTGCAGGTACCGGGGACTCTTTTGGGCTGGCAAACATTTATCCTCCATAAAGGCCAAGACTGCCATCACTGCCATCACTGGCCAGCCTACAAGTGAAGGCACTCCCTGGGATTTTGAAAATCATATACACAGAGACGGCACTCAACTTACAGCTTCTACTGGATCCAAATTCCATGAAGTTTGAGAGCTACGGGGGAGGACTGGCGTGTCGTTCCTACCCTCGGCTCCACAGGGAGG
>REGO01000030.1:772795-830682 GCA_010120015.1 Rhombomys opimus
GCCAGCCTGGGCTATACTGTGAGACAGAAGAAGAAAAACTGGCCATGGTGGAACACTGCTCAGGAAGCTGAGGCAGGAGAATCATCAGCCTCAAGACAGCTTGAGCTACACAGCTCAAGCTGTGTAGCTTTCCTTGTTTTAGAGAAAAGGAAAAGGAAAGGAAAGAAAAGTGGCTTTTTCTCTTTCCTCTTCAAACACTCTGGTAAGGGCCCATCCCGGCTGTGGCTCTGCACATGCTTCTTACGCAGGGGTTAACGGAGCATCCTGGAACCTGTTCACAGTCTTCAGTAAGTCTAGTTCACTTCAAACCTGCTGTGCGTCACATCTGCTAACTTACCTTCTGTGACAGCTTTCACATCCTGTGTCCTGCCTTGCCCTGCTCACACTCTCCCTGTAAGATGCAGGAACTGTTTTGATGTCTCTGTATATACTACCTCTTTCATTCACTTCACTTTGTCATCTTTCCAGCTGGGTGTCTTTTCTCCTATTGAAGATCATACTTTCTTCTTTGCACCTTTAGTAATTTTCAGTTAGTTATTTTGTGTATTGTGATGGTTACCTCTAGGCTCTGGCTAACATTATGTTCTTTTTGTTGCCATTGCTTTATTTTGTTTGGGGTTTTTGTTTTTTGTTGTCTCCTTGATTGTGAGTATTCACATTAGTTGTTGGGGTGGGGAGTGTCAACGTCAAGGTCTCCTATATGCTAGGCAGGCACTCTCCCAAATGAACTACCTTCCCAGGCCCCTGGCTTCTTTGTAGGCCTAGAGACTGAATTACAGGCTTTGTCCATAAGCAGGTAAGAATTCCTCCAAATGTTCTTGAGCTTTGTGCTAGACTGTAGTTAAATGATCTCATGACATCTTGATAATCTGGGCGGGCTTGCTTTTATGTTTCATTTGGTAGCCTGTAGACCTGGGTTAACCTTACCACACTGGTGAGAATGTGAGGCATTTCCTGAGCCTGTGAGAACTTTAGAGATCATTGCCCTCCCTCACTTAGTGGCTTCAAAACATGAGCAGGTTAGCACTCAGCTAAAGCCTTAAAGCGCGCCACTTACAAACCACAGGTGCTATGTTCAGCCTTTTCCTCTCAAGCACTCCCATACAAATCCTAGCTGCCCTGGCTGTTCAGATTCTGTTTGAGGGCACCAGCTAATTTCCACCAAGTTAGTCCTTACTTTAAGCTTGTTTTTAAATTAACTGCAATCCCAGGAGGAGGATCCCTGGTGGAGAAGAGAGAGGAGAAGGTCATCATGAAGAGGTCACCACGAGGAATGGCTGGAGCAGGAGCAGCGAGGGTGCAACGTGGCCCTGAAGTAGGCCAGTGTCAGCACTAGTCAGGTTAATTTAGATGGAGCTAACTGAGAATCTGCCCAGCTAAGAGCCTGAAGCTTATTAATAAATGTAACAGGTCTCTGTGTCATTATTTGGGAGCTAAGGTGGGCCCAGAAAAGCCCATACTTATAATTTTACATTTGGCACCCAACATGGGGCACAGAATCCAGAAACCCAAGCTTAGAACAAGACTCGGGTATTAGGAAACTCCTGCGTGTCAGGCAGAAACAGGCACTCCCCAGGAACAAAGGCAGCTTCCTAGCAAGTTAGGAGCGGGAGCCTGGGAGAGCGCAGAGAGTCTGAGAGTGGAAGGCAGCTCCCCGAGAGCCTCTATGGAGCAACAAAGCCAGCTGCCGGGTAGGGATAGGACACTGAAGCTGAGTGCATTTCACAGGTGCAACTCCTCAAGAGCCCCTGCTGTGCCACCAAGCATTGAGTGTAGCCATGAGCTAACCCAGTTGGCAGGTCCTGGGTTAGTCTTCTCTCAGGCTTTCCCCCAGAACATTGGCACAAAGTGGGCGGGGCCAGGGATGCAACTGGTGGCAGCCAAGGGGTCCCTGCCTTGGGAGAGGGTCCAGTGAACACACCCTGTCTCCCCTGCGCAGCCGGACCTGGGTGGCCTTGCACTCTCCGTGCTGAGAGAGAGCTGCATAAGGTGCAGCTCCCAGTTGTGCCCACAAACATAAGGTTTGGCTCTCTCATAAGAGTGCAAACAGCAGCTCAGCCCACGACAGGGCCCAGGCAGAAGGAGGGCAAAACAGCATCCCACTTGGAACCAGCTGTACCCGGTGGCCAGTGTAGCCACTGGTACCTAGCTAGCAGCTAGCTGAAGGGCTGGGACAGAACAACCACTGCACTGTGCTGAGCTGGACAGAAGAGACATCAGGCAGATGAAACCCAAGACCCAAGCACAGCCAAACCTCTGATCAGGTAATGACATTCAGAATTATGCTGAAATGGTAAAGAAAAAAAGAGACGGGGTATAAAAAAATCATAGAGAGCTATAAATAATTTGAAATTAACAAAATTAAAAGAAATAAGACATGTAGGAAAAAAAACAATAAAACAGGGCTTTTGGACACTATATAATGCCATCTTAGATGGCTTAAAAAACAGAGACAGAAAGGAGGCAGAGGCCCTAACTCCTCTCCATTTCCCTCCTCCAAATAAACATCCTTATACTAGGGGGTAGCAGTAGGGGGGAGAAGCCAGGCAGTGGTAGCATACACCTTTAATCCCAGCACTTGAAGGCAGAGGCTGGTGGATCTCTAGGAGTTCCAGGACAGCCATGGCTACACAGAAAAAAAAACCCGGCCCCAACCCCCCCCCACCGAAAAAAGAACAGAGCATCATCTTTAGCTAAATTGTCCACACTGAACATTCCATACAAGTGTAAATGCAGACATGTATAGTACCTTTAACACTTCACGTGTTTGCAGAGCAAAAAGACCAGACACCAAAGACAAGTAGCCCAGATAATCCAGCCTCACAGACTGCCTCACTAGCTGTTTCCTCAAGAATCTGCATCCAGAACAACTTCTAAATGGCTAGCTAGATCATCCAGCCTCAGACTGTTCCAGCCGGGACTTCAGTTCAGCCCAGCACTTTCCCATCACTCAGAGACTGGACAGCAAATGATACAGCTAGCTCTCCCAGGACTTGAACATTTTCCCAGTTTTCTTGGCCCCCCAAAAGAAATTGTCTCCCCAAGACAACAGAAAGCAATTTTAAGAGACTGATACCCCGTCCTCAAAAAAAATGGGGTGGGTGGTTTTTGGTCATTCAGCGGGTGATGGGTGTTTGTCATCATTTAAGGGGTGGAGGTTGGTCACAAGTTGTTAATGGTCTTAAAGCAAAGAATGTTAGATTCAGGGATCTCTTTTTCTTTCCTTCTTCCTCTCCTATTTAGTGTTAAAGGGAAAAGGGAAGAAGGAAAAAAAGAAAAAAAGGGGGATTACAGAAAAGATAGGATAAAATGGTATATTATTGAATCTACTTTTAAAATAAGGAGCATCAGCAAGCCAAAAAATTTATATTGGTATGGATCTTTGTATATTGATAAATATTTTTGTTATAGCATACTGTGCATATGTTTCAACTCTTGTTTAAGGGATTGTACCTCTGCAACTCATTTAGAAATATAATGTGGAGTTCTGGTCTTTGAAAGATGCTATTACAAGCTGTTTAAGATAATTAAGAAATGCAATAGTCGCTCAAATTTATGGTCATGTTAGGTGCTAGTTTAGTTAATCACAGAAACAAGTTTCATTTAGCCTCCTGTACATGTTTTCAAAGTTAATCATATGGTAAATAGCTAGAAACAAGCAATGTTTCTATTCAGATATGCTATAAATAGATGGCATTCAACACCTCAGAGAATATGGCATTTAAGGATGTTTTATTAATGAAAGTATCTTCTGACATGAGACATGTCAGCTCCTGGCAGCACCCTCAGCCTACTTCAAAGAAGACGATGGGCACCAAAGAACCTCCATATGGAGTTTGCGTCAAATGTGGCAAGCTTAGCCACTGGCCAGGAAACTGTCCTTGCCTCAACTGCAGACAGCATGCTGGACAAACTGGACAAACTGGCAGGGAAGTAGACTGCTAAGCTTTGCAAAGCCAAGGGGAGGCAGTCCTTCATAATTCCTGCTTCACAGAAAATGCTGATGTATACTCAGCCAGAGGCAGAAGATGATGCCCCAAAGTTATAGAGAAACCTTGGGTGACTGTCCAGGCAGCCAGCAGTCTCTGTCATTTCTGTAGTTTTGGAAGCTGCTTGCTCTGCCCTGCCTGTCTACTCAGATAATATGTATCCTTCTCAGGTCTCTGATGGGGTTGAGGACTAGATAGTTATAGCCCCACAATTAAGCTTAAGCTGTTTAGGATTTTTTAAAAAGTTTTAAGATCTAAAAAGATATTTCTAATTCGATAAATGCAAGTTATGATTTAAGTATAAAACTTTAAACTCACCAAAACAGGATAGATAGACTACTTTCTCCAAGGTTGCCAAATACAAATGGACATTTGTGACTATAAGTCTTACCTGATAGTTTTCATAATCATTCTTATTGTATATAGTTTATTAATGTAAGAGAAAGATCCTTTTATTAGACTAAAAGGGGAAAGTTTTGTGCACTGATTTCTGTACCCAGAGACCTGGTTGCAGTCAGGATGTTGGCATTATCATTATTATTGAAGCATCCCCTGTCTCGGTGTTGTGTAAAAATTGTTCTCCACCACCTCTGATTGTATAATAAAGGATTGAACAGCCAATAGCTGGGCAGGAGAGTTAAGGTGGGATTTCTGACCCCAGGGAGGAGGACATGGATTGAGCAGGAGCAGCCAGGGCAAATCTAGTTGGCAGTTAGGGGGACATGTGGTTGGGAAGTAGGCCAGACCAGTATAATCAGGTTAGAACAGATGAATATCTGTCCAGCTTGAAGTCCTCCACAGCCCTCCTCACCCTTATCTGATGCCACAGAAAGAAGGCCACAGCTTTGTCATGGCCATCTACACAGAGAATGTGCAGCTCTGAGGACAGTGCAATCTGAAGTCTAGAAGATGCCAATGGCTGTGCAGAGCCACGCCAAGCAGAAAGCTCCTTCCCATAAAGTGTTTGAACAACAAACAAATGGCTTTCTGGGAGGTGCTCGGCGGCGACACTGCAAGGGTTCTAAATACCCCCTGGAAGAAGGACAAGTCTGACATTTAGTAACCTCCACTGATGAGCTGGGAACAATACTTTTCAAGCAAATCTCCCTTTGTTTAACAAAGACAGACAGGTGGAGACACTGTCTATGGCAAGTTAAAAGTGCCTTGCTCTGGTGGTGGTGGAGCGTGCCTTTAATCCCAGCACTCCGAAGGCAGAAGCAGGCAGATCTCTGAGTTTGAGGCCAGAAAGAAACACCTCACTAGACAGTTCTGGCACAGACATCACCTGAATCATGACAAAAGTAATGCTCTGTGACTGCTTTGTAAAAGGTGAAGAGTAACGAAATGGGAGAAAGGGGAGGTGTTGGCTCAGGAAAACGCCTTATCAGAATCACCCAAATGTTGTCTTTTGTTTGTTTGTTTTTGAGACAGGGTCTCTCTGTGTAGCCTTAGCTGTCCTGGACTCACTTTGTAGACCAAGCTGGCCCCCAACTCACACAGATCCATCTGCCTCTGCTTCCCCGAGTTCTGGGATTACAGGCATGCACCACCACACCCAGCCTAAAATAATTTAATAAACGACAACCTTCATTTGGGTTTTTCAAAAGGCCCACGTAACCTCCATCTAAAGATTCCAAAGTTGTCTTAAGAGTCTGTGGTCCTTCGGATTCCTTCTTTAGCCCTCCTCACCCTTCCCCTTCAAGGCCTAACCCACTTTTCACTCTCGTCCCACCATTGTCTAACCACACCCTATGCTCTCTCCCAGAATGCTCCATGAATGTTCTCTTCCAACCCACAGGGAGACGACAATCATCCAAGAGCAATCGCTTGGATGCTCCCACAGCCTCAGGCAGAGTGATTTAGAAATCACTCCAAGTGTTAGCATAAGCATTTTGTACTCTCTATGGTAATTTTCCGTTATTATCCTGAGTTGGGGCCAAGAGGGTAGTTGAGAGAGTTAGCATACTAACCCAGCACAGGCACAGCTCTGGGCTTGACCTCCCGTTTCAACGACCCATTTTAAAAAGCCCTACAATCGCACACCTTCTGTCACCATTCTCTACACACAACAGAACAACCTCGCCCACAGCAAGCACACTGACTGGGTCACACAGAGAAGTCACAGGGGAGGCAGAGCTCTTCTTTTTAAAGAAAACAGGAGTTCAGTACTCTCGACCGCCACACCAGTTTTTCTGGTCTTTCTCCCCAGCCAAGCACAGGCACAGGCGCGTGGTTACTCACTGGAGTTGAGGAGGATCATGGCCTTCACACAGAGATACTCTTTGTGCTGGAGTTTTAACTCACGGAACCTTGACGTCGTCGCCAGGAGCATGTCAAAGATCTCCAGAATGCCTTCCACGCACTTGCCCTCATCCCTGCAAGAGTTCATTTGGGAAGTGAAGGAACACACAGCGTTAGGCGGGCATCAAAGAGCCATCCTCTCGGGTGTCATCTTGCGTGCCCTCCGACTATCCTGAGGAATTAGGGAGACCACGCTTAGCAGCCGGAAGCCACTGACACTGTGTCCATACAACGGCAACAAGGTATGACTTGGTGGAACTCCTGCCTAGCTGTGGGTTAAAGCCTTATCACTGGAGGGGAGGGGACCAAGGGGGGGGAGCATTTCCTAGAAATTCTTAAACAGTGTTTGAGGCAAAAGTGAGGGTGGGGGCTGCCTGTTTCTTTCTACTCGTTATGTAAGAGCCTCTCGAAGAAATTAGCACTCCTGTGGCTTATACACAAACCACTGCAGTCAGCCAGCCCCGCTGGAAATGACTCAGTATTAAAGAGGGAGATCCCACATACCCAGCAGGAAATGCTGCTGAGGGAGACTGTCAGAACCAAATATTTCAAGAAAGACAAGCTTTCATATATCATCGTCATACGTGGGGCCGAATTTAGAAACTGGTCTAGGAACCAAGAGACATTTAGATGGCATTTAAAGAAGGCAGATGCGACACACAAAGAAATGACACTTGAAGGTGGGTTCGTTAGGGAAAGAAGACAGACATGGGGGCCAGCTGCTGACGTGGGGTTTTTGTTTGTTTTGTTTTTGTCTTGTTGTTGTTGTTTGTTTTGTTGAGGCAAGGTCTGGCTGTGTAGCTGGTCTCTCCCTACCTCTACCTCTGAAATGCTGAAATTACAGACGTGTGCCCGAACACCCAGCCTGAAGAAGGTTTTTAAACAAAGGTTTCAGACAAGCCTTTTAAGCATGCCTGACGGGAGTGAACTGTTTCGTCTGCCTGTGGAATGAATTTATACGTGAACCGGAGAGCACCGGTTTCTAGTCACTCTGGCTCACTGCTCTCCAAAACTGTTCTCTTCAGCTGCGGAGTCCCCGGAGATCTTAGACTAGCAGTTAGATGGTTCTGCCACAAATTCTCCCAGCTCCTGAAAGCCGGCAGCAGGCACCGAAGGGCGCCGTGGCAGCGGTGGGTGCAGGCAGGGCCTGCTTTTAATCTCTCAGGAGACTAAGGAGGAGGGTTGAAGTCAAACAACAGCAACAACAAACAACAAAACAACAACAAACTGCTCACTGTCTCCTGTCACCTCTAGCGACTGTGATATTCCAGAGACTGTGAGTCACACGGAGTGACACGGCCGGAAACCACCAGTCTTGCCTACAGGGACTTAGCTGTGACAGCAACTCATCAGGTCCCTGCATTCCACAGCACTCAGAGCCCGCACGGGCTCACCCACACAAGCGTGCAAATGCTCACTTTGGCCGATCAATACACCCCATCTTCACATCTCCCCTAAACCTCCTATTCGGCTCTGAGTTCCTGTAAGGGTGGCGGAAGCCCGGAACACAGCAAGCGGAGAGGAGATGCCTGGGCACTGAAGGCTCCTCAGGACGAAGCCTCACAGCACTCGGCCCATTGAAGGATCATTACCTACAACTGTAAGCGCTGAGCTCTGAGATGCTTGACACTGGGAGAAGCTGGTCTTAGAACATCGCCAAAGAGGAAACGCACAGACACTGACTCTTACGCCGATGTTTTCATTTTGTTCTGCTTATTTTGCTTTTCTTTCTTTCTTTCTTTCTTTTTTTCTTTCTTTTTTTTTTTTTTTTGAGACAGAGTCCAACTGTGTAGCTCAGGCTAGCTTCAAATGTGTGACCCTGTTGTCTCCACCTTCCCAGGACTAGTATAGGTGTGGGCCACCATGCACAACTGTGCATTGATGGTTTAATAATTTGACTCTTGATTCTTCTGCAAAAGTCAAATTCAAATGCACAGTTGTGTAACACACACACACACACACACACACTTCCCAAAGGGATAAATCAACTCAGCCAAAATCAATCTCATTATCTAGAAGTTTCCACCCATGCCAAAAAAAAAGAAAGCCTCTAAATATAGGGACTAATATCCCCCTATTTCCTTATTGAAAACAGTTTCACTACAATAAAATTAACATTCCAAAACTGAGTTGTTTAGGTGTTGGGGCATCTGAAGCCCTGACAGACACTGTAACTTCAAGTGGCCCACACGTGCTCCTCACAGAAAGAGTCCAGGCTAAACTAAAGGACAAGGCCTGACTATTTCCTTCCAGCAGGTGGGGACAGGCAACCAGTTCATCTCTCACGCAGGCTTCAGGTGTTTTCAATGACATCCCAAGCTACAGAAACCAGACACGTTTATTTTTAGAAAATCGAGGAGCCACGTAAGGACAGAAAGTGCAACTCCTAGCTTCCTAACCTCATAACCTCCTAAATGTACCTCATAACCTCCTGCTTTGAGATGCAGAAAAAAGGGGAGGGGATAGGGACATTCGCAAGCTGACAGCGTCCACGACATTCAGTAAGGACGCAAACTGAGTTATGAGTAAAGGAGTCAGGACAGGTATGAGAGATTGGCGTTAAAGACAGAGACGCTGGAATGTTAGAAAGCGCTGGTCAAATCAACCTATTTATAGAAGTGTGCCTTGAACCAGTGCCAAGTAAAGTTAGTAAAAACACCCTATCCTGTTTGCTACAACAAAATATACTGAGTGGGTTTGTCTTGCTTCGGGGTTGCCTATTTCCCACCTGCATCTGCAGCTGCTGGTTGCACACCAGTTCATCTCTGTAGGCGTGGCAGCTGGACCCGGTTTGTGTAAAGGGGCCCAAATTATGGCTTAGCACATGGGGGAAACTTCGTAAGCATTTAGCCAAAATGAAAATGCTCGGCTAAAAGGGTAAGATAAAGTTTAGGGCCTTCAAGAGAACACAGCACAACGATACTGAATGTGAGTGTGGTCCATGAGGGTGTTCAAAATCACAGGGTCCCAAGAGCCCCGTTGGTGTTCCCAGTGGAGTCCCGACCCGGATCCAAATGTCCTCCACAGTCCAAGACGGCTTCCTGCTGACACTGACACAAAAAGTCTCAGCATGCATTTTTTAATTTAAATTACATTGTGTGTGTGTGTGTGTGTGTGTGTGTGTGTGTTGTGAACGTGTGAATATTGTTGCAGAGTCAGTCCTCTCCTTTTATCATGTGAGTCTCAGGGATCAGGCTCAGGTCACCAGTCTTGATGAAAAGCTCCTCTACCCAATGAGCCATCCTGCCAGCTACATATGCATTTTGGGGACAAACAGAAGGTTGGGTTCTAAAACAGATCTTCACGTGAATCCACGTCTCTAGTGGACGCCAGATTGTTACAAATAAGCCCAAATCACCAGGTTTCCTCTCATTCTCAGCACATTCAGGGTTTTTGTTTTGTTTTGTTTTGTTTTCTGTAGAGATCTCAGCAAGAGTAAATGGCACGGGTAGGGGTCTGAACCCAGTGTCTGCTCAGCAAGCGTGGAGGCTCTCAGTTTTGTACCCAGCACCAAGAGTAAACAAACAACAAAAAAGACCAAATAGATATTTATAGACTAAGATGAATCTCCTAAAATAATTTTTAAGAAAAACTTTCTTTTCTTTTCTTTGAGGCAGGGTTAGTCTACGTAGCCCACGCTAGCCCTGAATTTATGATTCCCTTGCTTCAGCACAGTGCACAGGTTACAGACACACGTGGCCAGAGCCGGGTTTTGTTTATCAGCTATCTAAGGGGTAGGCGTGATATTTATGAGGCTTGGGGTTCCTTACAGTAACACATTCAGTCCTCTAAGGATTAAAGAACCCGGGTGGAGAAAGGGGAGGGCTAAATTTACCCTGGTACATGTTCCCCACTGAGACTCAGTTACTGAAACGCCGCATTTGGCGTCCCTAGAAACTGAAACAAAAAGCAACATAATTTTAACCCCAATGTGCCCCAGTGGGTGGAACAGCTAACGTAGCAGGATTACACGTATGCGTTTGTGCATGTGTGTTTGTGAAGCAGGATGAATGAACGGGGCATGGCCTGCCTGGGTATTTGGCCTTTGACAACTCTGAGGTGACACCTAGAAGCCTGTTTCTGAAGCAGGTAGGTCCTAGGGCTGGGTGCTAAGACAAAAAGGGTAAATTATGAAACCAATTTGCCTTTTGCCTCCTCGTTTCCCTTCCCATCCTCTTTCCCACGGGGGTAATGCGCCGTGCGTATGGGCTTTGGGACAGATCCCCGAGTCTGGCTCTGTCACTTACTACCAGCAGCTGTCAGTCAGTGGCTTCACTTCCCATTTCCTAAAGTAAAGAGCTGGGACGATCAACGGTGTTTGCTCCAGAAGGGCTTTCGGGAAGATTCAATAAGGCGACACACAGCAAGTGCTTAAGGTGGTACCCGGCACATACCAGCTACTAAGTTGGCCATCTGAATGGTCCCTGAGGGGCCTGGTACCTGCCCCACTGCTCTGGCCCTCCAGAGCCTCCCTCTCTTCTCCACCACCTGGGCTTGCTCGTGCTCAAGCCACATCCCAGGCTCCAGCTCTTCCCACGGGATCTGCTCTCCACCACAAGACCTCCGTTACTCAGAACAGTGCTCTCTGGCAATGCCATCCATGACAACGGGCAGAATGGATACCTTGGGGCGGCACTCTTCGTCTGCGCAACGTGCCAGTGAGGGTCCTCTGATGACCTACAGTGGCAACAGGGTTACGATGCGAGAGTTGGCGCGTGCACCTCCGGTCCACGGCACCAGGCAGCCTCCTGCTCGGTGCTAGCTAGCACTTTCTCCCTGGAGGTTTCTCAGGCCACTCAGAGGAGCACCAAGAGGTTTCCGTCTTTCCTATCACAGAGCTCGGCGGCTGTTGGCTATCCCAGCTTATCTTCCAGAAGCAGGGCAACTGAAACCAAGTTTAGTACCCGCTCTGTGCCATCTTTAAAAGAAAACTGAGTGCAATCAGCTTGGGGACATCGGCACTGGTCGCGTCCCGGTGTCCGTTGACTTTCGTATGGCCTTAATAAAAAAGCCCTCCCGCCACATGTTTGGGGGGGAAAAATGCTAGTAGAGATAAGTGATACTATTAGCATTAAAGGTCTAGCGAGTGAAAATAAATTTGGAAGGGTCAAAGGCATTTTCATCACCTATCCAGAGATGTGACTGGTCACTCAGCAGCAGGGTGACTTAAGAATATAATGTCAGAACAGAATTTTTAATGCAAAAAAAAAAAAAAAAGAAAGAAAAAATCTCTGTTGACTGTGCACTCGGTGGCCAATAATCGCAGGATTCAGTGCCCTGCCACAGCCCAGGCTAATGGCGGTTGATGCACCGCTGAATAAAATGGATCATGGAAAATGAATCCCATGCCTATGCCCTCTTCTTCTTGGGCTCTTGACCCCATGGAGGAGTGGTAGATGGTGTTATCATCCTCCAATTGCCCTTTCAGGTGGGAGAATTTAATTGCAGCACCTAGTATTCTGTTCCCACTCACTTAGTTTAGTCACACAGATCCGAGATGAAATGCAACATTGTTTTTGTTTTGTTTTGTTTTGTTTTGTTTTGTTTTGTTTTTTCCCTCACCTGTCCAGAACGAGGTCTGGAGCGAAGATGAGCTTGCCAGGGTGGTCGATGGAGCGCCACATCAAACCCACCATCAGCACCTCCATCCAGCAGCTTTCCAAGAGCCGGACTTGGTCCAGCAGGCTGAGCTCCACAAAGCCTGGGGAAACAAGAATCCATTAAACACACCTCCCTCCCCCTCGGCAACCCATTTCTGTGAGTGCTAGGGAAACCCAGACTACGTGGGGAAGGGATCAATCAGTGTTCCAAAGAGCTGATTAAATGTTAGTTAAAAAGGACCTGAGCTGTGTAGTTTGCAGTTGTTTCTAGCCTCCGACTCCTTCAGAAAACAAGCAAACTCTGTTTAGTATTTCTAAAGAGCCATTGGCTTCCCACACAGATGCTAGGAAGGACCCAAAAGGCAGAGCTGAGTTGGGTTAGCTGTGGCTGTGCTGTCCTGATAATTCCTGTGCCCTGCTGAGGAAGCCAAAGCTCACCTGTCAATCAGAAGGGCTGCCTGTCTACCCCAGTCTATGGTTTGGAGGATAGATGGGTCGGGTAGTTAGAGTCTAGATGGCTTGGGGGCGGAAGGTAAGCAAAGAGTGGTGCCAACCCCTGCAGAAAGCCAAGGCTTCAACTGAAATAGTTTTTCTGACTGTGTAATGTTTCCCATGCAAAGTTTAGGACGGTTCTGGGTAGAAGGGCTGTCTCTAGGTGAGTCTATCTAAAGAGAAGAGATAACAGCCAAAGCAGTTGACACTCTGGTGGCATGAATTAGCCACAGAACTGGAAAGAAATGCAAAATCTCTAGGGGAGTGAATCCCTTTAGTACAAAGCAGAGGGCACGGGAATGTCTTCCATAACCCACAATAAGAAGAGGGGGCTTCGAAATATAAACAGAGTAGTCAAAGGCATGGCCTTGGGGTGAAATGGATTCTGGTTTTGAGTATCAGCTTAGTCGCTTCCTAACTAGTAATTGTGTGTGCAGTTGTGCATATGTGTGGGCCTTGAGCATGCTAGCAGGTGTTCTACCCCTTAACTACATCCCTCACCACCCTCCTGTCAAATCAGTTGTTCTTGTGGGGAAAAAAAAATGGAAGGGGTCTTCCCTCCTTCTGAGAATTTACTACAGTTAAGATCACTTATAAATATTTTACCAGTGTTACTACAGCGTAAAGCCACACATGCGCAAAGCCTCGGATAATGGTCCTGTAATTGTGAACGACGGACAAGTGAATGGAGCATGAATGTAAAGATGGACAAATCCAAAGCTGGGGAGATGGCTCAGTCAGTAAAGCGATTGCCAGGAAATGATGAGGACCTGAGCTGGATCCTCAGTACCCAGGTAGCATGCACCCATAATGCCAACATGAGAGAGAAAAAGACAGAAAGATCTCTTGGGCTTACTGGCCAGCCAGGCTAGCCAATCAGTGAACTCCAAGTTCAGTGAGAGCATCTGTACTAAAAAATAAGATGGCAAGCAACTGACAAAGGTACCAGTGTCCACCCCTGGCCTCTAGACACACACATGAATGCATGCACACACATACACACACCACACAGAGATGAACAAGTCCTTTCCAGAGCCACATGCTCATGCTCAGTTCAGGTTCCTGATACATGCTCACTTTGCTATCTCACTCACAGTCATATGTAAGACACCTGCAAATCTTTCAAAACACTAGGCTTGAAGAAAGACTAACGGTGGGGGAGGAGGACAGCCAAAAAAAAAAAAAAAAAAAAAAAAAAAAGGCCAAAAAGCTTTCCTGGAAGATCCTGAAAACGGTGTTCGGAAAACACTTGGAATAAAAAGTAGAGGAGAGTGCACTCGTGTTTTTCTTCTCTGGGAGACAGCAGACAAAATGAAATAACTTTGGCAAAGGTGGAGGCACTAGACAAAACAACGCTGGAAGCCAGGAGATCTCCAGAATGCTCAGAAAAAATGGAGCCCGGCCAGCAAGGGCCGGGAGAGAGCCTTACACCTGGGGCCATGGCTCCCATAGCCTTCATCCGTCTACTCAGCGATGTCAAACCTTTACAGTTTGCCTGGTACAACTACTGCCCCTGCTGCCTCCGGGCCACGGGAACCTTGGCCTTGTTTAGAATTCAGAGAGAGACTTTGTTTCTCGGGTGGCTGTAAAAAGAAGTGGATGGCCCACCTTGTGAGACCCTCCTCTCACAACAGGGCAAAATGGAGGGCTGTGCCACACGACATCTGGGTGAAAGAGCTCTGCATGCAAGCATGGCCATGACAGATTGATCCCTGGAACCAATGGTGCAAGGAAAGAACTAACTTCTGATCTCTACACACACACACACACACACACACACACACACACACACACACACACACCACTAATGATAATGATACAATAACAGTAAACAAATGTTCATAATAATAATTTTAAAACAAGTGCATTTAGTAAACTTAACCTCATAATCCCAGCACTCAGGGAGGCAGGGGCAGGTGCATCTCTGTGAGTTCGAGGCCAGCCTTGGTCTATAAAGCAATTCCAGGACAGCCAGATGAAGATCACCGCCCCCAAAATGGGCCTTTGTTACAAATGAATAGAACGAGGGGAGAGTCTTACCGGGAATTTTCTTGGCCCAGCCAATCATGTACACGAGCTCCTTGTCGGCCAGCTTGGTGAGGGACATCATCATGGAGGCCTCGGTGAAGGGCATGCTGGGACGGCTCACGAGCACGTTGGGCGGCTCCGCCTCCAGCAGGGTGAGCACCAGCTGCTCTGGGCTCAGGGCACTCAGCAGCAGCTCCTTCACCCGAGGTACGTGCCCGCTGTTTCTCTTGGCTTTGCTCAGGCACTGCGCCTGCTCACTGGAGCTCCTCTGTCTTCGTACTATGCGGTACCCACACCTTTCTCTCCTGGATCCTAAAGAGGAGAGCAGATGATGTCAGTCCGGTGGTTTCTCCGCCCAGGATCCCCGCTCACTGAACGACCAAGGCTAAAGCGGTGAGGGCCTGAGGCTGTAGGTAAGCAGGTTAAGTGTCCGACTGGCACGTGCTAAGGCCCTGAGTTCGACCCCCAGCCCCAGCACTAAGAGGCAGCTGCGTTGAGAGCGTTGATATCAGTCCATTCTATATTTTGGAGTCTGTGAGCCACAGGCAAAGATAACTACGGTCTGGGTGTGTTAACAACACGATGTGTTTGGGAACTTCTGCTCTGTTTCAAGGTTATCACTGGCCACTGAATCTGTTTCTCTTCTAAAGTATGCTGATAGACCCCAGGTTCAAAGATAGGGAGCTAGAAATTCTTCCTCAAGCAGAAAATGAGGAAAAGTCAGGACTTTAGCACTGAAATTTCCAGTTAGCAAAAATAATTCGTGCTAGCAACATTTTAAAAACACACACATGTATGCATTTTTTTTTCTTTTCACATACTTACACAAACAAATATATTTCAAATAAATTAACTGACAAAGCCTGGAAAATACAAAAGGAGGTTAATTTTTGTCATAGACTCTTTCAGTATTTTTCTTTTGTGCTTTTTAAATATTTTATAAACAAAAATCAGAATCACAGTATATTACACTATTTTACAAACTTCTCTTTATCTTATAGAAAACATCACTTGGGCTGGGGACATGGCACTGTGAATAACAGCAACAGCCATACAATCTTGGATGCCCTGAGTTCAACACTCGGAACTGAAGTAGAAGAAGCCTTTGATCCCAGCACTCAGGAGGCAGAGGAGCATGGATGTCTGTGAGTTCGAGGCCAGCCTGGTCTACAGAGTGAGTTCCAGAACAGCCGGGGGCTACACAGTGAGACCCTGTGTTGGTAAACAATAACAACAGCAATAAGCTTCCACTGTGTATGCAGCACACCTCTGTAATCCCATCTCTCCTTCAGCAAGATAGAGGACGGAAACAGGAGAGCTGCCCAGACTCCCTTAGGCCAGCCAGCCTAGGGAATGCAGCACTGAGAAAACAAGAGAGCCATTGCCTCAATGAGGTAACAAGAGAACTCTCCCAAAAGTTTTCTGATCTCTTTGGATGAGCTATAACACACACACACACACACACACACACACACACACACACGTACACACAATAATAAACAAAGTCCACAGTCTGTAACGCATTCCATTCTATTAACATAATATTTATTTCTGAAATCCAGCCCTGTTCTGGGCATGGTGGAAGAGGCCTGGAACCTGAGCCTAGAGGATTACCTCAAATTCCAGGTCAACCGGAGACACACAGGCTGAACTACCTCGTGAGTGCAGGAGATCATACCTCAAAAAACAAAATTCTAAAAAGTCCCATGTTGGTGTAAGCCCGTGACATTACAATTTATTTACTAACTGTTACAATGAAAATTGCCTCGTAGATCTATTCCGTTACTTCTTTATAATAAATTCAAAGGAGCCAACTTGCTGAAACAAGGCACACACACATTTAAATTTTATACTTACTAATAGATTGCATGCGGGACGTGGCTCCTTCTTACGGCGTGTTTACACGCAGAGTCTGGGATCCTCAGGCTTAGTGGTCGGTGATTTTACCAGCTGAGCCAGCTGACCACCCCAAATATATTTCCCTTTGTTAATAAAGTGCTATGGACACTTTAAATCAATGATAGCCCCACGAGTAAAATGAAATGAAATAGATTATCTTTAAAAAGTACTTTTCTGTCTTTTGTATGGTGTAGGAGGAAAAGGAGTTTAAGAAGAGATGTCAGGGCTGAGGGCTAGAGTACTGACCTAGCATGCATGAAGCCCTGGGTTTGATTCCCAGCACTACAGGTTATTCTTGACTACATAGCAAGTTTGAGGCTGCCCTGGGCTAAATGAGACCCTATCTCAAAAAATAAATAAATAAAAATGAGGGCTAGGAGACAGCTTGGTGAGCAAAGTGCTCCCTGTGCGAGGATAAAGACGTGGGCTTGATCCCAGCACCAGCATGAAAAGGCTGGCTATGTCAGGATATGCCTGTAACCCCAACACTGGGAAGGCAGAGACATGAGGGTCCCCAGGGCTACCTAGGCCAGTCAGTCTAGACAAATAGGCGAGTTCCAGTATCTGGGAGAAACTGTCTTAGAAAGTAAGCTGGGACCAGGCATGGTGGCACACACCTTTTATCCCTGCACTGGGAGAGGCAGAGGCAAGTGGATCTCTGTGAACTGGAGGCCAGCCTGGTCTACAAAGTGAGTCTGGGACAGCCAAGGCTACACAGAGAAACCCTGTCTCAAAAAGAGAGAGAAAAAAAAAAAAAAAAAAAAGCTGGAAAGTAACTAAAGGAGCTGAAGGCCGACCTCTGGCCACTGGACACATACACACATGTATGCACATCCACATTGCACGTGTGTGTGTACATGCAAACATGTATGTACGCACAAAATTTAAAAATTAAATTTGTCTTAGGAAGAAAAGCTAGGGAATGGCGGTCACCCCAAACAGGAGTCTGGTCCAAAGCTGATTTGTAATGGCTGTTTTATACCGCCTACTGTCACTGGCCCGGCCACCTTCAAGAGTAAAGAGATGGCACCTAATATGCTGAGCGACTGTCCTGGTACAGCACACAAACCAAAGGTACGGCCGTTCAGCTTTGCTCCTGGATATTTATACCACAGTGTGACTCTATAATGAAGCTATTACCCCTTTCTCCCACCCAAGCCTCCACCCCCGAAAAAGTCAGCCCGGGTGGGCGTCCTTTCACCCTTTTAAAAACATCTGAATGCTTCAGCCTAAAGTAGAAGAAGACAAGGAACAGGACAGGAGCCTTCCACAGAGGGCCTCTGAAAGAGTCTGCCTAGCAGGGTATTGAAACAGATGCTGATAGCCAAACTTTGGGCAGAGTGCAGGGAACCTTATGGAAGACAGGGAAGATAGAAAGACCTGGAGGGGACAGGAGCCCCACAAGGAAACTAACAGAGCCAAAAAAGCAGAGCCCTCAGGGCCTGAAGAGACTGATAAATCAACCAAGGACCATAATGGAAAGGACCTAGATTCTCTGCTCAGATATAGCCCACAGGCAGCTTAGTCTCCATGTGGGTTCCCTAGTAAGGGGAACAGGGGCTGTCACTGGCATGAACTCGGTTGCCTGCTCTTTGATCACCTCCTCCTCGTGAGATGGCCTTACTAGGCCACAGAGAAAGAGGATCCAGACAGTCCTGAAGAGACCTGATAGGCTAGAGTCAGGTAATAGGGGAGGAGGACCTCCCCTATCAGTGGACTAGGGGAGAGGTATGGGGAGGGGAAAGAGGGAAGAAGAGTAGGATGGAGGTGGGGAGATGAAGGAGGGATACAAAGTGAATAAATTATAATAAATAATAATAATAAGGGAAAAAAGAGGTAACTGGGCTGCAAAGTCTCTGACTTCTTCAGCAGATTAATCTCGTGATGGACTCATAATGTGATGGCTACTGGGAGATAGAGAAAGTGAGGTCTTGTCAGAGGAGTTATTTGTGCTTATTTGTGCTTTCCGGTTAGTGCAGGGCAGAATGCTCGTCTGTTTAACACCTCCTAAGCACAAGCTTAAGCACAAGCTCTTGGATTCCCAAAGAGGTTAGAAAGCCTCAGCCAGTTTTGTCTTGTTTTGTTTCAGGGTCTCACTCTGTCATCTAGGCTGGACTCAGATCCACGGCAATCCTCACCATGCCTGGCCTAGGTGAACAATTATTCTTTACTTCTCTGTACTGAGCCTGGGGAAACCCCCCTGTACCAGAGTCATGATCCATAGGCACCATCCATGAGGAGAGCTAAGGGGGGGGGGTACCAGACACAGTGCCAGGATCGCCACTTGTCTGCTTGCCGCTCCCCTCAAAACCCAAACAAGCCGATAGCTCAGTTTCAGAGATAAGAAACCCAAGGGCTAGAGGGCCGAAGCTGAAAGAGCAGTCTGCAGAAAGCGAGGAGGCAAAGATGGAAAGCTCCGCAGATGCCAGCTCTGCCGACCAGGAATGCTGCCTTGAAGCTGCCTCTATGGCCGGCCAACACAAACAATACGGAATGTGTTCCGACGGCTAAGCTGGAAACGGTTCTCTAAATACACACTCATCTTAAAATTCCGATTAGCCTAAAGCAGAAAACATGTATCTGCAGTATCTTATCAAAGGGCCAAGGCCTTCTCTCTAAGCATCTCTAGCAACTGCTCCAGTCTCTTTTCTGTGCAGATCTGTAATATGCTATCTCGGGAGTCCCAGGGTCAGTGGCTAAAACAGATCAACAGGGACTGGAGAGGCGGCTCGGCAGCTAAAAGCACCTGCTGGTCTCGCAGAGGGCCCAGGTTCAGTTTCCAGCGCTCACCTTGGGAGGCTCACAGCCATCTCTAACTGCAGGGGATCACGCACACATACTCAAGCCACGTATATACACATAAAACGAAAAAAAATAATTCTTTAGCCTCCCCTTCCAAACAAAACAAAACAGAGGAAACAACCTAGACACTTCTGGGGCAATCTGAATTCTGAATCTTCTCAAGTTTAGGGATTTAACCCCCAAATCTCACTCATTCCTAACTCAATAACTAAACCTTTCAACCGGGAAGGCTTTCCTGCAAACAGCTGTCTTTTCCTACTCACATTTCATGTTTACATAAATCTTAATTGTACAACGTAATGGCGATTAAAAACAGGTTTGGGGAGAAGCCCCACTAGTTTCTAACACGGGGATAACTGAAGCGGTTGGGACAGAAGTATTCAAGTCTCCTCGAGAATAACCAATACACGCTGCACACTGGGCGGGGGGGGGGTCATGGACATTGGAACGTGTTAGTCAGCTTCCTGCTACCATAGCAAAGACCCAAGACGTAAGCACCTTATACAAAGAAAAAGTCCTCAGTGTTGGCAGTTTCAGGCAGACAGGTTTCTTTTAAATACCTGATGTAAGGATCTGACACAGCAGGAGGGAGCCAGTAGTCTGGCTAGAGAGATGGCTCAGCGGTAGAAAGCATGTTCTGCTCTTGCAAAGGAGCCAAGTTAGGTTCCCAGCACCACACAACATGGCCCACAACCCCCTGTAACTCCAGTTCCAGGAGATCCAAAACCTCTAAGTTTTGCTGGCACTGCAGCTTACATTCACCTACCCACACACATACAGATAATTTTTACAAGAATTTAAGAAGGAAAAACCTAAAAGAAGATGGATACATAAAATACATTATGTATGTATGTAAACTTTTATCTCTAAGTTGACTGTAAGTCATGTGTGTGCATATGTACAAGTATACACAGTGGTAGATAAAAATCTGTGTCCTGTGTACTTTTCATAGTTCTATCACGTTTCTGACATATTTGTAAATATATACATGAGTGAGAAGCAAATATACTTATATATAACATAAATATTTATACTATAAATAAGATCTATAATATATTCATGTTTTCCCCCTACTTCTAGAAAGCTGGTGGAAAGATAGAAATGCACCTTCCCCATCGTCACCTGAACAATCCACAAGACAGTCTGCTTTCTTGCCACAAGCCTTAACCGTGTATATTTACGCCAGGATGCCACCGTTGGTGGGCAGGTGGGCCTCCAGCCGTCTGCGCATTTCAGTGGCTCAAGTCCCCCAGCCTCTTCCTTGCCCCGCCACTGAGCTGTGCAAGACTCCAGTGCACTGACATCTTCGCCCTGTGCCTGTCACTGTCCCCCAACTTTGCCTGCAATCGCAAGGAATAACCGGTCCCTCGGATAGACACAGGTACTCAAAGATACATCCCATGCCCTAAGTCTCCTCTCTGCCGGGCCGCGTCTCCAGCTCCTCGGCTTTCACGGGCACCTGGTACAGGAAAAGGGAAGCGAAGACTCACCGCATTTCACCATTCCGACTTCGTAACACTTGCGAAGCCGGCAGGCCTGGCAGCTTTTCCGCCGGTTCTTGTCGATGGTGCACTGATTCGTGGCGGGACAGATATAATCGTTATGTCCTACGGCAGGAGAAAGGGTGACTGATGAAACCTTTCGGTAGACGACACTGGTAACACCAAGCAGCTGAGAGACGGGGGACAGATACAAAGTCAAGCCCAGTGAAGAGGATATCTGGGTACTTTGTGGTACAAAGGATTAGACTGGGGGCTTCGTGCTAGGCATCCTCCCACTGAGCTGCATACCCAGCCTCGGTGCCTTTACTCTTTTTTAAAGGTTTACTTAATTTTTTACATGTATTTATTTAAAGAGAGAAAGGATGTAGGTCAAAGGTCTTACAAGTCAGTTCTCCTTCCATTGTGTGGGTCCTGGGGGATCCAAGTCACACCTTCAAACTTGGCAGCAAGTGTCTTTAACAGACTGAGCCACGCCACAAGTCCCAAAATTATTTTTATTGTTTTGTACTTGTGTATGTCTGTGATGCCCGGATTGTCAGTATCAGCAACAAGTGAAACTCGTAAATGAACAACAACAACAACAACAAAAAGCGAATAGCCAAAGGATGCATTGAAAAAGTGGCAAATTATAGGAAAATAGAATTCTAAAGCTGATGATGTAACTCAGCTGGAAGAGTGCCTATCTGGCACTCATGAGACCTCGGGTTCAGTCCCCAGCACTGCATAAAACTGGGCGTGGTGACACATGCCTGTATCCAGCACTTCAGAGATTAAAGACAGGAAGATCAAGTTTCAGGTTATCCTCAGCTACATACCGAGTTAGTGGCCAGCCTGGGCTAAGTTAGACTGTCCCAGAAAGGAAAGAGAGAGAGAAAGACAGAGACAGAGAGACAGAGGAGGAGGAAAGGATGGAGAGAGAAGAAAAATGTAGTTCTATTAATGGAAAAAAAAAATGACAGTGTGAAGGGACACATTTCTGGTCAAACCACAGCGAGGACAGTAAAAGCTAAGAGCATCCTGGTTCTGGAGCCAGGGGAAGAGGGGTGGGGGTGGGGTAGACTGTGACTGTAGAGCCCCTTCAGAGAGGGGCTGGGAGGCAGATTCACTGCCCCGAACTCTGACTATACAAGGATTTCCTTTCCCCTTCTTTATTTAAGTCACAGAATTCTGCATATATATTAGCTCATGCTGGAAAGATATTTTAAAAACTTAGTCCATCTGTGTAACATACAATATATCATTTATCTTTAAAAAGTGTGTGAAGGGACTGGAGAGATGGCACAGTGGTTGTGCTCTTCCAGAGGACCTGAGTTCAATCCTCAGCGTGGCAGCTCACAACTGTCTGTGACTCCAGTTTCAGGGGATCTGACACCCTCACACCAATGCATACAAAATAAATTTAATTTCATTTTTTTAAAAATATATGTGTGAAGTACAATGTTTTATAAGCTTTTCTTGGAGTTTTTTCCTGAATTACACTCAAACTCTAGTTCTGTTTGTTTGTTTTTCAAGACAGGGTTTCTCTGTAGCCCTGGCTGTCCTAGAACTAGCTCTGTAGACCAGGATGGCCTCAAACTCACAGAAATACACCTGTTCCTGCCTCCTGAATGCTGAGAGTAAAAGCGTGTGCCATCACCACCGCCCTATGGTTAATTTTTTCTTACGAAGGATAACTTTTCTCAGCTGGAGAAACAGCTCGACAGTTAAAAGCACTGACTGCTCTTCCAGAGAACCCAGGTTCAATTCCCAGCACTTACGTGGAGGCTTACAGCCTTCTGTACCTCTGGTTCCAGGTGATCCAATAAGCTCTTCTGGCCTCTGAGGGAATTAGGTAAAAACATACATGCAAACAAAACACTCATGGACATACAATAAACACTTTTTTTTAAAAAATCCTTTTTTAAGAGATAGTTTCTTTTTCTTCTTCTTGGGGCACTGAGGTGGCAGGGGGAGCTTTTGGGGGGGCTGGGGTAATGGCTCAGTGAGTAAAATATTTTCTGCACAAACAGGAGGACCCAAGATGTGATTCCCAAGTAAAATCCAACTGTGGTGGCAGCATGTACCTGTAACCCCCATAGCAAGGTCAAACACAAAAGGTAAAAGCTAGGAGTACCGTAGCTCTTGATTTTATTCACTGGATTCCACACACACGCTAGCACATGGCAAAAAGATAATTTAAAAACTAACTCCAGCTCTGTAATACACACACATACAGCATTTAGCTTTGAAAAGTATGTTGGGGGCAGGGTTGAGAGTGGTAGATATCTAAATGCTGGCGAACTAGTCTCACTACTCAGTGCAAAGAAACTGTCTCAAAAATTAAGGTGGACAACAATGGATGACACCCAGTGTTGACCTCTGACCTCCACACAAGTGCACATATACCACACACACAAGACAGCATCTCTAATACAGCCTCATACAGGCATACATACAGAGAGAGAAATGGGAACAGATGAAGGTACGTCTATGTGTACACACACATGGATCTATACATTAATCTATTCTCTAACTCCGTCCCCTGAGAGGACCTGGCACAAGGACCTTCCAAGAGGAAAGAGAAAGGAGCATGCATATCTTTTAGTACCGTCGTTTTCCAGTAAGGGGAAGCAGGGTTCAAAAAAAAAAAAAAAAAAAAAAAAAAAAAAAAGAAGAAGAAGAAGGAAAAAAAAAAAAAAACAGCTTATTTTAGAACTAGGGCAGGTAACATGCACAAGTTGTCTGAAACACTTTGTGCCAGAAAGGAGAAAAGTAATGCCCAAAGAAATTACAAGAACATCCTGAAAAGACAGGAGTCAGCTTAAGGACTCCTACTGGCCAGGTCTGAGATAATGTGAGCCTCAAAAAAAAAATAATGATAGCAGCCCAATACAGAAAATAAGAACCATAAGTCGTACTGACAGAAATTAATTCATTGGCCTAGTGAAGAATACAATATTTACTTAACTCAAAAGGTTTCCAAACAAAAAAAAAATCATTACAAAGGGGAAAAAAAAAAAGAGTAATTTTGCAGAACGGATGCCTGGCAGCCTTAATCAAATAATCAAAATGAGCCCACTAGTAACAGAACAAATTGAAATCTCATACCACATGACATGAAAGGCGCTATTGAGAAAACAGCAGCATGTCTGGGCTGTCCCTACTCACAAGCAAGCAGAGTCTCAAGACAGAAAGATGAGACAAAGCCAAACTGAGGGACATTATGCAAGATGGCGGCTTCAGTCTTCCAAAGTATCGTGA
The DNA here is from genome assembly GCA_010120015.1 of Rhombomys opimus. Classification (NCBI taxonomy): domain Eukaryota; kingdom Metazoa; phylum Chordata; class Mammalia; order Rodentia; family Muridae; genus Rhombomys; species Rhombomys opimus. The sequence continues at coordinate 796,649 of REGO01000030.1, forward strand.
TGATGGAAACAATGCGAGCTCTGAAGGACAGAGACTAAAGACATCACACCTAAACACACAGTCAGTTCCTGATCTTGACCCTTGTGCTAGGCAGGGCATGAGCGAAACTCCAAGCCTGAGCATTAGGTGGTGGTAACATGGTACCTGGCTTCTCAGATTTGACAGTTGTATGGTGGATACACAGATACATGTTAAAGGATTCTGGGTGATGAAGTTTGTTGGCAACACTTGCCCAAACAGTACCCAGGGAAATGTACTTTATATCACATGTACATACTTAAAGTTTAACATTCATTAAAAACAAATATTTTGGCACCAGAGATGGTAGAGCACAACTGGAATGCCAGCACTTAGGAGGCAGAAGTGGAGGACTTCAAAGCCAATCTCTCTCTCTCTCTCTCTCTCTCTCTCTCTCTCTCTCTCTCTCTCTCAAAAACAACTAAATGTTTTCATTCCTTTTCTTATTTTTTTTCTTGATTTTTTTTTCAAGACAAGGTTTCTCTATGTAGCCTTGTCTGTCCTGAAACTTGCTCTGTAAACCAGGCTGGCCTTGGACTCAAATCCACCTCCCTCTGCCCCAACCCCCCATGTGCTGGGATTAAAGGTGTGAGCCTTCACCACTTGGTTCCACTGACATTCTTTCAAAAAAAAAAAATGTAGCTAATTATTCACTCAACTACTACAGCTTAAGGTCTTCTTCATTCATCTGAGTTGCTGTTAGAATTGGTACACTGTTGTGGCAGAGTAGGAGTCCATTTCTTGCTGTCTATTCAGTGTACCCTGCCCTGAGCTCCTGTAGGCATCTGCAGCTCATCACCTATTTCACAGAGTAATGTCAGCTTCCTTTCAGGCCAGGAATGATGCAGCCGTGATTTCAAATTTCTCTCTAATCTGTGTGAGAGAGCCTTAATTTTTATTTGTAGGCCAGACATGATAGTGGCACACCTTTAATGCCAGCTGTCCAGAGGTGGATCCCTGTGGATTCAGAGCCACAAAGCCAACTAGAGAGAGAGAGAGAGAGAGAGAGAGAGAGAAGAACAAGAACAAGAAGAAAAGATAGATACATAGTTAGATGGTAGATTGACGATAGATAGATGATAGATAGATTGGTTGACAGACAATAGATAGATAGATAGATAGATGACAGATAGATAGGTACATGTAAGATGTAAGATATTATGTATTTGTATGAATGCCTACAAGTCTGTGTATACTACATGAGCACCAGTGCCCATAGAAATGAGAAGAGGGCATCAGACACCCTGAAAATGAAGTTACAGACAGTTGTGAGCTGTCACATGGTTGCTAGAAATTGAATCCGGGCCCTCAGAAAGAGTAGCCAGTGCCTTATATATAAATGTAACGACAACTAAATTAAAAGGCCATGAACTTGAATGCGAACAAGGAGGCACACAGGAGGGGTTGATAGGAGGAAAAGGAAAATGACGTAGCTATAACCTCAAAAACGATAAACTCTACATAGAAGAAGATATTTTTACCTTAAAAAAAAAAAGATCAGAAGGTTCAATAATATGAACATGCTGAATTAAAAACAGCCTAGAGAAATCTTACACAAGTAAAATAAAAAGAACCCTCTTCAAATTGCAACAGCTATCAGTGTGTGAAAGAACGGGGTCCGGTGGTAAATCTGTTAACATGGTTGGCTGCTTTGGGGCCCCATGTAATTACTAAAGCTAGGCAAGATGGCGCGTGCCTGTCTTTAAAAATAAATAAATAAATAAATAAATAAATAAATAAATAGATAGATAAATAAATGAAAGGTTTTCAACTATTGCAAAGTTTTTAGGCCTGCAAAAATATAAAGAGTCTAGTGAAAGGATCATCCTGAGCATTAACTTTCCTTTTTTTATATTTAGGAGCTGGCATCCAGGCAGACACAATAGAAAAAAAAAATTAAGAGCAAATTTTATTGTCAACAATTGGCACCTATAATATTTCAAGGTCCACAGATATTTCAAGCGGATATGCATTTCCCACACAGCAAAACGGAACAGTCTCTCCTGTTAAAGAGGGCAGCTACTTGTAATAGGTCAAAAGTTCTTTACGTGGTCATTCCGAGCAATATACAGGATTCAAGAGCCTAGAGGGACAACTCCCTCCGCAAAGAGCTTGCTACGGAGGCTGAGTTTGGGTTCCCAGGACCTTTGTGAAAATTGAGGCAGGCTGCTGGGGGAGTCTGAAATTGGAGGATCCCTGGAGCTCAGTGGCCTGCTATTCTGACCAAATGAGTGAGTTCTAATTTCAGTAAGAGACCCTGTCTCAAAGAGTGGGTGGGGCCAGCAAGATGGCTGAACCAGTAAAAGGTATTGCCATGAAAACCTGGAGTCCTGAGCTTGCCTCTGATCTCTAGACTCAGACCATAACATTCGCACCCACATACACCACAAACAAACACACACACACACACACACACACACGAATATTTTTTAAAGATTTTTATGTATATGGGTGTTTTGCCTGCATGTATGTCTGTGCACCCTTACATGTGTGCAGTGCCCATGGGAGCTAGAAGGGGGCATCAGATCCCCTGGGACTGGAGTCACAGATGGTTGAGAACTGCCAGGTGGCTGCTGGGAATTGAACCTAGGTCCTCTGGAAGAGCAGCCAGTGCTCTTAATCACTGAGCAACCTCTCCAACCACAGTAAATAATTTTTGTTAGTTTGAGACTAAGCTTGAGCTATGCAGAGTTCTAGGCTAGCCTAAGCTATATTGGGGACCCATCTAAAAAACAAGCAAGCAAACAAAAATCTTTCAAATCTAAATTTCAGAAAATCTGAATTGCTGGGATCATAGAGTGGGAAATGAGACCTGGCTTTATAATCTAACTCTGCCGCGATCATAAATAAAAACACATATAACTGTATTTTAACACTGCCACTCCATGAATGCTTCCATTAGAGGAGAGGACGCAGGATGGTGGTAAAGCCACAGAGCTAATAAATGAAGGAGCCAGGGCCAACAGGTGGCCATCTGTACAGGACACACTTCAGGCACTCACAGAAAGACGGCTCTTCACCTCATGCCAACCCCCAGCCTCCAGATGTTACCAGTTTTCTCTCCTGAGGTAAAATGTCCTATTAGTTTAGAATTACCAATGCACAAGTTAAATCGTCACTCTCACGCTAATAACTGAGAACTGGGCACTGAAGCATGGGTAAGAAAAGGAACTCTGAGACAGGGACTGCCCGAGAGAAAGCTAGAAGGGAGAAAGGACAGAGTGACAGAACAGAAACGAGCCCCAGAACAGACAGAAGCCCAAAGAGAGTAACTTTGGGGTTAGGGTTGGGGAGACGCCTCGGTGAGTCAGTTGCCTGTGGTACAAGCATGAGGGATTGAGTTCTGAGCCCCAACGCCTAGGTAAACCCGTGCCTGTAGCCTCAGTGTTGGGAGGCAGACACAGCAGGATTCCAGGGATTTGCCTGGCCAGCCGGTCCAGCCCAGTTGGCAAGCTCCAGGTTCCGTGAGAGACACTGCTCAAAAAGCAGAGATAGAGAGGGCTGCAGAGATGACTCAGTGGTCAAGGGCGCTTGCTGCTCTTAAGAAGGACTCAGGTTCAATTCCCAGCACCCACATGGCAGCCCAGAACCATCTGGAACCGCAGTGCCAGGGGGTCTGATGTCCTGTTTTGGCCTCCCTGAGCACCAGGCATGTAGGTGGTGCACAGACGTACATACAGGCTAAACCCTCAGACACATAAAGTAAAATAGTGTTTTAAAAATGAAGATTGAACAATGAAGAGAAAACCTAACGTCTATCTGTGGCTTCCACACGCATGCACACACGCATGTGCACACGTACTCCTATGCGTGCACACACACACACACCTCCACACACATGCCACGCACACGCACTCCTCCACACACGTACCGTTCCACACACCTGTTTCCATGTCCTTCTCCACACACACGCATGCAAGTGCACCCCTCCACACAATACCCCCCATACATATTAAAAATAAACATCTTTAAAAAATAAATGACTTTAGCCCATCAGGGCTGTAAAGGAAAGGAAGGTGAGGGAGGGGGATGCCGCAGGGGCAGGCTGGCTAGCCTGAGGGCCAGGCGTGTTCAGCCTGAACGCTATTAAAAACGTAATTAAAACAACAACGACATAGGCTCCGTGGGTAAAGGCAGTTGCTGCCGAGCGTGACGACCCGAGTTCAAGATCCAAGACCTACAAAGTGAAGCAGAGAGCTGACTCCAGCACATTGTGCGTTGATCTCCACATATGTGCCGTGGCATACTCATGCCCTCCCCTAACACATACACACACACACACACACACACACACACACACACAAACAGCAAACATAATACAACAAGTAAAATTCTGCCAGCAAAGACTCCAGTGAAGGTCAAGGAGACAGTCCGATACCAGACTAAAAACTAGATTACAAAGGAAACTCCGTGAGTCCAAGGATAACACACTCCTCAAAGTCTGCTATAGTTAGTTCCTGCTTCCTGGCTAGGCCCATACATTATATTGATTCTCTTTCCCTGAGGAGCCAATCCACCATCATGACGTAAGCATACCCTATATTAGACCTAAGAAAGAACAGACAGACAGACAGATAGGCAGGCAGGCAGACACCCTTTGGAGTTCCTGATGAGCACAGATTATTTTTTCTCCAGTGTCTCTACAAGGTTGTAAATAGATATCATCTCTCCTTTCCTAAAGATCCCCTCTCCCCAGTTAGGTAATGTCGGGGCAAACTGAGCCCTATGATCTTGAGGCTATGGGGTGGAAACATGCCGTTCAAAGAAAGATCCATACACCCTGACTCAACCTACTCCCGAACACACGTGTTCGTCTGAGCTGCTAAAGTGCGTGGACTGTGCCAGCCAGGCCAACAGTGACATTTGTATCGGGTCATCTCTGCAAAGATGCTTGCAAGCCAAAGTGTGAAAACCAAAGACATGGTCTATCGGAGTCCTGTACCTTGAATGCTTCTTTTAAAAAAGGCCTTGCATCCTTCACACGACCAGACGCCGTAGTGATAGCCAGACGCATAATCGCTGCACACGGCGCAGAAGTGAGCATCCCTCTTGGCACTTGGACTGGTAACAGGGCTGGCACAACTGCTCCCACTGAGTTTCCTTTTCAGTGTCTCTCTAGGGGGAGCAGAGAAAATAGCCATTATAGAAGGACACAAAAGAGAGGGAAAAGGCTTTCCAGAAAGGAAAAAAAAAAAAAAAAATAGCGTGAGTTTTGCCAATTTAATCTCTTTGCCCTCCAGGGCTAGGAATAAATATATTCCAGGAAACCTGACATCAGATCACCGGGAGCCCCAGCTTGCGGGGGGGAAAGACGGACATCTGTGAGTGCTTCTGTGGTGAGCACTAGTCCTAGGAGGCAGCTCGGGGCAGGGCTGGGATCAGGAGCTCTAAGGAGGAAGAGCCCAGAGGCAGCAGCACGCTCCCGCTCCCACCTACGAGCTGACTAGTTTAGGAATGATGAAAACGAGTTCACCAATATTAGCAGGACCTTGATGAGAATTCCAGAGGTTAAAAAAATAAATTAACCATCCTTTAAAAGAGATGCAAGTGAAAAGCATTCATCTTAAGACGTGACTCACAGTTTTTATATTTGTTTCTTTATCTTACCAATAAAGAAAAAGATTTGAAAGGAAAAATTAAGTTATTCTGCAATGTTTTCTCAGAGGTTGGCTAGGTTTGCTTCAGGGCTCAGGGGTGCTGGTTTGGGGGCTGCTGGGGGTTGGACCCAGAGCCTTGTCACCTGAGACAGGCCCTCCAGCTTCTGCCTCCTCTAAGTCTAATAACAATATTTGAAGTAATGCTTCTGTTTTTTTTTTTTTTTTTTTTTTTGAGACAGGGTCTTTCTATGTAACCCTGGCTGTCCTGGAACTCACGATGTAGACCAGGCTGGCAGATCAAAGGTGGGCACCCCACCCCACCCAACAGATAATGTATTGAATAGTCAGTGTGCCCAGCTTAGCACTAACTCCTAGAATCCCGTTTCTTCCTGCCGCTTATCCAGCCTCTCCCTCCACAGCCAAATTAGGCTGAAACAATCCGTCCTGTTGCCGTGCATTTGGAGTTCAGTTTGTCTCCACCTCAGGCGCTCTCGACACGACCCTCCAGTTAGTCTCTCGTTGCTCCTTACACAAAGCACCGCCCTGCCTCATCGCCGAAGCTTACGCCAGTCAGCTTTCCTGGCTTCGCATGGCTACTTCATGAAAGTTGAGGTGTTACCATGGCTACTTTCATCCTGGAGACAATTTGTCATTAACAGTAAGTAACCTGTCACTTTACAGTAAGGCTCTAATCTCGCTGGGAGAAAAAAAAAAAAAAGCCATTTAAAACCCAACACCTAAAAAAAAAATAAAGATAAAAACAAAACCCAACACCTTCCTCCAAACCAAAACTGATGCATGTCTGATATCCATTATGGTGGACTCTCTCCACGGTACCCACCCAGGAGCACAACTTTCCATAAGAGCTAGACGGTCCGAATAGGACAGACCGACACGTCCCCGGTACCCTACAAAGGTAGGTGACAAGATAAAGAAAGACCTCGTCTGAAACATGTCTGTCTACATGCTAAACTGTGAAGTGAGGGCCGCGCCGCCTCCACGGTTCAGATGAGGACCGGAGTTTACCTGCTCACAGGCAAGCCGTGTTCCAGCGATCTTGCTTCACACCAAGAGCTCTTCTGAGGCTCCGCATACAGAATCGACGACTGGCAATGGGTCGCTAGAGGAGAGAGGTGTCCAGAAGTTGGCCAGAGCCCGTTTGGGCTGGCGGTCTGTCGGATGGGCCCTCCTTCCAGGTTACCGGCGCCGCCAGGGACACTGTAATTCATCACGGCAGGACTGTAGAAGGTCATCGCTGAGTATTCGTGGCGGCTCTCCACGTAGGAAGAAGGGATATAGAGGGGGCCGTGCTCCAGGGTGAGGATGGACTGGCTACAGCTGTAGGAAGCCGGCGAACTAAGGCTTGATGGTGAGTTTTTGATCTCCATGTCGTGAGCAGGCAGCAGCTGAGGAAGATCCTTGTAAGCAGAGGTACAGATGGACATTGTGTTCTCAGAGATGCGTCAGGAGGAAGGCCTGCAGAGGGAGGCAGATGAGTCTTAGTTCAAGCTGGGAGGATAAATAACAAGAAGAATGCGTTCCTAGCTAGGGGGCAGTGGTGCTTACCTATAACCTTAGCACTCAAGGAGACTGAGGCTCTAGAAATCTGTAGGATTTCTAGCTACAGAGTGAGATGCAATCTCTAAATAAATAAATAAGCAAAATGAGTGAAAGAATGAATGAGAAGAAAAGAGAAGAAGGAAGGAAGGAGACTGGAAATAAAATACAGTTGGTACTTTCTTGCACCCAGGAAGCCTTGACTTTGATCCCCTGCACTGCATGAACCAGGCATAGTGTAAGAGCTTTGTAAACCCAGAATTCAGAAGGTGGAGGCAGAAGGATCAGAAGTTCAAGATTATCCTCTTGTCAGGAGTTCAAGACCGGCATGGAATACATGAAGCTATATCTCAAATAAATAAATAAATAAATAAATAAATAAATAAATAGAGAAGGAACAGACGGCAGAATGGCTCAGTGGGTGAAAACGCTTGCTGCTCAGGCCCGACGGCAGGAATTCAATCCCGGAACCCATGGTGAGAGGCAGGCAGCCCTGAAGACTGTCCTGCGGAGACACACACAGCCCACAGCACTCACGCGCCCACACGCCTGTCTCTCTGTGTCTGCCTGTTTCACACATACATAAAATGTGTTTGTTTGTTTTTTTAATCTGAGTATTCATTTTATCCGAACAATGCTAACACACATATTAGCAAGGGACTCCCAAGTGGGTCCTGGAAGATACACATGGAAACATTACCTTCAGAGGGCTGGAAAGGTAAGGTGCAGCACTCTCGTTCTCTATTTTATTCACTTTTTTTTTTTTTTTTTAAGCCAGGCTGTCCTTAAAATACCAAAGATGACCTTGGATTTCTGATCCGCCTGTCTCTACCTCCCTCTCAAATGGGATTCTATGTGTTCACCAACGGACTTGTGCAATGCGGGGATCAAACTCCTCGACCTGCTAGCCACACCCCCGCCCCTCATTCTAGCCATTCTTTATTATGCTATTGTTGCTGAGGTCAACTACAGGAATCTTTAAAAATAAAGATATTGTTATTCCACAGGCATGGATGTTTTGCCAGCTGTATGTCTGTGTGGTACATATGTGCCTGGTGCCAACAGAGGTGCCAGGATCCCCTTGGACTGCAGTTGCAGATAGCTGTGGCACTTGGATCCAACCATGCAGACACTCAGAATCTCAATCAAATCAGGTCATCTGGAGAAGAAGCAAACTCTTAACTGCTGAGCCACCTCTCCAGGCCTCAACTGTGAGAACTTTTAACCACCATAATTTATCACAAAAATACCTTTAAATTCAAAAACACCAAAATACATATAGTATTTTTTTCCCTAGAACTACATAAGGTTCTACTGTAAGCTGTTACTAAAAAAATAAGCCTAAAGGGGGACAGCAGTGAGTGAGACTATTACAGTTTTAACATATTCAAATATGCCGTAAACTCACAATAACAACGAGAAATTTACCACATAAATAGTCTGACCATGGAAACTTCGTCAGCCTATTGCCTCTAAACTTTAAAACCAACCTTCGATATAGGATTTATACAAAAAAATAAATAAATAACAGAATTCCTGAGCTCCTTGCTAAACTCAGTGGAGGGCTTTAGCGAGACGACACATGACAAAGGTTTGCTGCAACTTCTGGCCCTGGCAGAGGCCGGCAGTGAGTGAGAATCCAGGATAGATTCTTGCCCCCGCCAAAGGTTCAGAACGAAATCCCTCAGCAACCTTGCAGCCTGCGCGGCCATGACCTTTTCATGGGCACCTCTCTAGACCGTGGCCCAAAGGTCAAACACTGCAGTGATATCCATTGCACAAGATACCCTCACCCTGCCAACACCTGGGCACGCTCAGAACCCAGAGTCCTACTTCATGTGCGTGGCCTGGTGGCTGGCAGCCAACCCCCGAACTGCATTTTAGGAAACACCCACCGATGAATCGGCAAGCCTAGAACCTCTAACCCCGCAGACATCACTTCGAGTCAATGGCCAAACCTCACCTTGCCCTGCAAGTCCTAAAGCCCTTCAGGATCGTCCTTCCCAGAGTGTTCTCCCTCGGCACTAAGGGGCCAAAACAACTGCTGCATAGTTTATAATCACCTCTTCTTATAATTAGTATTTCTTTGCATTAAACTTCCCCGATTGGAAGTATTGTATAACCGCAGGTCCTAATTTGACCCAAACTTGTATAAACTGGTATACCAATAGAAACAGATGTGACAAAGATTCAAAGGTAGGGGAAATTTGGTGTATAATGAAGAGGTCTTTTGGAAGGGCAGCAAGTGCTCTTAGCCACTGAGCAGCCTCTCAAGGTCCAGGACGATCTTAGCCCAGCCCTCCCTGTACTTTATCTTCAGTATCTGTGATCCCATGTCAGTGCACGGTTCAGCTTATCGTCTGAGCATGTCGGAGGCTGCCAAGCCCTAAACCAAAACACACTCAAAGCACTTCAGCAACAGGATTTCAACAGCGCACCTTCTATTGATTGGGAGTGAAACACACTATTGCTCCTGGCATGAAGAGCAATAGTGTTTGTACACAAAATTTAGAGGTAGTAATTAAAAATTTAATCTCTTGAACAGGACAAAAAGTACAAAAAGCCAAAACAGAAGGTCCAACTTAACAAATGAAAATTAAATCCAAAAATGAGTAGAGTCACAGTGGTGTGGATGCCGTCTTCCTTTTTTTTAAGGTTTATTTATGTATTTGTGTGTGTGTGTGTGCGTGTGTGTGTGTGTGTATGTGTGTGTGTGTACAACCGTGGACGTTATAGACAGAGGATGTCTGAGGCCCTCCTCTGTCACTCCCTACCTATTCCTTCTCCTTCTGAACCGAGATCTCAAGTTTTTCTTTACCAGGCCATCAGCCAAAAACTCCAGAACCTCCTGTCTTCCACCCCTCTTGGAGCTGAGAGTGGAAGCATGGGATGTCTAGCTTATTACACCGGTCCTGGGGTTGGAGCTCTGGTCCTCATGATTGTTTTTAGTCACTGGGTCATCTCTCCAGTCCCACCTTTGTTTATGGTTTTATTTTTTTGTTGTTTGTTTGTTTGTTTGTTGAGTGCTTCGTGTAACCCAGGCTGGTATTGAACTTGCCGTGTAAGTAATGATAACCTTGAACTCTTCCACCTCTTCAAGTCTACAATTACAGATGTACACAACCATAGCCAGGATTTGTGGTGCTGTGGATCAAGCCCGGGGCCTTGTGCACGCTGGGTAAACACACACCAATGGAGCCACATCCCAGCCCTTGACGGCCATTCCCACGCAGAATACTGCTGAAATGAGCCAGGTACGGTGGCACACACCTGCCCTCCCAGCACTGGAATGGCAGAGGCAAGGTTTACTGCTGGCAAGTTTGAGGCTAGCTTGCTCTACATATTGAGTTCCTGGCCAGTTAGAGCTATGTACTGTGACTCTGGTTTAAACAAACAAACAAACAACAACAACAACAAAAATCTATCAACAATCAGAAAAACACAGAAGTGCCATCGAGTCTTTCAGAATGCAAACCTCTATAAGGAACAAACACAGCACTCAAAATCGACATATGAAAAGTAATTGAATTCAGGAAATTAAAAGCCAAGAGAATAGTAAATTTGAAACAAATTTGAGCAGAGGACTTGAAGATAATGCTAAGTTAACACAAATATAATTAAATGGTCTGATAAAATGTTAGCATTGTGATCAAGCAAGGTCTTTCTGAACACACAGGTCTTAGCTTTTCATCTCCAAAAGGAATATAGTCAGCGCTCCAGCAGCTGGAAGTTCAGCAGGCGCTACATAGCAACCGTCAAAGCCTCTGCTGTGCTTTCTTCCCTTATTGAAGATTTGCTTTCCTCAGCTTCTGTGTATGAGTGTTTTGCCTGTGGATGTCTGTACAGGAGTGTGTATCTGACACCCAGGGAAACCAAAAGATCTCCTGGAGTCAGAGTCACAAATGGTTGTTAGATGCCCCGTAGGTGCTGGGAATTGAACTTCTGAAAAAAGCAGCAAGTCCCTCTCGCAGCTGAGCTATCTCTCCAGGCCCTGTCAGGCTTCTAAGAAGCATGAAGTACCTGTGTTGAGGAAATAACACAGTCAGTAAAGCATTCACTCTGCAAGCCTGAAGAAACCAAGTGCAATCCGAGAATCCATGTAAAAAGCTACTCGATGGTCCATACCAGACTGATGAGGGACCCTGTCTCAAAACAAAAACAAAAACAAAAACAAAAAACAAAAATAAAAACAAACAAACAAACAAACAAAAAAACCGAGGTGGAGACAGGTGAGATGGCTCAGGGGGTAAAATCTCTTGCTTTCACAAGCAGGCTGAGTTTGACCACCAGAACCCACAGGAGAATGAGAGAAAGGTTGTCCTCTAACCTCCAGACACACACAGAGTCATGGCATGCCATGCCTACGCTCTCGTAGACATCATGTGTACATACACACAAGAGTGATAATATGATGATGAGAAGAAGAAGAAGAAATTAAATTGGATGGCTCAGCACTTCAGAATGCTTGCTACCCAAGTTCGGTTCCCAGTACCCACATCAAGTGGCCCACTAGTCTAGAGCTCCAGCTCCACAGAGCTGACACCTTCTTCTGACCTCCACAGGAACCGCATGTCCACACACATACGTGCACATGCACACATTCAGGAACACAAATAATAAAATATTTAAATAATGGTCAATTTCTTTTTCTTTTCAAGACGGACAGTACATGAAGAAGAGCAGCAGCTGAGGTTGCCCTCCGGCTTGCACACACGTGTACATACATACACACATGTGTACAAAAAAAAAACCAAAACAGTGAATGGTCACAGGCAAGACCATGAACTTGAAAGTCGACCCCACTATTCAGCTGGCAAGTGAACACGGGATTTAAGACCAGCAGAGAACTGATCCCTTCACCGACAGCTGAAGCGCACACCCTCCGGTCAGCAGCTCAAAGGACCCTGTCAGGTCCCTGCCGATGAAAGGCGAGTGCAGACGTCATTCAGGTTATCAACCAGCTACCACAATGGCATCACCTGGAATACAGAGGCCTCGTACGATGGCATGTCCTCCACCAACTGCTCTAGTTTTTCTACCAAGTCCCAGCACACTCAGTACTGTCGAGAACCACTGCTGGACAGACGGTCTTTATAGAACGAGGGTTGCCCCCTGGCTGAATATCTTTTTGACACACCCACGTGGCTATGCATGGCAGGCTAAGGTCCTAGCAAACACAGTTTGGACCCCAAGCTAAAGAAATAATTTTTTAACCCCCCAGATACTGACAGCAGTTCTTGTGGAGAAGAAAAGAGTTGGCCCTGGAAATGACATGATGTTCCAAAACGAGCAGACAGACCTACAGATGCAGCTGAAGGACAGAAGTCAGTGGCCACTCCGGCCCCGTGGACCCACGACACCGGACCCCAGGCTCCTTAACGCCTCAAGCCACGTCTCAGACGAGTCACATAAATCCCTTGGATTTTCATGTCGTTTGCAGTAGAAATGGGAATTTTCACTGCACCTTTTCACAGCGCTCTGGGCAAGGCAGGAAGCGGCGTTTGTGAAGGCATTCCGTGAGGAATCGTGAGACGGTGAAGGGGTTGTAGCCAGTCCACTGACACGCCGCTGGGCAAACCTCTCAAGATGGTCAGGATTCCCAGGCAGTTTTAGACAAAATGCATTCTGAGCACCACGGCTTTTGCTTCTGAGTTTTCCTTTTTTTTTTAATTTGTGTTTGACAGAAATCCATCTCTACAAGCAGTCCGAAAAGCTGTTAGGGATCTGTCTGCAATATGTATTTAAAGAAACTGCCACCTCTTCCGAGTACCATGCCCCCGGGCCCACGATCGTAGCCAACTTTTACCCCCATTCTTCTCCCCACTCCCCGAAGCATCCTATTCGAACACCCCACACCTATGCTCCCCACAAAAGTAAAAGCTCACACTCACAAACACTGGAAAGAATTTCATGGACAAGAAAAAAAATACATATAAATACATTCCTCTTCTTCTTCTTTTATTAAGACAAGGCCTCATGTAGCCCAGGCTAGCCTAAAAAGTGCCATGTAACCAAGGTTGCCCTTAAACTCCCTGATCTTTCTGCCTCTATACTTTGAGTTCTAGGACTACAGGCAAATACATCATGCTTGAGTCATGTGATGCTGTGGCAGGAAGCCTGGGTTTTGTGCCAGCCAGGGAGGCTCTCTACCAACTGAGCTACATATCTGGCCCTTTTAGATAGACCTCTTAAGCGTCAAGCAGCCCTACTGTGTGCTTCCGTTAGCAGTGCATCCTTCCCAGAGCAACATATCAAGGCCGCCAATCAATTTTATGTTTGGACCAAAGACAGCTTACTCTAAAATAGCCATGAACCTGACCACTAATAATTGACTTGCACGAACCTCTTTAAAACTGCGTGTGTATCCTCTACAATGAGAAAAAGCTAATTCCTCGCTGTCATGATTCTCAGAGTGGCACTTCTTCGAAAAGCTTAAATGTAACTGTCTATAAATAATACTGCAATGATCATAATTTTTTTCAAATGTCTATAAATGATGTGCTAAACACTGATTATGGAATCTACTATCCAAATTCAGTTTTCAAGGGCTTTTGCATATAATCAACAAAAACTTACCAGGAGATGATTGAAGTTCATGCCTCAGAATTTCATATAGTCACTTTCTAACACATTCCAGAAAATGGCTTGAAACATCAACTAAAATTTTATCATGAAATATATATTTAAGTCAGTGCCTGTTGGATACACATTTAACAAGAATTACAGAGTTTTAACCTTTAAAAAAGACATAATGTCCATTAAATGCTAATTATATATTTGACAGGTTTAATTTAGCATTTGAACATAAATTCTGAGAAACATCAAATCTGACTGGATCCGTTTGGGTTCACCAGACCCACCTTGAAATATATGCTTTTGGGTGATTTCAAACACATATACCTTGAGCAAGACTTGAGAGTGTTACTTTTAAAACTGCCCTTGAAATAAGAATTTCAGATTGATCTACAAAACTACTGAACATAAAATGAAACCCTAAAGTTTCTGCTTTAACAGTTCCTCACAGACCCTCACTTTTCACCTCAGATAAAATGTCTGTAGAGCAGTGGGTCTCAGCCTTCGCAATGCTATGACCCTCTAATACAGTCGCCCACGTCATGACCTCCAACCTTAAAATTATTGTCGTTGCTATCACTGTAATTTTGCTACTGTTATGATCCTGATACAAATATGGTTGCCGCGGGGTCCCGACCCACAAGTTAAGAATATTTTCTGTAGCACCATTCTCTGGAAAGTGAGTCAAAGTATCTACCGATTCTTTTCATTGCCTCCATATATCTGCTTTCTACTCTTTCCTCTCACTCGATAGGTAACATTTACACCCAGAGAGGGGAAATGGCCACTGTGAGCCGGCTCACTGCAGCAGAAATGAAATTTCAAATGCAGTGCTCACAAAAATTCTTGAACTAGAGTAAGACACAGAAAAAAAAATCTTTCCTCCAAAGTGCTGTGTGCCTCACCAAACACAAACCCGCCTTCTAAAATACAAGTAAAATCGTCAAGCTTGCTCTCTGACTAGCGCTCCACTCAAACTCGAAGTTTTGTTTCACACACACACACACACACACACACACACACACACACACCCCAAAATGATATTCACTTGACCTAATTTTCTGCTTCTGCCACGAAGCGGTCACCACGGGGAATCCCGAAGAAGCAACAGTTGGATTCCTCTCGCCAGCAAAGGAGAGATCGGATGTAACCTCTCTCAGGCTCCCCAGCAAACAAGTTCAGCCCTGTCTCTGCCACTACTGCCGACTGCCAGCCGGTCGACTCCCTTTCAAGCCATCACCACCTGCCTGAGACACCTCTTCCCGGGTCCACCACGCTCGAGCAAGAAGCGGCATCTCACCCGCTGCCAGGCATCCACGCGGGGGGAAACCACGGCAGTTTTCCTCCTTTGCAGAGACATTGGCGTTCACACGACCAACCCAAAAGTCAGCAAAAAAAAAAACAAAAACAAAACCCAACCCTTTCCGGTAAGAGTTGAACACAGTTGCGTGCACCCCTCCTGCCCCTCTATTGCTCACAGCGTCGGCTGAAGCACGCTCGGAGCACGGGGGACACCTACCTGGCAGCTGAACATGCTCTTTTTTTGCATCCTCTGAATGCACGTGCTGATCCCCTCCCCCCGGGGGGTCTCGCAGCCGCTGGCTGTCGCCGGACTCGAAGGCAGACCCGGATGCCAAGGTATGCCCGGGCCGGCTCCTCCACTCCCAGGAACTTTGCGGAGGTGGATCCAGGAGGCAGGGACCAGGCCAGCACCCACCACGAAGGGACGGTTAGCGGGTCTTTCTTTTAAAGACGGGGACGAGCGGTGTGGGAGGGGGTGGCGGGGGAGCCCACGTGACCGCGAACCCGGGGCGGGAGATCTCGGGCACTCCCGCGCCGCGCCACAGACAGACACACACCCCCCCTCCCCGGGGGGACACCCCTCCTCCCGAGTGACCGAGCCGGGGCCGGGGAATGGGCGTTTCCGATCAGATGCCCGGGGACTCTGGAGTCGATGGTGCGGGTCCTGTCTCCAGACTTTGACATCCCACGTGGGAGTCACGAAGCCAGATCCCCGCGCAGGGAGTGTCAGCTGGAGCCCCCCAGGAGGTCAAGGCCCCGGGCCGGAGGGGGCGGAGGAGTGGATGCTCATCTCTCAGCGGCCGGGGCTGCGGGATGGGAGAGGGAGTGCAGAAGCGCTGGGTCAGTTCCAAGCTCGCCCAGAGCCTCCTGCAAGCCAGGTCTCCTCTCCTCCTCCGCGGGGACGGTGTCCGGCGCCCCCTGCTGGCAGCTGCATTCCCCCGGCTCTCCCGCCTTCGCCTTCCTCGGCCGCCTGGATGTGGCCCTGCTGTGCACAGGCTGGGTCCATCCCGCCTGGATGTGGCCCTGCTGTGCACAGGCTGGGCCCGTCCCTCCGTCTTGGAGAGACAATCGGCTTTAAACATTAAGGCAGCCACTGGTGGCAAAAGTTAAACGGGGGGAAAAAAAAAAAAAAAAGCCCTGTAGGCCAACTTGCTGTCACGGCTGGACCTAATGGGTCTTCCAGTCATCCAGGCACAGCGTGCGGACGTGTTGGTGACACTTTTTATTGTGCGCATGTGTGGGTGCACAGGCGTGCAGATGCTCACGGAGTCTATAGGTGTGGGTGTGGGATCCACGGGGTTAGAGGAGGGTGCCCTTTCCCGGGTGTCCTGCTGGGGACCACGTGTTCCTTCCCCCCCCCCTTTCCTGCCTTAGGTAGAAGAGTTAAAGGGAGACTTTGAGCCAATCTGTTCATTTACTGATACTCGCTCGCTGACGAGACTCATCCGGAGGGAGGGGCAGCCAAGCTGGTGTGACAGAGCACGAGGTGAGTCCCAGCGAGCCAAGGGAAGTGGAAGGATTTACATGAGACCCGGGCGCAGTTCCCAGCGCCCACTCGGTGGCACGACTGTCTGTAACTCCAGCTCCAGAGGCCCCCACATCCTCTTCCGGCCGCCAGTCACCAGGCACATGTATGGGAGACACACTCACACACACGCAGGCCAAACACCCAGGCACATAAAAACGAATGGCTCGAATGAAAACGGAAGGAGGAGAAGTAAGCCCAAAGTTACCCTGGCTGACACACAAAATGTGTGGCGTGTGCACACACATTCACACACACACATTACATACACCTCAATAATACATTTTTAATAAAAAGCATCTGGAAAGGAACACCAGTGAAGGCATCTCAGTCACGAGCCAAGAGGCAGGCAAAGGCGCTACGAGGAGAGCTGACATCCATCAACTAACCATCCGTAGCAAGCAGACTGCACAGCATTTAATCCTTCCTGGAGTTCTGAGAGGCAGGTAGCACGGGCTCCGCCTTCCCGACGGGAATGGGGGATCGCGGAGCTCACCTCCACTATGTGAAGGCACAAGACGAAGAGGAACCCAGCAGCAATGGTGGTTTCACACGCAGCGACTGCCGAGGGGACATTTCACTGCGTGCCGCTTTCAAGTGTGTGCGTGGGTGCGTGCCTGTGTGTTCACGAGGTTTCCATTGCTGTCATAGACACTGTGACCAAACGCAGCTCGGGGAGGAAAGGGTTATTTTGGCTTACTGCTGTATTCCATTACGGAGGGAAGTCAGGGCGGGGAACTGGGAGGCAGAGCAGGATGCAGGGGCCACGAAGGAGTGCTGCTTAGAGGCTTGCACCTCTGCCTTCCTCCACCTGCTGTCTTACACAATCTAGGACCACCTGCCCAGGTCTGGGACCACCTGCACTCGCTTGGGCCCTCCCACGTTAAGCTTTAATCAGGAAATAGCCCGTGGGCTGGCCTATTATAGGCCAGTCTTATGAAGGCATTTCCTCAGTTGAAGTTGGCTCTTGTCAGATGACTCTGGCTGGTCAAGTTGGCAAAACCAAACCAAACCAAAACAAAAAACCCTACCCTACACATGCAGATGTATCATCTTTTTATTTTATACACAATGAACATATAAAACACATTCTTCCTTTTCTTTCCTTTCTTTGTTTTTATGTTTTAATTATTTTTTTTTTGAGAGAGAGAGAGTCTTGTTATATAGCACAGGCTAGCCTTGAACTCACTATGTAGCCCAGGTTGCCTCTAAGTTCAAATTTCCAATTCTCTTGTCATGGCTGCCAATAGAGCAAACTCTATCATTAATTATTCCAGTTTTACCAATGGGAAAATGGATACCCAGGAAGATCAAGTGAGCTTCCTAAAATCATACAGCTTGGGAGTGGCTGGGAAGGGTTTGAACCTAGGACAGAGCCTAAAGCCCGGACCTGTGTCCGTTTAAACCACATCTACAAAAGACAAGTGGTGATGGTGCAGGTCTTTAATCCCAGCACTCAGAAGGCAGAGGCAGGAGGATCTCCGAGTCTGAGGCCAGCCTGGTCTACAGAGTGAGGACAGCCAAGGCTACACAGAGAAACCCTGTCTGAAAAAAACAAACAAATAATTTTAAAAACCACGACAAAAAACACACATCTACAGCGAATGAGCAATCAAGCCGACTCAAAGGTTGCCTCTATGCAGAACCCTGATCCCTCCCACAGACAGAGCCCTCCTGGGCATCTCCTGCCACCTGTGAAACCTGCGACTGCTCAGGCCCAGAAATGGAACCCCGGGCTTACCGTCATACTTCCCTCAGAAAGCTGCTCACGGGGGCAGGACGTTCCCGCTTTGAAGCCCCCAAACACCCACAGCTTACTGCTCATTACACCAGACACACCACGGCAGGACATCTGAAGCCAGGAGAATGAGTGGAGGTGAGGAAAGTGCCTTTCTGACTCACCCTGCCCATCAGGAAAGACAGTGGACCTCAGATGGGTGCTTTGCCTGCTTGAAGGACGGTGATTATCCGCCAGTCTACCCAAACCACGACCAAAACATAGGAGGGGTTCTTGGGACAGTGAGTGCTAATGGTTAGACCACAAGGAACCCTGCAGCCTAGTGGTAAGAATGGCGTTTCTGCTTAGCAGGGACAAGGTCTTGTCTCTGTCTTATCCCCCACGCTGCTGAGAAGGGCAGTCACAGGTGTGACAAGAAAAGGTCTCCCTCTCCTCTGAAATACCCCGTCACAGAGACTGAACCCCTTGATAGTAAATCGCCCTCAGGAATGAATCGCCGAATTATTAGAGCTCAATAGCATTAACCACGATAAGCAACAGCAATTCACTCGCTTGTGTTTGCTGCTGTTTCCCGTGCTAAGGAAGGTGCCCGGCCTGTGATGCAACCCACCCGCTCTCTCACCGAGCCTCACTCCCAGCACACACACGGCTTTCTAACGAACCGGTTTGTTTTCCATCCGAGGGTGCTCACGACTGACTGTAACCAGATTAGCGTGGGGCGTGACGTGGGCGACACCGGAGAAGGCAAAGAATCCTGTCTGTAACTGTTCTACTTTCTGCTGTAGGGAGGCACGAAGGTGGACTCGCCAATCTCTTGTCCTGCCTCTTCTCTGATGATGCCCTGGCTCCATTCTCCCTGCCTCTTCCAACATCAGCCCCGAGGAACGTGACCCCCCACCTCTCAGCAGTGCGCAGCTCACCTTTGACACCGACCAAGGTGTCATCTCGTGTCGCTGGCATCCTCCACAATCCCGGAGCAAGCACCCACTTTGTCCGTTCAGGCATTCACAAAGGCATCAGTGCCGAAGATGGGAGGAAATGGGCTCGGGGTGGGGGTGGGGGCGTTTCTGTAAGAACTAATGAAGGAGCTAAAGAAAAGACCTTTCAAGGTAAGAGGTCAACAAATAAAAAAAAAAAAAAAAAAAAAAAACGATGTGAAAAACTGAAGAGGGTAGAGGGACTCTTAAAAAAATAAAAACAAAACTACCAGGCAGGGATCACGCTAGGGCATGCCTTTGGATTGTTGCTCTTTCTCTGCTGAGTGTAGCTGGAGGGTTCGGGTCCTGGGGTACTCTTATCTGATCTAAAGCATAGGGTCAGACCTACTCCACTTTCTGTGGTTATAACTTGGCCTGTTTGAAGAGGATCTGGGGAGGCAGAACCTACACTCGTGCAGTTGAATGGCTGCAAAGCAGTCACACCTTCATTGGTGATGAGTGGTACAGAGGTCATCTCCACTGCTCAGAAAGCAGACTATGTGGGCTATTATGCCTTTCAACCCAGCACTCAGGGGGCAGAGGCAGGCAGACCTCTGTGAGTTCCTGGCCAGGCTGGTCTCCAAAGCAAGTCCAGGACAGCCAGGGCTACCCAGAGAAACCCTGTCTCGAAAAACCAAAAGAAGAGAAAAAAGAAGAGAAACCAGACTTCATACAATGCTGAAGGAGGTAATGAATTGGTATTATAAAGGGCTTACTAATAGATTCACTTAGAAACTACCAAGTTATACGAAAGTAAGGTTTAAAGGAGCGCTGCCTCTGCTTGGCAGTTTTGAGAAGATGACCCTGGCTGGCTGACGGTGCTAACTGAACCCTGTGCCCCTTATCAGGAGGCATAGCTCTGCCAGGCAGACGGGATGACCCTGGTTAACAGCTGCCTGGAAAAAGCAGTCCCTGTCTGTCCCGGGATAACTATGACAATATTTTCATATTCTAAATCTCTCCATTTGTCCAAACAGCCAAACCTTGGCATTTCTGTCTCTGCAAAAACATGTTTCATTGCTCAAAGTGTAAATATATATATATATATATATGCTGGGGGAGGGGTTGTTGAGGGCCAGGTCCCCTTTGTGCATTAGCCAGAACTGCTGTGTGCCGTTATTAAAGAGTTTTTAACATCTATAAGAGCTCGGAGTGATTGTCCCTGGGAGGGCGAGGTACTGTTACAATGTGACGTCTGAAAGTCAAGTTTGAGTGGAACGCTCATGTCTTTGAGATAGGTCATGTTTATTAAAATGTAACACAACCAAACGTAATGTTTAGCAAACATCTCTCCAGCCCAGGCCTCAGACAGCCGCTTTGCAGAGCTTTGTTGGCCTGCTTCCCTGAGCCCTCCTAGATTCCCGGGGCCTGTTCCTCTCTACAGACTGTAAAACCGAGGCTCAGAGAGAAGAGACGTTTCTACACGCGTATGGCTAAACAATTGTTCCATCTCATGTTTACCTGTGCACCTGCTAACCTTCTGCCTTCATCTCTATTTGCATATGACGTTTTTTCCTTACTCGTGACATAGCCTGAAGTGGGACTGTCCTGTAGAAGCAGGTAGTGCTGTGTGAAATGTCATCCGGTTCCGCTCCAGACCCGACCGCCTACGAGCTCAACTATACAACCAAACTCTTTACTGATCTATGCTTGATTGGCATCCCGGGGGCCAAGGACATAAGCAGCATTGGGGATCTAACTTGACATCTGTGTACACAGGACAAGATTCCTCTGACCTGCAGCCAGCTCTCTGCAAGGCACCCATGCATGTCTCAGTGCTAATCTTCGACATCCGTAAATAAGCAGGCGAAATTGCTTTCCCGCTACTCCTTGAAGAGGCTGAGTCTCTCAGATACCTTGAGCTGCTAATACTCTAGCCGTTTGAAAGCAAACAACCTGAAGGGTGCAGCTCCCTGGCCTCACCTCCCCACCCCCCAGGCAGTGTTCTTACGTGATGTAGAAGAAAAACTAGTCCCTGGTGTGAGCACACACACCCATTTGAGAAGGAAATGCTAACGAGCCCCCAGAACAGGTGGCCAATTGTAAGATGCAATTTCACAAATGACTCAAACTCAGTTCCGGAATTTCAGCGTCCTTACCTCTCGTGGCTCAGAATAAAACAGTATTAATAACTGGCCAGACAGGGTAACAGTCCAGAAATGAGGTCAGGAAGGAGAAGGGCTATAGACAGACACGGTTTAAGAGGCCACATATGCTAATAAGACGGTCTGAATTCTACAGTTCGGTCCTTTTCTGTTTTTAATTGACCAGGTTTTCTTTTTCCCCATACTTCTAATGTATTTAACATTTTCAAAATTTTCACTCATTGGAGAAAAATATTAGAAATGCCTCATATTGAACTCAAGAAATGGCTCCGTGAGTAAGGGCAAATTAACCACCAATAGCCTAAGGTCAGTCCTGGGAACCTACCTAAAAAGACAGAAGGAAAGAGCCAGCTCCCATAAGTTGTCCTCCTGAACTCCACTCCCGCCTACACACGTACATCACACACACACACACACACACATCACACACACATATCACACGTACACAAACACACACATGCACACACACAGCACTAATAATAAATAAACAAACACAAAGGAAATGACTCATAATGTCCTTTGGACTCATATCAGCCCCAATAACCATTTCATAAATTGTTCCCTTTTTAATTCGGATCTGCAGAGGTTTATCAGGGGCCAAGTAAATCCTAGCATGGAACAGTAGGACAACGGTAACTATCAGCAACTGACTGTGCATTTCAAAACAGGTTGGGAAATCAAGTGGTGGCCCATGCTTTTAACCACGGAGCCATCTCTCCACGCCCAACTATGTGTCAATTTTTTAGAGAATAAAAAGTAAAAGATAACATTACCACATTAAAAAAAAAAGAAAGAAAAAAAAAAGAAAGAAAGAAACTACATCTGCAGAAACCTGTCTGGCCTGGATGGTGGTCTGTATCCACCTCCTTCAGGGAGATTCCGTCATTACGTTAATACCACTGGGATCTCCAAATGTCCACTGCCAGAATTACTGTCTCCCAGGATTGTCGGCATGACCCCATCCTTTCCCTCTGTGCCTGCCTGTACTCTCCCACACCCATCTCACTCTAAAATACAATTTAGGAGAGAAGATTCTTGACAGCTTCTTCAGTTATTTTCATCTTAAAACGTCTCTGACAGTCAACATCCCATTTATTCTTTCATAAGACACTTTTCCTTGAGGATGCTATTTGCCTGCATTTATGTCTTTAAAGATGCCCCCTTAATGCTGAAAACTGTAATGCCTTGAGTGTCTGAGCCATGCAGAAATATGAGGACACTTGCTCTCTCACGAGGAGGACACAGCTATCATTTATCCCCTTACTGGCTTCGTCTCGCTCAATCTTTCTCTCACTGGCTTGCATTCCTATAACAAGATGCCTGAGATCAGCTTCAGAGAGAAGCTGAACCGGGTGGGGTGCTGCATGCCTGGAGTCCCAGCTCTAGGGAAGCCACGGAAGGAGGATCCTGAGCTCAAGGCCAGCTTGAGCCATACAATGAGACTCTACCTCTCCCAAGCCTACACCCAAAAGAGTTTCCTTTGGTCACTGGCTTCAGGACTCTGGTCTGCAGTTGGTTGGCCCTATTGCTTTGGGCTTAGAGCACAGCAGAGGTCATGGCAGATGAAGCTCAGCGCCTTATGGCCAGGAAGAGAGAGAAAGCAAGAGGCTGAGGTCCCAGTGTCCATGTCAGGAATGTGCCCCAGTGACTTAACTTGCTCCCACGAGGCCCCACTTCCTAAAGCTTCCACTGCCTGCCAGTCCATGGGGATGGACTTCGAGATTTCAACACCTGGACCACTGGAGAACATTCAAGATCCAAACAGGAATCCTCATCACAAGCAGGCAAGACAGGTTGTGTTTATGTCACCACCTCACAAACGAAGAGACCAAGAATCGGGAAGTTTTCATAAAAATCATATAGCGAATGAATAGCAAAGGTTTCGAACGAGACCTGTCTTTTTCCAAAGCCCAGGCTCTCTGCATTGCTATTCTCCCAATACTTCGTGCAATAAATGTAAGGAGAAGACAAAACAAACAACAAAAAGCCATGAGACCCCCTCAGGGCCTGGTGGAAGTAAATGAGAAATGAATGGCGGAGGCAGAGGACTTCGTGGGCTTTCAGGGTGTGAGAAGTCATATCTGTGTTTTTAAGTTGCTTTATAAAAAAGATGTATTTATTATTTATACAGTATTCTGCCTGCGTGTGTGTGCCTGCAGGCCAGAAGAGGGCAACCAGATGTCATCATAGATGGCTATGAACCACCATGTGGTTGCAGGGAATTGAACCAGACCCTTGCAAGAACAGCCAGTGCCCTTAACTTCTGAGCCATCCTTCCACCTGTTTTTAAGTTTGTGTTAGACAGTAACCCTCAGAGACCATTATCTGAGCAGACTTCAGACGTTTCGGAGCCTGATGTGCTGATTTCCTTTGGGTTTTCATCTGAATCCTCCAGCTGTCCTGGTTTGCTTTACATTGCTATTAAAAAAAAAAAAAATGCTGATCAGCTGCAATGAGGAGAAAGGGTTTATTTCAACTTACAGCGTATAGCCCATCACTGAGAGAAGTCGGAGCGGCAGTTCAAGGCAGAACTCCAGAGGCAGGCACTAGAGCAGAAGCCATGGGTGAATGCCGTTCGTTGGCTTGCTTTCTCATTCAGCCCTGGACCACCTACTCAAGAGTGTCACCACCGCATCTGGGCCATCCCGCACCATCCCACATCAATGATCAATCAAGAAAACACAGACAGGCCAATATGATGAAGGCATGT
The DNA here is from genome assembly GCA_010120015.1 of Rhombomys opimus. Classification (NCBI taxonomy): domain Eukaryota; kingdom Metazoa; phylum Chordata; class Mammalia; order Rodentia; family Muridae; genus Rhombomys; species Rhombomys opimus. Next base: position 820,751 of record REGO01000030.1, read on the forward strand.
TCTCAATTGAGGTCTCACTTGCCAAATAACTCTAACGTGGGCCAAGTTGATTCAAAACAAACAAACAAACAAACAAACAAATACAGACCAGGACACCAGGTCTGAAGCCTGGCAGCCTTCCCTGGGAGCTCCTGCCATTCCTTCTCTTTGGCATTCTGGAGGCTTCTTCCAGGAAATCTGAAGGCTGGAAACTCCCTCCATTTGCTGGGAAGTCCAAACTCACCTTGCAGTTGTGGGCAGGGCGGACAGATCAAGATCACCCACAGCAAGGGTGGAATCCAGGGCTTCGGCCAGTTTTCCTCTCAACTACTTACCAGCCGTGAGCCCGGACGCTTATGTCTTTGATCTTTCTCTGTAAAATGGGAATGATACGCGAGTATGTGTCAGCAGAGAAATGGTGGACAGATAATGCTTTATTTTGCAGAACTAGGAAACCCAACAACCTTGCACGTACATGCTGGTCAAGCACTCTACAGCTGAGCCCTGTCTCCAGCCAGTTTCTAGGTATTTTCTAGATTTACTTTATATTGCTGTAACAAAATACTGATCAAATTCAACTTGAGTGTGTGTGTGTGCATGCGTGTGTGTACGTGTGTGTGTGTGTGTGTGTGTGTGTGTGTGTGTGTGTGCTATACTGTCCAAGGCTGGTCTTGAACTTGCCATTCCAGGGGATCCAACGCCCTCCTCTGATTTCCATTGGTACAAGGCATGCAAGTGGTGCACACATGTACACGCAGATAAAACGCCTATACATATAATAAAACAGCAAAAATAAGATTAAAAACTTGTTTAGATTACTTTTTGAAAGAGAGAGTTTCCTGCCCCGGGTCATTTATCTCACTGTAAGCAACAGACCTCCTTCACTCCCTGGCGTGGATGCGTGTTTCCTCCTGCGGAAATCGAGTCAGGCCTCACAGACTGCAAAGGACCGTCTGCCTCCGTTCTCCTTAGACCCTCCGGAAGCATTACACAGCAGGCTCATGTCTCCCCCTAGTGGATGGGAGAGAATACGACTCGCTAGATTCCTTTTCTTTCTTTTTAGACAGGGTCCAGCACAGAAGCCCGGGCTGGCCAGGAACTTGCTGTGTTCACCAGGCTGACCTCAAACTCGCAGGGATCCTCCTGCCTCTGCCTCCCCAGGGGCTGTGATTAAACGTGTGCGCCACCATGCCCAGTTCAGAATAGCTTTTTCTTTAAATTACCTTGTGATGTGTATAACTCATTGAAAAAAAAAAAATATTTACTCGGGGCTTGGAGAGATGACTCAGCCGTTAAGAGCACTGGCTGATCTTCCAAAAGACCTGGGTTCAATTCCCAGCACCCGCATGGCAGCTCGCAGCTGTCTGTAAACTTCAATTCTAGGGGATCTGACACCCCACACGCAGATACACACGCAGGCAAAACACCAATGCACTGAAAGTAAATAATCTTTTCTCACTAATCTCCAAGAGCAGCACAAAAAGAAGGCGAGGGAGTTAGGCAGGGTGACTTACACTCAAGTCGCCACAGCCAGGGCTGGGTTGTGGAAGGGGCAGGCAGCCAGCTACGGAGAACGAAAGCAGGCCTTCAGGGCCAGGACTCTCAGAGCCCAGGAGGAGAGCTACAATACTGGATGGAGGGAGGAGGGCCTGAAACCCTGTAGGGCTGAGGGTCCGGATAGCCCAGGCGTCGAGGGCCCTGACACTAGAGGGCGCCACCAGCCACTGCTTCCGTCTGCCTACTGCTGCGGCAGCTGACAAGCCCTGGAAGAACAGAAAGGTACCAGAGACAGGCCTTTCCGGCCGGTCTCTTTGCCTGCCCACCGTTTCTACGCAGGCAGAGCAAATGACCCCGCAGCCAGCGGACAGGTGACAGTTTTAGCTGTAGGTATAGAAAATGCCGACGTCAGGAGGTCAACACAGGGAAACTGGAAAGGGAAAGAAGGGCAACGTTTCCCCTTTATTATTTGACTAATCCAGAAGCTCTCGGTTGTCAGAAAATCCGTCCTAACAGCGGTGCATCCGGGGTGGCTGTGGATGTGACTGTCAAGGGTCACGGGCAAGCACCCGTTCAACAGGAAACGTCGCACTCTTTCTTGTGTCTTTGAGGGCAAGAAAAGCTTTCCCAGCAGTTCTCCTGGAACCTTTCTACGTCTCAGGCAGAACTGCCAATGGCTAAGGGAAGGGGATATAGCTCAGTCAGCTTGTGTGAGGAGCTCAGATCCCAGGACCGTCGGGGCAGGGCAGTGTGGGGCTTTAACAAATGAAACGCAGCGGGGAGGAAGGAGAAAGAAGTGTCCGCAGCGAAAGGGACCAAGAGCGTCACGGTTAGAATGTTTTCTTGAGATCCAACCAAGACTGTCCCTTTAGGCTACCTAGTGGCGTCAGCCTGTGGTCCTAGTATTTTAGGGGCAGAAGCAGGAGAATTGCTGCCAGTTCAAGGCCAAACTGGGCTACACAGTGAGCTCTAACCCACCCCAGGTTATGTAAGTGAGACTCACACAAATAAGCCCCCCCCCCCAAAAAAAAAAAAACCTGGGTCTCACACACCACTATGATACCAGAACTTGAGACTACCGCCACATCTCAAGTTTGGATTCCATTCAAGGCTGCTGGATATGTGCTGGGCATGGTGGCACAGGCCTTTAATGCCACCACTTGGAAGGCAGAGGCAAGTGGATCTCTGCAAGTTCCAGGCCAGCCTGGTCTACATAGGAAGTTCTAGGACAGCAGGGCCATGTCATAGGACCCTGTCTCAAAAAAAAAGGGGGGGGGGGGCTACTTTAGGTGTTCAAGGCCATCTTTGGCTACAGGCGACCCTGTCTCAAACAATAAAAACAAGCTGCTGCAGAGGTGACCCAGAGGTTAAGGGCAGACACCAGTTTTGCAGAGGACCTGAGTTTAACTCCCAGCACCCTCATCAGGCAGCTCACAAACTGCCTGCAGCTCCAGCTTCGGGGCATCCGGGGATCAGACACCCTCTTCTGGCCCCCAAGGCACTTGCACGCATATGCACGTACCCCAGCCCCGCAAAGACACAGCCCCATACACATATTAAGAACCAAAACAGAGGCTGAAGAGATGGCTCGGCAGCTAAGAGAACTTACTGCTGTTGCAGAGGCCCCGAGTGTGGCCCCTAGCACCCACACAGTGGCTCACAACCACCTATGACTCCAGTTCCGGTGGGGGCAAAGTCTTCTTCTGGCTCCCTCTGGCGCTGCATGCACATCATGTAAAAACCTGTGCTCAGGCACATATAGAGCAAATAAATGTTTTAAGCTGGATAAACACACACACACACACACACACACACACACACACACAAATATACCAGCTGGTGAGGCAGAGGCAGATGGATCTCCGTGAGTTTGAGACCAATTGGTCTACACAGCCAATTCCAGATCAGCCTGAGCTACATAAGACCCTGCCTCAAAAAACAACAACAAACCTGCCTTTGAAAGCAGCATGATACAGGACCGTGCTCTTTGCAGAAACTGCTCCAGAGGCTCCCGTGGAACCCCAAGACAATGAAGAGCTGGGAAGGTGTTCCAAATGGAAGAGCAGCATCCCACGGATGGCGGTGATAGCTCATATACACTTATGAAAAGCCCATTCCAGAAGGTAAAATGATGGAGATTTTTTTTTTTTTTTTCTTCTCTTTCCAGGGATTCTGGGGAGCTTTCACATCTAAGGTCTTCATTTGCCTCAAGCACCTTGATAGCTTTCATCTTGCCCATTCCCTAAAAAGTCCTTGGTGGAGACAACAAAAATGACATATTGATTTCAAATTTCTATCGACGGACCATACAAAAATATTTAATTCAATCAGTCTGACCCGTTCTTATCCCAGTGTTTCTGGGTCATTTTCCTGTGAATTCCTCATATGCCCTTCCCAGCAAAATGAAGCTCTTTTTTCCTTTTCCATGTTAGATTTTTTATTTTTTCTCATGGTTCTCAGAAATCATTGCCTCTAGGAGCTGTGTTTATAAGTCACAGAGAAGGGATTTTAACTTTCGGGTTGGTTTCAAAATAATTATAGAAAGTCATCAGCTTGGTGGATTGGTAAGTGATACTGATTAAAATTATATTAAGACCCTGTGGGAAGGGCCGGAGGCTGAGTAGGTGAAGAGCATTGTTACTGCCAAGCCTGGCTACCAGAGTTCTCTCTCTTGGAACCCACTCGGTGGAGAATGAGCAATGGCTTCAGCAAATCGACCTCTGACCTCCACATATACTGTAGCACTTGCATACCAACACTAATATAAATTTTAAAAAATCTTTTTTTTTTTTTAAGAGGTGAGGCCTGAACCCAGGGCCTTGCATTTGCTAGGCAAGCCCTCTACCTCTGAGCTAAATCCCCAACCCCAAGAAATATCTTTTTAAAAGAGAAACCTTGCCTGTTTTTATTGCTCTGTCTGTCTTTTTGTCTGTTTTGTTTTGCTTTTAGAGACACGGTTTTTCTATGTAGCTCTGGCTGTCCTAGAACTTGATCTGTAGACCAGCATGGGCTCCAACTCAGCCTGCCTCCAGCTGGCCTACTCATCTTTAAAAAAGAAGAAAGAAGGGTCTGGAGACGTGGCTGAGCAGTTATGAATACTGGCTGCTCTTGCAGAGGACCAGGGTTCAGATCCCTGAAACTACACAGCAGTTCGCAGTTACCTGTTAAGCCCAGGTGCAGGCAATCCAAAACCTTCTTCAGGCCTCCACACGTATGTGGACCACATACAAACGTATACTCACATATACACATAAAATAAAAATACGCGTATTTCTTAAAAAAAGAAGCTGTGCATAGCGACCCAGCCTTTAATACCAGCACTTGGAAGGCAAGAAATCTGTGTGTTTTAGGCCAGTTTGGTCTACATAGGGGGTTCCCGGCCAGCCAGGGCTACATAGTGAGACCCCATCTCAACATCAACAAAAGACTATATTAGGGTAGGTGTGGAGTAGTCAAATTCTGTTAGACTATCATATAATTGCTAATTTACGTGGAAAGCTGTGGAAGTATCAAAGCAGGGCGTTTTAAATCCTCGCAGAGCTGAGCGAGTACAGGTGTCTCTTAGGAGAATCTTGCATGCCGAGCAGGCGCAGAGCTGTTGCCAGCACTGCAAAGTTCTGGAAACCGTCCCACAGCCTCGCTTTTAGAGGCGGACCCCAGTCAGGCTCAGCTGGTGAGAGACAGTGGGAGGCCACCCAACGTGCCACCAGCTTCCTACCCTGGGTACAAAGAGCAAGGTCAGGGAAAACACCCGCCAGCCGCAGCACAGACGGAAAATACACGCACTTCTGCCCCGCCCTGGCACCGCCCTGGCACCTCCGCACCTGATTGGCTGGAATTCAGGGACGTTCTGTCGCCAACGCCACGCCCTCTGCGGTGTGCGCAAGCGCAGCATGGCCCGCACGGGCTCAGGCACGGTGACCCGTTTTGCTGAAATGTCCTGAGCTTCAGAGCCTCAGGTTTGGTGGCACCACGAAAGCAGATTCTGAACAGACTAGGTGGCCTGGGTATTCTGAACCTCAGGCAAGGACGTTGCCTGTTCATAAAGTATATTCGTGCTCAGTTTTAGTGGATGCTAAATAATGGCTTCAAAATGTCCAGTCACTGAACCTGACTATTCAAGGCAGAAGAGGATTGAGGTTGTCAATCAACTGACCTTAAAATAAGGTGGTTGGCCCTAGGGGTGTAGTTCAGTACTAGAACTCTTGTCTAGCATGTGTGAGGGCCCTATGTTTGCAAAAGTTATACATAAAAAAAGGGACATCTTTCTGGATTGTCCAAGTGGCCCTAATGTATGAGAAATAGGAGCAGCACATATGAGAACCAGAGAAATAGCATGACAACAAAAGTGGGACATGGTGACTCGTGCCTTTAATCTCAGTGCTCAGGAGGCAGAGGCAGTCAGATCTCTGTGAGTTTGAAGCCAGCCTCCTTTACAAAGCGAGTTTCAGGCCAGCCAGAGCTACGCCATAACCCTCTGTTAACTCCACTGTCAGGGGATCTGATATCTTCTGGCCTTCACAGGCACTGTACACACACGATACACACACAAAACACTCGTAGATCTTTAAAAATTAAAAAAAAAACAAAACAAAACGCGAGCAAGCTAGCCAGGAGTGGTGGCTCAGGCCTTTCATCCCAGCGCTCAGGGTGTGTGAGCACGACTTTTGAGGCCAGTCTGTGCTACTTAGCATGTTCGTGTCTCAGACACACACACACACACACACACACACACACACACACACACACACAGGCGAAGCAACCTCTAGGTTCTAGAGTTGGTTTCTTGATAGAAATTGGAAAGGCCCTGAGTGTGAAGCCAGCCTGGGCTACAGAATAAGATCCTCTCTTAAAACACAAATGTAAATGAATGATGTAACCATTGGTAGGAAAAAATGAGCCTACATTAGGTAGACACTAGTAAATACTAGGACAATAACCGCAACACAGTTTATTGCCCTGTTCTACTTACAAGGAGTCTCAACGGCCTTCTAGCCTCTCAACATGTCATATCTGATATCCGTGTGCCCAGCTGAGAAAATGAGATAGACTCGGTCAACAGAGCATAACTTCCCTGCCTTTCTAAGAGGGGGCTATTTATGCAATCACTCATTCAAGACATGGCCTATTGACTATGGTTCTAAATATTACAGAATGCGTTTATGATTCCTATCCTGTTTAAAATAGTAAAAGTCATCAGATAAGTGCCATATGTCATCAGTGACAAGACAGACTAAGCCAGGGATAGTGTCAAGAAAGATCATCCCAAAGGGAAGGTAAACAGCAAACACAGGACAGAAGAGGTGGTAAGTGAACCTTTCCGGGTGCTTTTTATTCACAATGGAGCTGTATCCTGGGTGCTGTAGGAAACCTCTGGACCCAAGTTCTTGGCCGTAAGTAGAGGCAGAGCTTGCTCACTTGTCCTGTCCGGCCTCCTGGTGAGAAGCCATCTTTGATCTGCTGGAGATTTCATAAACTTGGATGACAAGCTTCAGCTGATTAATGACTTCCTTGTCTGCTGTTTTCATGTTAAATCCCAACATCTTCATAATGGTTTCTCGAAAGTCGGTAAGCTGCAAAGAACCACCGCACAAATCAATATGTCGTTTGCTGTGAGTCAGACGCTCACGTACGGACTGGAATTTAGGTTCATGAAACATTTCTTTAATGCAACGTATCTTAGAGGGATTTAAAGGGTCCTGGCTCTGCTGCTGAGCTAGACCTGAACCCCACTTTCTTCCTCCCAGTCTCCCAAACACTGCAATTACAGCCGGGCTTCCCTTCATGCCTGGGTGAAGTAGCATTGTCAAGTTAGAAAAATCGGTTCTATTGCAAGAATTCTTTAAAATTTCTTGTGTATTTGTATTTCTTTTTCTCGTTTTTTTACTTCTGTACATTAAACCTGATTTTATTATTCATTCTATTTCATTCATAATGTAATTATTTTTTGTAATTATTTTTTTTTTACATTTAGTTATTTGTACATGTATGCAAAATGTGGAGGTCAGAGGACATTTTTCAGGAGTCAGTTCTCTCCTTCTGCCATGGAGTGAACACTGGTTGGCAGGGTTGGCAGAAGCCTCTTTACCCACTGCAAGTGTCTTGCCAGCATAGCTTTGAATTTGTTGTGTTACTCAGCCTCGCCTTGAAACTCCTGGGCTTGAGTGACTCATGAGCTTCCATCTCCCAAACTAGGGGCTATTGGCAATGTACCCCGGGTCTTTTGGGCTTCTCATTTGTCTAATGATAATAGCAGTCCTCAATGCATATCTCTCAAAACATCCTCCAAAGGCCAAAGGGATTAACAAGGACAGCAAAAAAAAAAAAAAAAAAAAAAAAAAAAAAAAAAAAAAAAAACACCCACAAAGCCAACTGAAAGAGAATGACAGCCTTCACTTTGCGTGTGAGAGCGGAGCAGCTCCAGAGGGTGGTGAATTCAATGTCCGCCGGCCTGAGACCCGGAGGATCAGCACACCGACTGGCGGGAAATGAGAAGAAAGAGGCTTGAAAGCCTGTGAGACCAGGAACGGCAGTTCTAGCAGGCAGGGTTTGTGAGAGGGGACTGTAAGAGAGTGTACAAGGGAAAGGTGGGGAGCAGAAAAGAGAGATGATGGAACTAAGGGATCATATAAAGAGAGTATGGCAGAAGGAGCCATCACACAGACCCTCTACCTCCAAAGAAAGACTTGCCAAGAAACCACGCAGTTCAAGGCCTGCCTGGGTTACAGAAGTTGAAGCCCAGCTTCGGCAACGGAGTGGGACCCTGTCTCAGAAGGAAAAGTTTAAGGGCTGGGCTTGGAACTTCAGGGCAGTGTGCTTTCTTAGCACCTGCAAGGCCTGCGTCAGTACCTCAAAAACAAGGAAAGTCAAAAGCGCCATTGCTCTGGCAACAGAAGAGGGCACTGTTCAGCTGAAATAATCATAGATCCTGGTAGAAACCTGGGAAATGCTCTAAAGCAGAAATATAGAGAGACTGATACAGATCCAGAGCCAAATTATTCTGAGCTATCTTGTCCTCTTGTGTGCCATTTACTGCCCAGCTTCACGTGTGACCTGACAACCTTGTGACTGGTGGGGAACTTTTAGAATGTACAAATAAACCCCCTAGCTTCTACCACGAAGGCTAAGCATGTTATCAGACAGCACCTGAAGCACCAGAGCAGCCATTTCCCACTTTACTGAATAATGCACCTTCGTGAAACATGGACCAAAGTATTTTAACAGCGGACTGGTGACACACAGCTCAGTGTTCAGAGTACTGCAAGCACCCACATGGCAGCTCACAACAACCTGTGACTCCAGTTCCAGGGGATCTGATACCTTCTTCTGGCCTCCTCAGGCATCGCGCACACATGTGGAGACATATATGTACAAAACAGTCATTAGATAGATTAGATAGGATGGATGGATGGATGGATGGATGGATGGATGGATGGATGGATGGATGGAGAAATGCATCAGTGGTTAAGAGCACTGTGCTTGCTTTTCCAGAGGACCCAGGTTCAATTCCCACCACCCACAACTGTCTGTCTCTCTGGATCTGGAGAGAGCACCCACTTCTGGTCTCTGAAGGCCACAGGCACACACATGATGCACAGACATACATGCAGGCAAAACACCTATATATAAACTATAACTAAATAAAACAGAAATAATTTTTAATGTCTTGTCAGGCTCGTGGCGCACACCTTTAACCCCAGCCCTTGGGAAGCAGAGGCAGGAAGATCTCTGTGAGTGCAGGGCCAACCTGGTGTACACAGATAGCTGAGGCCAACCAAGGTTATGTAGTGAGACACCGTCTCAAAAAAACAAACAGTAATGTAATAAATAAAAACAAAATCTATCTTCAATTTATAATTTGTTTGTTGTTACTACAAAAACTTCACATTGGAACATGGTACTTGGGGCAACCTAAATCTTTCTGTCTAAGCAAGGTCACTCGTGTTCGCCTTCAGAATATGCCATGTCTCATCTCCTTCGTGCCAGCCATGGCTTTTATGTCAAAAGTGACAATCTAGGCAGGTTTGGGTGTGCTAGCCCAAGGACCGGGATGCAACATAAAACTCGTTTCCCTGTCTTACGTGTTCGACCATCCTGGTTTGTCAGAGGTTGTGTACACAAACAGAAGCTAAAATAAGCACATATCCCGGCCCTAGCCATGTTGTGTTCATAGGGATATGCACTTGACCCAACACCAACCCTGACCCGGAAGAACTTCTCTTGGGGTTATGGATCCTGTCACAGAACCTAAATATGAAACTACATGCTTCTCAGTGGCCATATTTCCTGCCATATGGGAAAAAACAAACAAACAAAAAACAGCTGCTAATGGAACACACAAGCTGTCACATGGACACCAGGAAGAGAAGAAAAAAGGCCTTGTAAGGTGTAAGGTGCTGCTTGTGGTAGTCAGGGACTCATCTGAGAGGCTCGGTAGTTCAAACCGTCTCTGATGC
>REGO01000030.1:887359-911891 GCA_010120015.1 Rhombomys opimus
TGTATCCTTTTTTTTTTTTTCTTTAAGACGGGTGCAGCGGCTCACGCCTGTAATCCCAGCACTCAGGGGAGGCAGAGGCAAGCTGATCTCTGAGTTTGAGGCCAGTCTGGTCTACAAAGAGAGTCCAGGGCAGCCAAGGCTACACACAGACAAACCTAATTTTGAAAAACAAAACAAAAAAACCCCAAAATATTGAAATGTAGACAAAAAGTAATTAGAGTAAATGTAAATTTATTAAGGGAAAGTAAGAAAAGAGCTCCCAAGAGAGTTGAAGGGCTTACTGTTGAGGCTTGGGCCTTTTGGCATAAGTATAGCCATTTTGTTTTGTTTAGCTTAAGGCCCACCAGCCATATCATCTCAGCTTGTTGCTGTTGTAAAAGCACAGACTCTCTGTACAAGGTCAGGTTGATCATAAACTATGTTTATATTCAATGAGAAACTCTGGCCTTGTTATTCCCAGAAATTCCCCAACCACAAGCATAGCCAGCCCCAGCTGCCAGGCACACTTTCAAGGTCAGCTAGAACTGCTTGTTAGCCAAATAACTCGAGTCAGAGGCAACCACCCTGTTTCAGCATCTGCCCCCTTTATGAGCTAATTGTGGTTTTTGCCTTTACAAACTGACTCTGGAAAACAGGTTGATGTCACAGTTAGGCTCCCAAGTTTCTCTGTGTCCCTGGTCATGACCAGTCTTGGGGTGTTGCATTCAGGAAACCATCACTATCTTACTGAGATTGCTGCTCAAATGATTTGTGTGGCAATTGTACTATAACAGTCCCTGAGGCAGGATGTCTGGAATCAAACGACCTCACCCTGCTGGCCAGGCTCCTTTCTCTTTGGGATGTTCTTTGCCACAGCCTGCGTAGAGATGCTACTCTGCATTCTTGCTGTCTCGGGAGTCTCAGAAGACAGGAACATTTGTGTAAAAGATCCTCCTTACCAGAGCGTGCTGGGGACTTACCTACACTGCCACCCGCCAGGACAAATGATCTTTCATTGGGTTTTGGTGTTAAATACTAGTCCCTATTTACTAAGCAAGCATCGAAAGACCCAAACCTGCCAAGTGTGGTGGCACACACCTTTAATCCCAGCACTCTGGAGGCAGAGGCAGGCAGGTCTCTATGAATTCAAGGCCAGCCTGGTCTCTACATAGTGATTTATAGGCCAGCCAAGGCTCCCTAGTAAGACTATATATAAAAACAAAAACAAGACCCTTTTCTGTTTTGGGACTGGAGAGATGGCTCAGTGGTTAAGGGCTAAGGACTGATCCCAGCACCCACCAGGCAGTTCATGAACACCCATAACTCTATCTTCAGGGATCTGCTACTTCTGGCTTGTATGTGTACTTAAAGTATCTAAACTTTTTTTTTTTCTTTAACAATAAGGTTTCTCTGTGTAGCCCTGGCTGTCCTGGAACTCATTCTGTTGGCAAGGCTGGCCCTGAAATTTCCGCCCCTGAGTGCTTTGATCAAAGGCATGCTCCTGCACCACCCGGCATTAAGATTCATTTTATTTTTAACTGTGTGTGTTTGTCTGTCTGTCTGTTCTCGAAAGCAGAAACGTGGGTATTTGTGCGGTTCATGTACTGGCTTCTGCCTGTTCTTCTTTAAGCAGATATATTTTAGACTGCCATGTCCCCCACTGGTGATAATGTCCAGGTTTACAGGTGACTTGTAGCTAACCCTTGTCACCATAACCAGCTCTGACAGCAGATCTATGGTTAGGTGATAATAGATAGAGAGACTGACTCTGGTGTGAGGCCTATGCTAGCAGACCCACTGGCCCGCCTTTCCCTTGTTGGCATATAGTTGGCCACAGCTTCTGGGTTCTCTGTATGCAGGGCCATCCCATCTTGCCTCCCAACTCTGTCTTCTAACAAAACAGTGGCTTATAAGCCAAGTGTTCTGTTTGACTTGGCGGAATTATTTTTAAAAATTAGATTACTTTGCGACACACTCGTGTCTGTAATTGTACTTAAAAATCTGGATGCCTGACTCTTTGAAAGACGATGGAGGGTTAGCAATGTTCTCTTCTGTATTCTTTCAGTGCTGGCACTGAAACGGGTGCTGTGTGTGCCAGGCAGGAGCCCAGCCACCGGGCTGCATTCCGTATGCTCTGAATGCCTGTTGTCAGGAGCTTGTTGGATCTGAGTGGGTGCCGGTCGACTCCTTCCTTGAGGAGGGTGGAAGGCAGGGCGCCAGGATGTGTTCAGGGATCTTACCCTTCCTTGAATACACTGGGATTCTGATTGTGATTTTCTCTGTTATCCTTCCCGAATGAATTATCTCTCTGTCTGTCTGTCTATATCTATCTGTCTATATCTGTCTTCTATTTTTGAGGTAGGGTCTCCCTCTGCTTCTACCATGTGGATTTGAGCAGTTGAACTCAGGTTGTTAGTCTTGGTAGCAAGCTCTTTAATTCACTGGGCTATCTCACTAGTCTGGGATTATTCTGTAGCCCAGGCTGACTTAGTCTATAGCTGACCTATAAGTATAACAGTCCTCCTCCCTCGATTTTCTGAGTGTTGGGATTACAGGCAGGGGCTACCACTGCTAGTTTATAATTTGCTGCTTAAACTTTTTATTTATTTATTTATTTATTTTAATTAAGATGTTTTGTTGGGGAAGTGGGTTAAGAATCCTGGTTGTTGTTCCAGAGGGCCAAGCTTAGGTTCTTAGCACATGGAAGCTTCCAACCCACCAACCACCTGCAATTCCAGTTTCAGGGATATGCCCCTCTTCTGTTCTCCACGGGTACCAGGAACACACATGTAGCACATACCTACAAACAGGCAAACACCCATGCATATAAATAAATCTTAAATTTTTTTAATTCCATTTACATTAATTGTGTGTTTGGTGGATTTATGGTCTGCTGACACTTTTATTTGGTAAAGGGCGGAGGGGAGGAGCTTGATGGTGTCATGCCACAGCCTGTGTTTGGAGGTCAGGACAACTGGTGGGGAGTCATTTCTCTCCTTCTATATGTGGGCTCCAGGGATTGATTAAACGCAGGTTGTTGGGCTTATCGGTAAGTGCTGTAACCCACTGAGCCATCTCTTCAGCCTTATAGACCACTGTTTGCTTTGTTTTTTGAGACAGGGTCTCTATTTTATAGTTCCGTCTATCTTGGAAGTCTCTGTAGATCACGATGGCCTTGAACTCATAGAGATACACCTGCCTCTGCTTCCTGAGTCCTGGGATTAAAGACATGCACCACCACATCCACATAGTCTACTTTTAAATTTTATTTTTTTTGAGGTAGGATTTCTCTGTGTAGCTCTGGCTGTCCTGGACTTGCTTTGTAGACTAGGCTGGCCTGGAACTCACAGCAATCCACTTGCCTCTGTCTCTCGAGTGTTGGAAAAAATAATACATTTTTTGAAGCCTCTCTCAAGCAAATCTATTTCTTGCACCTCTGATTTCTACCCACTAGATGCCAGTAGCATCTTAAAACTGCACCTGTGTCCATGTTTTCACTTCTTGAATCATATCAACTTGGCTACGATTATTTTACTGGTGTGCATCAATCAGAACCAAAAAGACTTGAGTACTACCCTGGCTTTTGGGTTTCTGTGCACACTTCAGTACTGCTTGCTTGCTCTTACACAGAGACTGACAAATGTCTTCCCTTAGACTGTAGGTGGTTGGTGAAGAATACTGTGAAATCTGCCATGAATATTTCTATTTGGAGAACCATGAGTATTTCCAGTTGCTTCTTTTGGCCTCATGTGGCTCTGGTGTCCTTATCCTTGCAAGATCTAGCCCAAGGGCAGTGGAGAGGCACGGAGGCTCCTGCAACTGATGACTTAGAACACTGCAATGATTGGGAAGTCATCTGCTACAGCACTTAGACTTTCAGGGAATTTCGTGGTATAATTGAAGAACTTACTACCATTTAATGACCTTGAGACCAGGTGAAGGTGGGCTTTCTCTTCGTTCCCCTCCTCCGTGGCTCCTCAACTGCCATTGCTCCAGCTGCAGCCGACTCTTAGTTTTCCTCCAACTCTTTATTTTAGGGTTCTTAGTAGCCAACCCAGAAAGCAAAAGCAGAGTGCTTTTTCTTCCTCAAAGCACTAGAAATAGAGATGGCTTATTAAGAAAAAGAAAGGGGCCCAGTGAGATGGCACAGTGGGTAAAGATACCCGCTAGCAAGCCTGATGACTTGAGTTCAGGAGTTCAAGACCCACACTGTGGGAAGAGAAAATTGACTCTCCAGTTGTCCTTTGACCACATTAGATACTATGGCATACACACAGTAATTTTATGTATTTGTGTTTGAGACAATGTCTCACCGTATAACTCTGGCTAGCCTGGACCTCATTATGTAGACCAGGCTTGCCTTGAACTCCCAAAGATCTACCTGCTTTTGCCTCCCAAGTGCTGGAATTAAGGGTGTGTGCCACTGTGCCTGGCCATATACGGGTATAGCCCAGATTTCTGTGCTTTATTAGTTAGCCAGAGTAAGTGAGTTCCAGGCCAGTAAGAGATTTTTAAATGGCAACCAAGGTTGTCCTCCAACTCCACACACATGCACAAACCTCCATATACATGTGCATACCTGTATACATGAAAACATACAAAGAAGAGAGGGCTGCCTGTTAGGAAAAGTTGAGGAGAGTCAATGTAAACGATTTCCAACTAAAACCTTTTCTTCCCCAAACAAGGAAAATCCAAGCTTAGGTTCTTTTAAATAGCAGACTAGAACTCTGGAACATTCTGTTCTATGGTCTTATCCTACTGAGCAAAACCAGTGTTTTCCAATTCGCCACCGCTGGCGCTGAGTTCCTGCGGCTTAGCCACCTGCTGAGTGTTTTTATTTTTATTTCTCCCTAGACCTCCAACTTTTGAGTCTCAAATGCCTAATTACTTTTAGAGGATTTGGTAAATAGATTGAGCGTGTTGGTGTGAAATCTGCTCTGGGCCTTGGAATACTCCGTTGCTAGTTTTCCTGTCACCATTCCACAGTCCCCAAAGCTCAGAGCCTGTATGTGGCATCTTTTATGTGCTTCCTGCAGACAAGTCTAGAACCCTCTCGTGTTTTTTTCAGTTAACCTGTCATCAATGCCGTAGACCGTTGCCAGCCTGTACTTTATAGTGGTCATGGTTTCTGTCTAGTACCTCAGACTGCAGCATCCCTGGTCCGTTTTCAATTCAGCAACTGGAACAAGCCAACTAACGGTGTACAAATGACCATGTGACCTGTGTGCGAGACCCTGTGGTGGCCTCCTGTTACATTAGAAGAAACTAGTCTCTGTGCTGGCCGCTGCTCCCCGCTTCTCGTCATCAGTTGCCTGCTCCCAGGCCGTGGCACTTGCTCATCTTTTTGCCTGTTGGCTCCAGGTCTATTGTGAGCCTGTGTTTCCTTCGAGAGTGACACACAGAACACCTCTGTGCCGTCTTACTTGACAACAGGGTAGTCTCAGAAGTGACCACGTCTTCTTTTTTTCCTCCTGCTCTCCTTGAGCCATTTTTTATGTCTTGCTAGTAATTGCTTATAAGCATAGGTTTTGCTTAGGTTGGGATAAGGCAGAAAATATTGGCCTGCCACGTGCCCCTCTTCCGTCCTATCCCATTTTTTTGTTTTTGAGACAGTCTCAGGCTAGACCTGAACTTAATGTGTAGCGGAGGATAACCTCAAACTCCTGACCCTCTGGCTTTTACCTCCCAGCTGCTGGGATTAAAGGCAGGTGCTTTGACTGACAGGTTAGAGGGAAGGGAGTGGGAAGAAGAGGCAAGCCTGGGAACTTGGCAGCAGAACTCAGAGCTTGCCCTCAGCTCTGTCCTCCTGTCACAACTCCTTGTCAGGGAGCAGCAATGGGACTCCTGGGAAGCAGAAACTCAGCGGCTGCAAGGGAGCCTGATCTTGTTTCCCAACAAGCTGTGTTGTCCATGGTCCGGGTCAAATCCAGTTTAAAAGCAACAACAAAAATCTACGGCCTATTCTTGTTTTGAACTTTATCATTGTGTTGATTAACGCTTTGGAAAAGGAAAAAAAGGTTGCCAGGCATGGTGGCATAATTCCAGCTTTCCGGGAGGCAGAGGCAGGTGGATATTTGTGAGTTCAAAGCCAGCCTGTTCTAACGTGAGTCCAGGACAGCTAAGGCTACAGAGAGAAACCCTGTCTCAAGAAACCAAAAAAAAAAAAAAAAATAAAAAAAAAAAAAAAAAAAAAAAAAAAAAAAAAAAAGAAAAAAAGACAAGGTTACTAACTAGAAATAAAAATTGGAAATTTTTAGTAAAATTGAATTCTTTTTATTGAGGCATGGCCTTTGCTATGTATGGGCTTACTTGATATTTGTACGTAGCTCAAGCTGGCCTTGAACACCCAGTAATTTGCTTCAGCCTCATTGAATACTGGCATTACAGGAGTCTTCTCCCTACACCCAGATTTTATTTTTCATTTTAAGTTGCCCTGACTGGCCTTGAACTCACTTATAGCCCAGAAAAACCTTGAACTTTTGACCCTGAGCAGCTGAGCCACCATGTCTGGCCCTTAGTATCTTGATGGTCATGAGGCCGGGTCTTCTGCAGCAGCAATTCTCTATCTGCTGTTGAACTTTGTCTTCAACCCCCAAATGAGGTATTTTAAATCGACTCTTCCTACACTTACCTCTTGATTCAGTGGCTGTCAGTAGAAGCCAGAAAACAAGCCAAGTTAAATTGAGGCCTGGGAAATCGGGAAGGCCAGGAGATACGGCATACCTGATAATATCCATCAGCGAAGGTGATTTTGATTTCCTAGAGATGTATCCTATGAAGTAATGGTAATCCCACCTTGCCTTTCCCTCTAGGCAAATAAGGGAGCGGCTGAAGAACCAGGTTACTCAGATGAAGGAGCAAGTTCCTGGCTTCACCCCTGGCCTGGCAATCCTGCAGGTAGTATAACATCCTGTTTCCCTTAATGCCACCCTTAAACCCAGCCTCTCTACAGCACTAGAGGCTGCGGCACTCCAGACTTCTGCAATCTAGGCTATGGAGGCAAGGATGACCTTGAACTCACATCTTCCTGCCTCTGCCTCCCAACTGCCAGGATTGTTGCCTGGATTTGTGGGGTTGCTGGGAGGTGGGACATGGGGCTTCCTGCATGCTAGGCATGTTCTGTACCCACTGAGCTGCATCATTAGCCCTGCCCCGTAGGTCTTCTTAGGACCCCTTGTACTCGTAAATTTTAGAGATCTCTCGGAACTTAGCTATTAACAGTTACTGTATTGGAAATAAAATTTGGGTCGACCAGGCTTCTAAGTCAGAGAGATCTGTCCGCCTACCTCACCTCTTGAGTGCTGGGATTCAATGTGTGTACCACCAGACCATGCCCTAAAAGGTTTTTCTTTCTTTATTTTTAAGGGCTGGTATAAGTTTAATCCTTGGGTATGGAGTCCAGAGGAGGTATCAGATCCCCTGGAGCTGAAGTCAGTGGTGGTTGTGAGCTCCGCAGTGTGGGTGCTGAGAACAATACTCTGTCCCTCCGCACCAGCCCTCCCATCCCCCAGATTAAGTGTTAAATATCGTTTGTTTCAAAATGCCAATAGGAAACTCTCGGTATGTTAACATAAACATTATGGAGAAAGAGCTTTGAGACAGGCCCTGCTTTGTACCCCCGGCCGACAGTGACCTTCAGAGCACCGAGATTATAGACATGACTACCATCCTCAGTTTAGAACGTTTTGGTAGTAAAATTTGGTGAGAAGGCATGTGTTACCTGTTGACTTTTTTTTTTTTTTTTTTAAATGGGTGCATGTGTGTGCCATGGCGCTCTGTAGGAGGTCAAAGAATAACTTTCAGGAGTTTTTTTTATTTTTTTTTTATTATGTTTACAGTGTTCTGCTTGCATGTATACCTACAAGCTAGAAGAGAACATCAGATCTCATTATAGATGGTTGTGAGCCACCATGTGGTTGCTGGGAATTGAACTCAGGACCTCTGGAAGCGCAGCCAGTGCTCTTAACCTCTGAGCCATCTCTCCAGCCCTCAGGAGTTGTCTTAATGAGCGTTACTGGCACTGTGATGACCGTGAACGAAAGCAGCTTGGAGAGGGAAGGGCTTAGGTGGGTTATATATCTCGAATCACAGTCTGTTGAGGGACACCAGGGCAGGAACACAAACTGGAATAAAAATAGAGGCAGGAGCTGATGCAGAGGCTATGGAGGTGTGCTGCTTACAGGCTTGCTCCTCGTGGCTTGCTCAGCCTGCTTTCTTACAGAGCCCAGGACCACCAGCCCAGGGATGGCCCCACCCACCATAGGCTGGGCCCTCCCACGGTGGCGCACACAGTAAGAAAATAGACAGACAGGCATTATGGCACGTATGCATACTCCCAGCCCTTGGGATGCTGACGCAGGAGGATTGCTGTGAATTCAAGGCAGCCCTGGCTATATGGCAAAACCCTGTGCAAAATATGGAAATTAAATTTGTTGGACTTAATAAAAGCTATGTCCGGAGTGGGGGGAAATGCCCTGCAGATTTGCTTATAGACCGATCTTCTGGAGGCATTTTCTCAACTGAGGTTCCGTTCTCTCAGATGCCTCTAGCCTGAGTCAAATTAACATAAAAACTAGCCAGCACATGCTAGTATGTTGCCTCAGACCAGTCATCTTAACTTAGGCTTTCTACTACTGTGGTAGAACACCATGATCAAAAGCAACCTGGGAAGGAAAGGGTTTCCTTCAGACTATAGCTCCGTATCAGTCCATCAGCAGAGCAAGTCAGGGCGAGAACTGGCGCAGAGGCCATGGAGGGCTGCCACTTTCTGGCTTGCTGCCCAAGACTTACTCAGCCTTCTTTTCTATACACCCCAGGACCACCTGCCTGTAGGATGGCATCACCCACAATGGTCTGGGCCCGCCCACATCAATCACTAATTAAGAGAATGCACCACAGGTTTGCCCAGAGAGCTGTCTGGTGGGCCCATTTTCTCAGTGAGGGCTCCCCCTTCCCAAACGAGTCTTGATTGTGTCAAATTGACATAAAACTAGTCAGCATGCCAAGAGTCAACGGTTTTATTTTATTTTATTTATTTTTTTACTTTTTGTGGGATTTTACACTTTAATTTAACCGTGCCTATAATTTGTGGCCACACTATGTTGTCCTTAGACTTTTGGGCATCCTCTTGCCTAGTCCTCCCCAGTGGTGGGGCTGCAAATCTGTAGTGCCTCAGTTGATCATTTTTAGAAGGTATTTGCAAAATACTCAAGCCTGAGTAATCATTGTTTGTCAGTTCTTTCAAGAAAAGTTGGTTTTCTGTGGAAAAATGCATCTGGTTTATCTGGCAAGGCAAAATAGCACAAATGCTTGGCCTATTAATAGCCGCTGAGCTCCCCTCACAGGCAGCAGGAGTGCTGTGGGAACTTCCTGGTTTCTTTGCAGACAGTCTTGAAGAGGTTCCCAGGGTGAAGTTTAA
Source organism: Rhombomys opimus (assembly GCA_010120015.1). NCBI lineage: Eukaryota > Metazoa > Chordata > Mammalia > Rodentia > Muridae > Rhombomys > Rhombomys opimus. Next base: position 896,757 of record REGO01000030.1, read on the forward strand.
TAACATCAATAACTGGGACGACTTGTCAAGAGCGCTCCTCAGTGAAACTGACACCTGTCTTTCCTGAGGGGCTGTGGCAGGGTGGGAGGCATGGAAGAATAGGGGGTTGGTGTCCTTGGCTTGATTTCTGCCGCCACCAGCAGACCTACCCACTGCCCACTTTTGTGCCACCCATACAAAAGTCAATTAATTAAAAAAAAAAAAAAAAAGGCAAATGTCATCATACTAAAGGTCAGAATTTGAAATGAAATTGCTAATGACAAACCTCGACGGAGAGAGACTCACAAAGGGACAGTTGTCAGACATGACTGTATCATCAAAGTCTCTATACCGATACGTCGCAACCTTCCACGAAACCACAACCCCGTACAGACAACATTTCTGCAAGGCTATCTACCCAGCAACAAGCTGCCCGTCCAACCATGATTGTATCAGAACAACTTAGGGGCCCTCATTTTGCAAACAGTCATGTCTTCTTTTGACTCCCTGGATACGCATATAATTTACGATGGCAAGTGTATGTTCATTTCTCTTTGGAGAATTGCTCCTATGAAGACAGCTGTACTCTTCTTAGCGGAACCCTCATTTTAAAGAAAGATAATCATTTTTATTCATTTTAATGATATCCTTTTAGTCAGGGTCTCACTCTGTAGACCAGGATCAACTCAAACTTACATTGATCATCCTGCCTCTGCCTCCCATGCGCTGATTACAATACACACACACACACATATATATAACCATATTTGTACGTTATGTATACATTAATGTAGTTCAGTGTAATTTCTCTTGCTTGCTTTCATTTATTCATTCATTCATATTTTCAGATAGGATCTTACTGTGTACACCTGGCTAGCCTGGAGCTCACTATGTAGTACAGGCTGGCCTTGAACTCAGGGCAGCCCTCACGCCTCAGCCTTCCAAGTGCTGGAATCAGGGAGGCATGTACCAAGCTTTTCCACCCTTTTTCTTTCCTTCACAGGAAATATTGCCAAACTCCATTCCTCCTGATCTCTAAATTCATCCACTAGGGAGGCAACTATTTGCTTGGACGTATGTACAGATGGGTGCCTGAAGGATGGATTTCGGCAGCAGAAATAGCTTTCATTTGAAACTTGTTTCAGAGTCACCATCTTCCTTGTCCCACATTCTCTCTGTGCCCGCCTGCACATATGCCAATTAATCCTGTGCTAAGCCTCTGTCCCTTATGTATCAAGAATTTCAGAATGGGTGGTAGTTAAATGCCGCCTTCCCCCGGCCCACACTGCTGTTTATCTGCACCGCCTGGGTGGAGCAGAAATGTCCGCACAGAAGGCTGTGGCTCTCCCTGCTGTGCTCCACACTGTGGTAGCTTTTCCTTTTTTGCCTCTCCTCAGATAACTAAGAACCACAGATTTGTGTGGTGGGTGTAGACCCAGCACATTTGGGGACTGGATTCTTCTTGACTGATTCTTAATTGTTTGTTGTGGGAAGAAATACATGTCGTAGGCAAGAACTGTGACTCTGGGTTGGAGGTGTAGCTCAGTGGTGGAGCAGGAGAAGAAAAATGGAATTCATTTTTGTAAATCCTTGGACCAAGCTACTTCCCTGGGTCCTGTGAGAGGTCAAAATGGACCCAGTTATGCTAATAATGGTCAATGCCACCGAGCTGTTTATCTGACCTGAGGAAAAGCAACCAAATTGCCCAGATTGCCCAGTTTCTCTGTAGCCTGACATTGCCCCATCTGCTCTTTCTGTAGTCCTGACTCCCTGACCCTCCCTGCCACCTTCTAGAGCAAGTAACTTTAAAATGGTGGGTGCTCTTTCTTCCTGCTTTCATTAGCCTTTTTTCTGTCTACAAAACCAAGCTCCTCTGTTTTATGAAGTGTGCATGATTGTAGAATTGCAAAGGAAACCAGTTAAGGTCTTTCAGTCGTTGTGGTTTCTTCCTCCTCCTCCTTTAGTATATGTTTTTGTCATGAAAGGGTCTTCTATATCTCAGACTGGCCCTTAAATTAAAATGGCTTTGAACTTGATATCCTTCTGTTTCTATTTCCCTAGTGCTAGGATAACAGCAGCCTGCCACAATACCAGCCTAAGTTCTTTTAACCAACCCTTTTCTTAATTGACTTCAAATTTAGTGATTTTGCAAGTGTCTATTGTAGTCTAAGCAATTTCTGCTGCATATGTTTCAACAAAGGCTTGTTCTTTGACTGTAAGGCTACATAAGATACTGCCATCTCACCTTTTCTTCAGACCTCTTATCTTTTTTGTCCTGAGATTTTGATATCTTCTCCACACCTATGCCAGAGGTCTAAGGTCATTTCTATTCAAAGCCTGGGTGGTACGCGCCTGTAATCCTAGCGCTCAGATGAAGGCCAAAGGACTAGAAGTTCAAGGCCAGTCTGTTCCCGTGTGAGACCCTGTCTCCAAAACAAGACAAAGTCTCATCCTCCTGAGGCTGTTGTCCTGCGGAATCTGCTTTATGGGTCTTGGAATCTGTTCCCTGCCTTAGGTCCCTGTTCTTCCCACTCTGGGTCACTCTCACTGGTTTTCTGCTTCTAGTCTAAACACCTCCATCCTTTTTTTTTTTTTTTTTTTAGGTGTATGAATGAACCTACATATCTGTGCACTATATACATACCTGGTACCCATGTAGGCCAGAAAAGACATTTGAATCCCCTGGAGCTAGAGTTTACAGATGGTTGTGAGCTGCTGTATAGGTGCTGGGAATCAAACCCAGGGTCTTCTGAAGAAGCATCCAGTGCTCTTAGCCTCTGAACTGTCTCTCCAGCAGGAAGCTCGTGTTGAAATATGAATCTTATCATAACTCACCCAACTACACTCCTTTTTTACTGATAAAATGATAGCACTACTTACATAGATAAGTGTTTATTGTGGTTCAAAGGTTCTGTATATATTTGTGATTGTACTAATTGCTACATTACCCCTATAAGATAAAAGCTGTCCTAACAGTAATTGATGCCCAAACATCTTGTGGGCCAAAACCAGTCAAAAAGGATGAGTTTGGCATCCCAGCCAAGCACTGGTTCCAAAACCTGCTTGTTTTTCTCTCTTGTCACTATAAAAATTAACACTGCTTATGGGAATAAGAAAATAGTTTATTCTCAGCCAATTACAAGTGGCCATGAGAAATCAGGAAATATGGATTCAGATGATCTGAATGACTAAAAGAAAGTTATCAGTCAACAAAATACATAGGTGGGGCAATCAGGTAGGTGCACTATACCAAAGCAAGGAAATCGACTTAGGTATTATTTTTGTTCTTAGTTCAAGGGTTAATAGAGGCTAAACTCAAGCTTATTTCTAGAGTTTTGTCTAAAGGTTATGAGGAAGTCAAATACAAGGTGGATAACAAATGGAGCTATAAAGATAGCCAGAGGTCATTTTGGCTCTTACTGGCAATAGTCTCTTCACATTCATAGGGGTCTACTTCGCAGGCCAGCAGGCTGCAGGATCTCAAGCTCATTAGCATTCTCTTCAAGGACATCCATACAGCCAGGGTGTTGCTGCACAGCTGTAAATTCAATCCATATTCAACAAACAAACTGTGGGATATCCATGTTCTGGTCCAAGTTTATGCTTGTTGACTTCCTTTCTTCCCTCCCTCCCTCCTTCCCTTGCTTCCTTCCTTCCTACACTGCACTTTCTAGTGTAAAAACCCTTATGAAGCCTGGGTGGAGGCTCTGGTGTGAGTTTTCACAAGATTGTCGGTGAATTCCTGCTGGGGAGACTTGTTGAACAGTTTCTCTCCAGAAGTTGGGAGTTGGGTAGCTGTAGGCTTGGAGGTGGCCTCAGAGGTAGCCTCGGCAAAGTTGTCCAGGGTGGCAGTGCACATCCTGGCTGATTTGTATGTAGCCGTCATTAACACTGGCTATCCAAGCAGCTTCTTGGGGACAGGAACAGATCATCATGCCATTGCCTCTGGGGACAGGGATGAGGCACAACAGCACAAAGCCTCCGTGGCTGCCACCTTGGGTGGGGCTTGCCAACGGAAGGCTTGGCCAAGATGAAGGCCCCTCAGATGGTACAGGTTACCTCCGTGCAGCACCCAACACCAAGACCAACATGGCCATTGCAGCCCATATCTGCATGATCTTTAGAATGTCATCATTTAGGGACACTCCCGAGAATATCTCAGTGAGCACAGATTCCTTGATAGGCATGGAAAACAGGTAGATCTCATCCAGGGGGATGATCTTCATGTCCTTGACCGGGTGGCCCAGCTTGGAGAGGGGATCCATTCATTGTCTTCCATTTTACTTCCATGAGCCCCTGGGGCCTCACCAGGGCCTCAAAGATGGATGGGCCTCCCAAGCCTGGACCCCTCAGTCCTCCTGTTCTCCCTGTGCAATCTGCCTTTTAGTATATTCCTGAGGAAGAGGCTGGTGGATTTTTTGGAATTGAGTGGTGATGGTTGTTTTTGTTGTTTGGGTTTTTTGTTTTGTTTTGTTTTGAGACAGGTTTTATGTAGCAGGAGTTGACATTGAACCTGCTGTGCAGCTAAGACTGGCCTTGAACTCTACAGACACCTCAAAAATGCCAGGATTACAACTGTGTGCTCCATGGTGTAATATTGCATGTTTTTAATCCCCGTGCTCGAGAGGCAGAGGCAGGCAGATATCTGTGAGTTCAAGACCAGCCTGGTTTACATAGCAAGTTCTAGACCAACCAGGACTACACAGTGAGACCCTGTTTGAAAGAGAAAAGAACAAAACAAACTTTAACATGCACTCTGTCTGACCTGTTATAAAAAGTGTTTGCAAAGGAGCGGGACCAGGGTTTATAATTCTAGCATGCAAGAGACAAATGCAGTAAGAGCAGGGCCAGCCTTGGCTACATAAAAGATTCTAGGTCAGTTTGGGCTACGTGAGACCCAGGTTGATCTCAGACTCACATGTCTCCCTCCTGCCTCAGCCTTCTAAGTGCTAAGATTACAGGTGTGTGCCTCCACATCTGCCTTGAATCATGTTGGGTCTTTCTGATGGCATAAGGCACAGCCCCTTTGCAGGAAGGGTTAGCACTCAGATGAAATGCTTAAGTAACATTCTTGATAAATCATATTGGGATTAAGATGTGTTCTGGGGAACCAGTCTACCACCCACCCACTTGACTGCCAGTCAGGAATTTAATGTTCTTTAAACATTCCTGCATCTAGTCTATCATTGATTATATAACCAGCTTCCCTATGAGAGGGTTAGGGCTAGGGATGTAGTGCAGGCTCAGCACTTGCCTAGCATCCAGCATGCAGGAGGCAAGACCAAACACACACACACACACACACACACACACACACACAAAGCTAAACCTCCAAGGATCGAGTTCCTCTATGGGACTCTCCTAGTTCCTTTGATGTTCAAACTAGTCCGCAAAGCTGAGGGCCTATGCATATGGGACAACCAGAGCTCAGATTCAGGCCATATTCCTGAGATCCCAGGACTGTCAGACTGTCCACACAGCAAGTTCTGGAAATGCTGTTATGAAGGCCAGCCTCTGCCTGCGTCCTGACTTCCCTTAGTCAGCACCTTGCCCTCTGTGGTGTGGAGAGAAGCAAAACTTACTGCAAAGAGAATATTTGTGACATGAATTTCCACAGATGACTGATTGCAATAAAGAACTGCGAGCATGGTCATGATGAAGAACTTACACAATGTAGTGGGGTCAGAGTTCAAAGGGCACAACGTTGTCCGCACTGCCTGCTGTGCGGTGGGCACTGTCATACCCTCTCCGCTGGTGTCTGTATAAGCGAGCCCAGCGTCCTCTCTTGCTGGTTTCGCTACAGTATGGCTGGATGTGAGCATTTTCCACCCCTCCTGGGGGTAGGAGAGTGGCTGGACTGTGCCTTTGGGTGCATCTGCCTCTTTGGTGTCTTTCCGGTCTGAGGATAATTTCTCAGTTCAGGTGCTGCCCCGTTCTAAGTAATCCCACATTTCCGGTAGCCTGTGGCACTCTTTCTTGCCTTGTATATCGTACAGGTACACACCCTTTTTTTTTGTTTTGGTTTTGTTTTTAAAGATGGGCTATCCTTGTTGCCCAGGCTTCAGCCCTCTGAGTGGCTTGAAACCAGGTGCGTGTCATTGCCTCCGGCTTCACGTGCTCTCTTCCCTTGGCATTGCCAACGGATTGGGTGAACCAAGTGAGAGAGTAAAGCTACTTGTACTCGCCCCCAGCCTTCCTGCCTTCCCCCGGCCTCCTTTGTCAGCTGTAAAAGTTCTCTCCATCAAGAGTAACACTGCTCAAGTATTTGCTTTATCTAAACTAAAATTCCTGAAGTTTTTCTGTACGCTTTGCCTTTTCCTGTCTGATTTGCATGTATTTATTATTCCAGGTTGGCAACAGAGATGACTCCAATCTTTATATAAATGTGAAGCTGAAGGCTGCTGAAGAGGTAAAGCCCAGAGCACCAATGCTGGCATCCTAACTCATGACCCCACCCCACCCCCCCAACCAACCTAAGGTCCTGTTGGTAACCTTGCCCTGTGTGCCCCTCTCCAAAGCTGTCACCAGCAGACCCTAATTCAACTGTTGGGCAGGCCAGAGTCACGTGACCTAGCCCAGCTGGGTTTCCCCACAGCGTGCTTCTTTCTCATCGATGGTTTTCTTCCCAGAGAGCCAGATGAGTGGATGTGGGATGGTGCCAAGAGCGATGGTGACAAGCGAATGACAGGACTGATTCTTCTCCACACACAGTCACAGTCCTTCAAAGAGACGGGCCCAGCTCTCAGGCTCTCCTACCATTTGCCTGTTTCCTGTGTTTGTTTCTGCAGATTGGGATCAAAGCCACTCACATTAAATTACTGAGGACGTCCACAGAGTCTGAGGTGAGCCAATGAACAAGCCTGGTGAGGTACCTCCCTGTCCGTTTGCTTTGGTGGAAACTTAGGGGCTGAGGTACACTTTGTAGAAAGAAATCTCTAGGTTCTTCACAGCCATCACTTCACCCTTTCTTTTTTCTTTTCTTTTGTTTGTTTGTTGTTTTTGGAGACAGGGTTTCTCTGTGTAGCCTTGGCTGTCCTGGACTCGCTTTGTAGACTGGGCTGGGCTCAAACTCATAGAGATCCGCCTGCCTCTGCCTCCCTGAGAGCTGAGATTGAGGCCTGTGCCACCTTGCCTGGATCACTTCCCCCTTTCAACATCTGTGTAACATACAAATTAAATGTGGCGCTCCTATTAGGTGTTAAAATACGTCATCTCCCTGAATGAAGACACCACTGTGCATGGATTCATAGTGCAGCTACCTTTGGATTCAGAGAACCCCATCAGCACGGAAGCCATCATCGATGCTATCTCACCCGAGAAGGATGTGGATGGGTGAGTTGCTGCCTGCTGGTTTGATTGAGAGCACGCTTCTGTCCTGGAAGTGTAGTTCCACGCTTGTTTCTAAAGAACAGAGGCTCTGTTCCTTCCGCCTTATTTTGACGACTTTGTTTCAGGTTGACTAGCATCAGCGCTGGGAAACTTGCCAGAGGTGATCTAAATAACTGCTTCATTCCGTGCACGCCTAAGGGATGCTTGGAACTCATCAAAGAGACAGGTAAACATGAGCCAAACCAGCAGTAGGAAGGCACCGCTTGCCTAAGAAAGAGCCTCCGAGATATGTGCAATACAGAGGAAGTAGCTCATAGGGAAATGGACTTAATGCACAAAAACAGCTGAAAAATATGCTCGGTTTTCTCCCCAGCCCCGAGGAGGACACGAGCTGCTGTTTAATAGCCAAGGAAGCAGGCTTAGAGCTGGTGTACTTGCAAAAACACCTGCAGCCCCAGCACTTGGAAGGCAAAAGCGGGAAAGGAGGGTCAGGAGTTTGAGGCCATCCTGGGCTACATGAGAAACTACCTCAAAAGCAAGGACTGAGGCTCAGTCCCCTGCACTGAAAGCAAAAAGAAGCAAACAGACAAAAGAGACAACAGAGTCAAGATTTGAACCCAGGGTTGTGTGCCTTCAAAGCAGTTTATTTTGTGTGTGTGGGGGGGATCGGGTGGGGAATCCCAAATGGCAGTAAGAATTCAGAGAGTAGAAAAGTGAGCGAAGCAATGGGATCCTGTCCCTGGAGCCAGCACCAAGTCTACTGTGGTTCCAGCACTAGACAGATGGCTGGAGTGGATCTCGTGAACAGTCACCCCGCCTTACTTTATAACACAGCTAGTACCTTCGTGTTTTACTTTCCTTATGAATACTTTCAGCAGAGTTTATTTTTTGCAAGGGAATGAGTCCTGTAAGGAAAAAGTAGGTCAGAAGTTTCAAGCGAGGCGTTTGGCCCATGATAGTAATGAAAATTGTCTGTGGTCGGCCAGCAACAAGAAGCCTTGGCCTAGCTAGGACAGTTCAGGCCTACAGTTTATGTTCTTCAGTATGTTTAGCCATCGATTATTACAGCTTTATAGAAACAAACCTCATGAACTACTAACTTGTGGCTTCTCCGCTTCAAGTCTTTGCTGAATCCTAACTAGTACAATAAGGTGTCATTGATTGATTGGTTTGCTGTGCTGGAAATGAAACCCAGGGCCTCCAGCATAACCTTGTAGCTGCTCTACAGTTGAGCCACGCCTCCAGCCCAGCGCTGTACTTGTCACTCGCTTCAGACTCTGAGGACTTCACATCTAGTGTAGACAGACATGATGGTGACACTCTCTAAGCGCTGGTCTTCTGCTGGAATTGATTACTCTTCAAGAAGTCTGGTTTAAATCTCAGGCTGCCTCAAGCAAGGGTTCATAGCTTTTCAGCCTTGATGGGATCTTGGCAGTTGGTCTGATGTGATTGCTGGCCCCCAAGATCTGATTGCACCTATCCTTGTTGTGTAAACCTGCCTAAGACGTGCCTGATAGGTTGATCGAACAGCCTGTACCTGGGCAGGGCAGAATCGCATAGACATGGCTAAGGTTCCTAGGCTGAGAGAGGACAGGAGAATCACAGGAGACAGGAGGAGAGGAAGGAGGACACCATGACGGGTTAGTGTGGAGAAGGAAACCACATGGGCCGAGAGGAAGGACCCCAATAATGGTGTGAAAAGGCCCAGATAAAAAAATACAAGCTAGTACCATGGGATTATAGATGGAAAGTAGACCAGATGAGGAAGATTAAGGTGGATGGCTTTGGATGGAGCTGCGAGATGGATGGTGAGGTTATTGAGCCAGCGTAGGTGAAATATCCTGCCCAGCCCAGGGTAAATAAGGCAATTATCAAATCTAACAGGTGTCTGTGTCTTATTATTTGTGATAGCTGGTTAAATAATACCACCATGATCATCTTAGGACTAATTATAAACATTTATATAGCCCCAAACTAATTTTTTATCTACAACAACAGTGGGGTAGAGCGGCTGGACAGAGTTTTCCAGGCCGCTCTGCTTCCTTCCGGGTAGGCAGCTCATCTGCAGGCCCCTCCTGGAAGTGAGGCTCCTCCCACACTCACTTCTCCGGCTAGATAGTCGCGGACTGCACCTCATAGGTCAGGGTTGCGGCGGAGCGCTCGACTCCTCTGTGGGACAGCATAAGGAGATGCAGGGTGTGGTTCAGTGGGGGCGGCCCACCACGTGTGCTCCCTGGGGTCGGCCCCAACCCTGGGGTGGGGGTTGGAGGGGATGCTGATACAGTGTCAGAAGCACAGGTGCTGAGTCGGCTAAAAGGCTTTCCAGTCACTTACAGTTCCCGCTGTCACTTCCCTGCAAATAACCCCGTGCTTCAGGCCCTAAGCCAGACAGAACTTTGGATGAGAAACAACTAACTCGCTGAATTTGGAAAGCCCGACTGATGACAATCTAATTTCCTCCTTTGCTCTGACCTTGTTCCATATGCCATAGTTTTCACGACTGTTTTGCCCATGTAGTTTTTAATCTGATAACTACATCCATATGTCTGTTAGCCGTATGTCGAGCTTTCTTTTTTTGAGGGTAGGATTTCTTCCCACTCTCTTATGACTCAATGAACAGATCTTGGCCTAAGCAGAACTCCAAACCCCACTGCAAGAAGGACAGTGCACAAGTTCCAGTCTGAGGCTGCAGCTGAGCATGCAATTGCCAAAGGAACGCTCATAGGAAGGTTTCTGTTTGTTGCAAAGAACCTGCTTCCGTGCACTCATGCCCTGTTTTCCACTCGGGCGGTGCAGGGATCTCCATCTCTGATGCATTCTGGCCTCTCTTCCAGGGGTGCAGATTGCTGGAAAGCACGCCGTGGTGGTTGGGCGGAGTAAGATCGTCGGTGCCCCCATGCATGACCTGCTTCTGTGGAATAATGCCACGGTGACCACCTGCCACTCCAGGACTGCACATCTGGACAAAGAGGTAGGTGGTCCAGAGTAGAGTAGGTGTCTGGAGGGCGAGCTTCCATGCCTGTGTGTGCGTGCATGCGTAGGTATATCCTCTCACTTAACACTAGCAACTGTGCTGTGTTCCTTGACTCCCTTTTTCAGGAGGAAGGAGCAAACTCAAATCATAAACTTGCCAACATTTATTCAGATCTTTCAGACACTCTGACCGTAAACTTTCTATACCAGCGTGCCCTGTGGCAGTAACGCAGTGCAGTAATTACGTCATGTACAGCTCTTCCAGGCATGATGCTGTTGGCCTTGGGGATGGAGGTGCTCCAGAGGCTGAGCAGTGGGCATCTTCAGCTGTTCTTGGTTATTTTATTGCTGTTATTTTTGTTGGTAGGCTGGGGCTGAGCCCCTTATAGTAGGCAGCATCTTACCACTGAGCCACACCCTTTGCCCCAGGAGCTTGTTCTTGAGCCTTGTGTTGGAGTCCGGAGTCTAAGAATGCTCACGTGGCTGTATCCCTGTTAGCGGTGTAGTTTTGTGTATGGGCAGAGAATAAGATGGAGGCCTGGCACCCCCCTCTCTAATATTCTTAAACTGTTCAGCGGTAGTGATGGGAGTGGCACTTGTATTTCATGAAAGAGGGTTCTCTCACCAGGAGCGTTGTCATTTAATTTCTGAAGTCTGGATCCCTTCCCCTCCCTAGGTAAATAAAGGAGACATTCTGGTGGTTGCTGCAGGACAGCCTGAGTTGGTGAGAGGGGACTGGATCAAGCCCGGGGCTGTGGTCATAGACTGTGGGATCAACTATGTCCCAGGTGAGTGGTGCCAGGAGAGGACCCTCAGCTCACTTTAGATCAGGGGCTGGGGCTTGGTGTGACGGGTTAGTTGGGGAGTAGTTGTCATTGGTGGGCTGTCCTGCCTGCTGTCAGATGTATGACTTGTCACTGTCCTACTAATTCTCAGATGACTCAGTGCAGAGAGAGTGGAAGGGGGGACAGGCGCATCCTTGCTTGCTTGCTTGCTCATTCATTTGAGACAAGAGCTCTTCCTGTAGCCAGTCCTGGCCTTGAAATCACGACCGTCCTGTGCCAGCCCCTGAGTGTGGGGTTGCAGGTGTGCAGGACTTCACCTGCTGTCCGTTCTGCCTTCATATATGTAGCTGACACCTTTATCTTAATAAAGGCAGACTTATGTGATACACTACAGTAGTTTTTCCTTATCCGTGATCTTGCTTTCCCTGGTTGCAATTACTCACGGTCAACTGAGATCCAAAATTATTAAATGGAGGACTCCTAGTCAGGTGTTTGTTTGTTCCTTTGTTTGTTTTTGAGGCTGGGTCTCCCTCCGTAGTTCTGACTGACGTGGAACTCATTATATAGGTCACCCTGGCCCTGAACTCCCAGAGACCTGCCTATCCTTGCCTCCAGGGTGCTAGCATTAAAGTCATGCATCACCACTCCTGGACAGTTAATGGATTTTAAATGGTTTGCCGTCCTGTGTGGCTTGATGAAATGAAATCTTGTGCCATCCTTTTCTGTCTCGCTTCTTCCTCCCTGCGACAGGAATCATCCCTCTGTCACCTGTGTCCAGGCCAACTACACAACTTACCTATAAGTCTCTTAGTAACCTCCGCTTATCGGATTTGAACTTATGTCATCAAATTTGGCGGCAAGTGCTTTTACCCACTGAGCCATCTTGTTTGCCTCTCCTCCTGTCTGTGCGGCGCGTTGCTCTGTCAAAAGAAATTTTCAGGAACAGTTCAGGAGTACCTTCATGCAGTTCCTAATTCAGTAACTACTTCTGTGCACTAAGCACCAGGGCAGGCCGTGGGCTCTGTGACGGAGTATGGCCCAGTTATAGACTTCCCTTATTTATTTATTTGTTTGTTTGTTTGTTTGTTTATCCATTCATTTTGTGGTTTTGGGACTCAAACCCAGGACCTTTTGCATGGTAGGCAAGTGCCCTCCCATTGAATTACAGCAGCAATCACCCTTCTGTGTTTGGACTTCAAGCAGCTTCTTCAATTCCTCATGGCAGTCCTTCCTAAACCATATCTGGTTTCCTTTCATCCAGGCATGATCTTTGTCTTCTGAATATCCCTCTCGCTAGCTCCGGTCCCACAGAAGTTGGCATTTTGGGTGTCTTGCGTCCTGTGCTGATCTCAGTCAGCTCCCGGGAGCTCCTCAGTAGTCTCTGAGCTGCCTTGTGGCACCCTGCCTTCCCTCCTGACAGATCTGTTGAGTTGTTGAGGCCAGTTACAGCAAGGGTTTTTTTTTTCCCCCTTTTCCTCTTCCCATCTGAAGTTTAAAATGCAGACACTGAGCTGCCAGGAGCATTAGTCACTGTCAAGTTCTCTCGCTGTTTCTAACCTCCCTCCCACTCTGCCTCGCTTTTAAGACAGTAGCTCATAATTGATCACTCATTTTCTGGGTTTAATTACCTAACGGGTGTGGAAGAAGTTGCTTGCCTGAATCTCCCCACTGTGAATACTTGCAGTGTGACATCTGAGCTCAGTCTACTTACATCCCATCATCTCTGGATCATAAACTACTATGGACATTAAAAAACAAAACAAACAAAACAACAACAACAAAATGAGACATGAGGTAGAAAAGAAAAAAACATGGCCTGGGGTGCTCCTCAGTGGTAGGGTTGCCTAGCTGTGCTAAACCCTGGATTTGATCCTATTACTTCAGTGAAAAGGGGAAATTCGTTTATTTATTGGAGATTTAATTAAAAGAAAAATAAAACTGGGTTAAGAGCTAGAATTCTGTAGATACAAAGTCTGAGACTTCGGCGTAAACATTGATTTCTCATGTAGGTATTAAAACAGCATAGGGGGCCATCAATATTTTCACTGGTCCTAGGCATATGGGCACATAAATATTAGTATGTCTGGAAGGGGTAGCTCCCTGGGAACGATAGAATCACGTGGCTACCGGCCAGACGTAGGCTTCAAGACCTGAAGACTTGAAGGCTGATCTTTGAATCTCTTTGTCTGATGGAGCTATCTAGTCCACCCCTAAGCCACTTCTTGGTTTATATTTTTTTAATTGTTTGCTTGAGAATTGAATCTCAGTGGGAGAAGAATTGCTTAGCAAGCACAAGACTGTAGGGGTTATCTTATTAAAAAATAAATAAATAAAAATTGAGCCGGGTGGTGGTGGCACACGCCCTTAACCCCAGTAGAGGCAGAGGCGGGAGGAACACTGAGAGTTTGAGGCCAGCATGGTCTACAGAAGGAGTTCCAGCACAGCCAGGGCTACACAGAGAAGCACTGTCTCAAAAAAAGTCAATAGACTGGTTGGTTGGTTGGTTGGTTGGTTGGTTGGTGATTGATTTTGTGATCCACTCAAGGATAAAAGGAACAAATCACTTTACTCGTCAAGAATGAATTAATACACACATTTTTCCAGTTTTTAAATTTTGATTTGCAGTGTCAGGGAATCAAACTCAGGACCTTCACATTCTGGGCAAACGCTCTGCCACTGAACCACGTCTCCAGTTACCTCAAAGGAATATTTTTTAGGAATGAGCTGGAATGAGGACGGTGTTTGCCAGAATGGTGAATGTGGCTTTCCTGTGTGGCTCATTAGAAAAGATAATTTGAGAAGTGCTAGTGCTTTACTTAAAGGGCTATGAGAAGAAGGGACAGATCCCCCACCACACCCTGAACCAGCGCCTACTCACTGCGTAGACAGTTTCTGTGCTGGCCTTCGTGGTCAGTGGTCTCCAAACTAAATGTCACAGTCAAACTCAAGTGCTTGGAACTTTCCGTTGAAAGAGAAAGTCTGGGCTAGGAATGGATGGTCATGCTGATGAGTGGTCACTTTGCCACTGACCTCAATATCTTCGAGCTCTTGTCCCTTTGTCAGCAGGGAATTAAGTCCTCGTAGTGTTTGGTGCATGTGTGTATGATACGAAGTCAGAGGGTAACTTTCTGGGATTGGCTCCTGCCCTCGCCTTGTTGAGACAGCTTCGTTTCTGCCGTTCCGTATCCCCCTGAGACTAGCTGGCCCACTAGTTTCCTGGTCCCTGTCTCCACCTCACCCTAGGAATGTTGGAATTACAGGTGCATCATCGCTGTGTGGGCTCTGGGGATCTGACTGAGAATCTCTCTTGCCATAGTGTGTGTCTCTTCAGTAACCTAAAACATTGTGAGCGGCTGTGTGTTAGGCCTTTGCAGTTTTGAACTTCCTGTCAATGCCGAGCCTCCAAGGGTGGGGGACAGTTAGTGGAAGGGCTCGTCCGAGAGTCTGGGTTGTTTTGTTTTGTTTTTGGCTACGTCTGGAGACTTCCTTCCCGACCCAGCAGCATGCTTAAAGAGAGCTGGCAATGTGGCTAAGATTCTACCGGATCCTCTCTGGGGAACTTGAATGCTCCAAGGACGAGGCCTGTCCCCCACAGCATCTCCCGGAAGTGCACCAGAGCAGAGTGTAGGATGTTCTTTGTGTGAGTGAGCGATGGTGCATCAGTGAGCTTGTTCCCTTCAATAGCTATTCTTTGCTGCTGAGATTTGTGGTTCTGGTCCTTTTAAGGGAAGCATAATTATATTCTTTGCCTTGAGCAAGCATTTAAGTAACTGCTCAGTCTTTGGAACGGGATGTTGAATTGTTCCTTCAGCTCCTGCCTGGAGCTCACTAACTGCAGACAGTTGCTGTAGAAACCGTATCTGGCAGCTGTGACATAGTTGGCGCTTTGTGTACCTTAAAAAAAAATCCTTTGTAGGCCTTGGTAAATTAACATTTTAAAAGGTCGTCAGTTTTAAGAATAAGAAACATTTTCACCAGAGGGACTACAGTAGGATTCTCTGGGATCTGGAAAGCCCCCCTTTTTAAAAGTATTTATTTATTTATTTCTAAATTATTTTAATTTTCTTTT
>REGO01000030.1:911985-934220 GCA_010120015.1 Rhombomys opimus
ATATAATTTTCTCCCTAGAAACTAGAGAACACCTGCCATCTACCTAGCCCTGGTGTTGGGGAAGTAGACACTTCAGCCGAACGGGACTAATGCACTCATAAGTTTTACATAGATCGTTTTTTTGGGGGTGTGGGGAACCAAATTGTCAAACACCATTATCGTGACTCTGAGACTTTGCTTTCTTTTTTTTTTTTTTTTTCCCTCCTGACCCAGACGATACAAAACCAAATGGAAAGAAAGTTGTGGGTGATGTGGCGTATGATGAGGCCAAGGAGAGGGCAAGCTTTATCACACCTGTTCCCGGTGGCGTGGGGCCCATGACGGTGGCAATGCTGATGCAGGTACAGTGTAGACAGTTCTGTGACTGTTCTAGCCTCTAGAGACTGTTCTAGAGACATTTCTACCCAAAGACACCACCGCTTAAAACCTGCTTGGAAGCTATGCACAGGTAGGAGTCTGCTGAAGGAAAAAGGAACGAGAGAACAAAGAAATGGCACCCCTCATGTTAGCAGCAGAGGCAGAACCGTTCTTAAGGCCTTTGGAATTTAGAACTGAAGTAGAAAAGCGCTGGCTGGCCACAGTGAGGGGTGGGTGAGGCAGAGGCCTTAGAGCATGGCGCCTCCTCACTCAGCTCTAGTTGAGGCTTTACAACTGAATCGATTCAGTTGGGCTGAACTGTTGTGACCTGGGGCTTGGAGCTGCTGTGTGTGGAGTCAGGCTCTTCACCTGTTGCACCTCTGTCCCTCTCGTACACCCAGAGCACAGTGGAGAGCGCGCAGCGTTTCCTGCGGAAATTTAAGCCAGGAAAGTGGACGATTCAGTATAACAAGCTGAACCTGCAGACACCCGTCCCCAGGTAAGAGTGAGGTGTTCTTGGTCGGAACCTTGTAGCTGGTTAGGGGTTAACCACTGGGTACTGTGAGTCCATGAGTGCTTCTGACAGCACCGCTGATTGGGGGTGAAAGGGTGTTGCTAGTGTGGGCTTAATTCACTGCAGTGACTAAAGGTCGGCACCCGTCCTTGTGTGTTTTTAAAGTGACATTGCTATATCTCGATCTTACAAACCAAAACTCATCGGGAAACTGGCCCGAGAAATTGGGCTCCTCACAGAGGAGGTGGAACTGTACGGGGAAACGAAGGCCAAAGTCTTGCTGTCGGTACTAGAACGCCTGAAGTGCCAGCCTGACGGGAAATACGTGGTCGTGACTGGGTACGTATGCCCTGTTGCCAGCAGGGTCACATTCAGCCGTCATCACCATTTGCGAGTGTGTGGAAGAGCCGTTAGCCCGGGCTTCTGTTGGTGGTGGTTTTATGTTTGTTTTAACTTGCGTGAGTGCACGCAGGCGTGTGAGTGTGGATACCCACAGACCAGGTGATTCCAGGGCATCCAGTGGCCTCTTGGTGCACCGGGCACACGTGGTGCACTCACGGCATGCAGGCAAAACACTCACGCATAAAGTAAAAGCGTGTGTGTGGGCGGGGGAGAGCGCTGGAGAGACGGCTCAGTGATTAAAGCTAGCTGCTTTTCCGGGAGACCCGGGTTTGAGTCCCAGCACCTGTGTTGCCGCTCACAGCGGTCTGTAACTCCAGTCCTGAGGAATCTGCTGCCTCCCTCTGGCCTCCACAGGCACTGCATGCAGTGCACAGCCAGGCAAAAACCCCATACACTTAGAATAAAAAATTACCTTTTTAAAAGCATGGGATGCCGGGATCAGTTGTCAGGTACCTTTCTCTCTTATAGTGAGTAGGGCGGAAGTTCTTTGAAATTGCGTACATGAATGATACGTGCATGTAGGGCTTCGAGCGTGGAAGCGTAAGGTCAATTTTGTAGAGTTCGTTTGTTCATGGCACCATTATATGAGTTCCAGGTGGAACTCAGGGTTAGGCTTTGAGGCTGCCGAGCCATCTGGTAGACCTCATTATTTTTGTCCCTAATGTTTTTGAAAATTACAACTGGGGCTCTTAGAAAAGCTCTCAGGCCTTTTGTTATTTAAAAAAAAAAATCGTGTTTGTGTGTGTGTGTGTGTGTACATGCCAGAAAAGCCTGTAGCATTCCCCTGGGTGGCTGCAAACCTAGATGGCTTTGTTAGGTACGTGGGCTCTGGGACCCAACTCGGTTCTCTTGAAGAGCAGCGAGTGCCCTTAGCTGCCAAGCTCTCTCTCTAGCCCCCTGTGCCTATTATCTAGATTAGGAGTTATTCTGCAGAGTGTGCAGTGATTCAAGTACATTAATTCTGCCGTCTGTTGCTGTCTTCTTGAAGAATAACTCCAACGCCCCTGGGAGAAGGAAAAAGCACGACCACAATCGGGCTGGTGCAAGCCCTCGGCGCCCACCTGCATCAGAATGTGTTTGCGTGTGTGAGACAGCCTTCTCAGGGGCCTACCTTTGGAATAAAAGGTACCTGTGGGGGGGGGGGACCCGCCTCCCCTACCTTTCCCGTAGCCCTCCCAAACTGGCTTTTCCCCTGGATGCTTATGGGGGGCTTTAGCTCCTTTAGACAGCCGGAATATTTATTTGCTTCAGACATCTGTATCGCGATGCGATGCATTTGAGGAAGGCTTTCGTGGTTACCTCAGGTCTTACCGCTTTTGACATACACAGAGATGCTTGGGGGATGTGTGACATGGAAGGAAACCACAGCTGTTGGTCCAGGCTTACACTGAAAGAGCCCAGCCCCTCAGAGGTCTCCCTGTAGGGAAAAGGAAAGGCCTGCCTTCACTTAGTGTGTGCTGGGTGTCCCGTGCTAAACACTTTGTGTATGCGTCACTCTCTCCTCCCACATGAGATGATGCCACCACCGATTTATGACAGCCGCAATGCGACTTTACTGGTAGCTTGGTTACAGGTACCATTATACAGCTAGTTAGTTAGTTTGTGTTTGTGTTGGTGCCACAGCCTGCCTATGGAGGTCAGAGGACAACCTGCTGGGCTTGTTCTCTCCCTCCACCGTATGGATCCTAGAGATTAAACTCGGGTTATCAGGCTTGGCAGCAAACACCTTTCCCCTACTTAGCTGTCCCACCAGCCCCTTGGACTCAACCTGTGGGTCGTGACCCCTTTGGGGTCGCATATCAGATTGTGATTCATAGCAGCAAATTTATAGTTATGAAGTAGCAGCGAAATAATTTTATGGCCGGGGTCACCACTACGTGAGGAACTCAGGGGTCACCGCATCAGGAAGGTTGGGAACCATTATCACTGAGACCACAGCAACTCTTACTTGACGCCTAGGCCACTATACGCAACACTTTTGGTTGGGTAAGAACACTGGGCCGATGGCCATATTTACCCTCCTAATTTTGATCACTATGGTTCCTTAATGAGGCTGTTTTCTCTCTTTTCTTTATTCTTTTTCAGGTCATTGATTGATTTTATTCATTTATTTTGCATATATTGGTTGGCCTTAAATTCAGGCATGCTAGGCAAACACTGCCGCAGAGCTACATACCCAAACATGCTTCTGTTTTGGTTTGAACTTTCATTGTGTGTATTCATCGTACGCGGTGCTATGCTGCATGACGACACTTTCACACATACATCCATTCCACACCCCAAACCCCCCGTGCCCAACCTTTTCTCATTTCTTCCTCCTCCTATTACTCCTCTTTGTTTTCCTAGACAGTTTTACTCCCACTTTCAGAACATACTCTCTTAATTGATTATATTTTTATTGACTATAATATGTTCTCAGACAGAGGTAGAGTCTTCGTTTGCTAGATGACAAAGCATCACGTTCTGCTTGTTCCCGTAATAAATGCAAATGTCCTTGGCGTGTGCACCTCTTCCCTCCGGCCAAGGCTGGCTTGCTTTTGTTTGCTAGCTTCCTTTTGTCTTTTAGACAAGGACTTTGCAGGTAGTTCGGGCTGGCCTAGAGCTCACTGTGTAGCCCAGGCTGGCCAGTTTTCTATCTTCCTGTCTCCTGAGAACTGGAATTATCTGTCTGTGCCGCCGCGCCCCACCTTTGAGCTCGTTGTAATAACCTCCTTTTGACTCCAGGAGCATTTTTGCCTTATTCTGCTTAGAGAACCCATTGTTCTCTTTTCCTCTTACTGAATTTCCCTCCTTGCATAGTCTCTTCCTAACCAAACTCGCACGCTGACATTTTCCTTAACCGATGTTATGGCACCGTGGATATCTTGAGTGGCCCCTTGTCGACCACATAGGCCACAGGGCTCTGGCAGTTCAGCTGGTTTTTTATATGTATCTTCTCTTCTGGAAGAGTTGGTGTCTCTGTTAGGCGTGTACCTTTACCGATTCCTTTTTTGGAAACTAGAGTAGCTTTGTAAAATAGGAAATGAAACAGGCTTGCCTTTATGTAACTGTCACCTGGGTTTTTGAACATGTTAGGAATCACGGGGAACCTATTTCTAAAGATAATGAGTAGGTATGTATGCGTGCGTTCATGGTTTTGTCATTTGCACTCAGATTTCAATTGAGAGACTGTTCAGCGTGAGCGCGATCAAGTGTTTGGGTGCGGTAAAGAAAATGAGAAATAAACAAACAACATGCTTAGTAATTACAAAAAAAAAAAAAAAACAAAAAAACAAACCACATTCCAATTCCTGGAGAAGCGAGTTAACCTGAGTCCCCACCCTTGGTCTGTCCCCTAGGTGGCGCTGCAGGAGGCGGCTATTCCCAGGTCATTCCTATGGAAGAGGTAAAGCAGCCCAGAGCTTGACTCAACCCGACCCCCTCTATGGTAGTCTCTCCTCTCCAGAGATGAGATTTTTTTTTTAAGAATGCTTAGTGGACAGTCCACTTGTTTCAGGAGTAACACATTAAACAAAAATGTCTTTCTCTGTAGGCTTGTGACAACAGCTTGGTGTCAGGGTCTGCCTTTCAGTGGGGGATAATCCTTCTGATAGTCCTGTAAACACATGCTGCACGGGACCCACAGGGAGCAGCTGTAAGGCTCCTTCTCGCTTGCGCACCCGCCGTTGGCCTCAGCGGTGGGTGCGCGATCTGCTCTCTGGACATGTTGATAGAGAAGCGCTCCTTCTTTCTCTGAGAGGAGTTGTTTCAGCGACAAGACAGCCAGGCATTGTGTTTTCTTTAAGAACAAACAAAGAAAGAGCTCCGGTATTTGCTGTGTAGCTCAGGCTGGCCTTCAGCCGGTGGCAGTTTCGGCATTAGCTTTTCATAGAGAAGCCCACTCCTGGGCTTGTCCGTTAGCTGTCCTTCAGCCTGCACCCACTGAATGAGTTGGTTGTGTGGGGAGGATGGGGGGAGGACTGTATGGGTTGGGAAGACAGATCCGTTGGAACCTGCTGTGGCTCCTGCTCTTTTGCAGTTTAATCTCCACCTCACTGGGGACATCCACGCCATCACTGCAGCCAACAACCTTGTGGCTGCGGCCATCGATGCTCGGATGTTTCACGAGCAGACCCAGACAGACAAGGTAGGATGCGGAGGGGTGTGGTGTGTGTCTGTGTGTCTGTATGTGGGGGGGGGGGGGTGGATATTCCTGGGTTAGTGTTAGTCCCTTGGGTGCTGATTCATGACAGTGGGCCCCCTCGCCTAAAGCTCTTTTCTTCCCTTTCTTTAAGGCTCTCTTTAATCGTTTGGTACCCTCAGTAAATGGAATAAGAATGTTCTCCGACATCCAGATCCGGAGGTTACGGGTAAGCTTCTTCCTTCTTGATTTCTGATACCGCAAGAAACCTAACTGAAAAAGGCAGTGAGGACTGACGGGTAGAGCTTTTCTCCTCGTTTCTTTGTAAACTGGTAAACTGTGTGATTGGTAAATGGAGCGCTGGCAGTCTGTCCTCAGCTGAGAGAGAGGAGAGGTGTTTTTTATTGTGAAAAGAGTGAGGGTGCCATCATGTCTCAGAGGTGCAGCCTCCAGGATTGGAATCCCCGTTCTCCCTAGCCCTGGGTCTCCGTGGGCCGCCTCTGGGTTCAGTCTTCTATAATAAATGGGCCTAATGCCCACCCTACACAGAGGAAGGACTCCTGGAGTATTGGTGACGCCTGTGCCTCTGTTGAATTATGCGACATCTCTGGAACCACTTTTCAGATATTAATCTGCGTGCATTAGAGGTAGGCCTGTGTGGGTCGCAGCGCCGTGTAGAGGTTAGAGGCCAACGTTCGGGAGTCAGCTCTTGCTCTCCAGTTTGTGGCGGCAGGGTCACGCTTGTCTCTGCTGCCGCGCAGTGGCTCCTTCTCCCGTCTTCTCTCATCCTGCCGTAGGACGGCTGGGACTGTAGGTGTGCGCGCACATCTGGCGTTTTGAACTCAGGTCATTGGGCTTTCAAAGCCAATGCGTTTACATTCTGATTCCCCTCTCCCCCAAACCTTATCTTCAGTAAGCACATGCTTTATCACACAACCTAGAAATTCCACTCTCTGATTATTTCTTTTTAACATGAAAAATGAAAATTGGTGTTCACACAAAAGCCTGTACATGAATATTTTAAGGACTCTATTAATAATCTCCCCCAAAGTGAGAAAAATCGTCAATGGATGGATGGCTAAACAAATTGTGGTACATCTGTGCAGCAAAAAATGAGCTGCTGCTAGGCACGGCAACTGGCCTGACTCTCCAAGGCATCATGTTGAGTAAGAGAAGCCAGTATCAAAAGGTCCGTCGGCTGCGCTGTTTATGTGCAACCTCAGTGAGACAGAACATCAGGCTACTGTGTCCCTTGTCGTGGGTCAGGGGGAAGGTGTGACCTTAGAGGACTAGCCCAGGGGTATGTGGCTTAATTGAAGTGGGGGGAGAGTTTGTGTGTCTGTGCGCATGTAAGCACCTGTGGAATAGTGTTACTGTTTATCAACCGTTCTATCCACTTAATTTCTAATTCTTTGCAACCTGTCTTTTCAACTGTGGTGCGCAGGATTGAACCCAGGGTCTCACACAACTAAGCCCCCTTCTGAGCTACCCCCCCCCAAAGTTTGTGGGGGTAAGGTTCTTTTTTTTTTTCTTTTAATATTTATTTAATGTATGTGGGTGTGTACCTGGTGCCCTCAGAGGCCAGAAAAAGAGAATCAGGTCCCCTGGAACTGGAGTTACAGACAGTTGTGAGCTTCCGCATAGGTGCTGGGACCTGAACCTGGTCCTCTGCAAGAACAGCAAGGGTTCTTACCCTCTGAGCCTTCTATGCAGCCCTGAGCAACTCCATATTTCGGTGCTGCAAGAGTAACCCGTGCACGTCCCTTTACCCGATGTGCTGCTCACATGTCTCTGTACTCACAATTCTGTTGATAATTTCTGGGTGAGGGTTTTGTTGTTTTTGTTGCCCACCGAGAAGATACTAACCAGCTTTCGCGTGGTTTGCTACTCCTTAGCATATTTTTTTATGCCTCCCCCGAAACCTGTGCATCGAGTACATCAGGTGTTACTCCATCATGACACAGCCACATCCTGTGGCTTGGTAGAGTACTGTGAGGGGAGCCAGTGACCTAACCTTGCCTTTCCTGAAGGGACTTCCTGTCAGTAGGGAAAGGGGACAACCTGCTCAAGGATTTTAAATCAGGAGAATTGCCCAGTGCTGCAGTTCACACTAGAACCCGGGTTCCTGTCCCTCCCTTCCAGCTACTCGCCAATGCACAGTGCCTTGCTGTTGAGATGTGTGTGTGTGTGTGAGAGAGAGAGCGAGAGAGATGGGGTGTCACTACATAGCCCTGGCTGTCCTGGAACTCACTCAGGAGACCAGGCTGGCCTCGAACTTGCAGAGAGCCCCCCTGCCTCTGCCTCCTGAGTGCTGACTGAAGGTGTGTGCCACCCCCACCCAGCTACATAGTGTTTTCATAGTCTGCTCATGTGCACAGTCAAAAGTGGGTTACTATGCTATGACCCTGTTGCTATGATTTAAAAAAAAAGCCAGACAAAAGCAACTGTGGAGAGAAGGTTCTATGTTGGCCCTCCGTTGGAATTAGAGCCTGTCATGGTGGCGAAGTCACAGCCAGGGAAGGGCAAGGCAGCTGGTCACGTTGTACCCTCCATGGAGAAGCACAGAAGCCGAGAACATCGCTCAGCTCACTTTTTCCTTTTTGTGCAGTGCAGGGTGAGAACTCAAAGAACGTCCTCTGCATTGAGTAGGTGGCTCTCACCCATCTCTGTTAGCCTGCTCACGATAAATTCCCCCGTGGGCCTGCCCCGCAGCCCCGCTCCCAGGGGACCCTAGACCTCATCACACTGACCCTGAGACTGACCTCCAGCAATGGGGTCACCGAGGGGTTCGTGTTTTCTTTGAACGGTGTCAAGTTCGAGGCTCTTGGGGCATCTGAGGTTCTATATAAGAAAAGAACCGTGGTGGCGCATGCCTTTAATCCCAGCACTTGGGGGACAGAGGCAGGTGGATCTGTGAGTTAGAGGTCAGCCTGGTCTACAGTTCCAGGACAGCCAGGGCTACACAGAGAGACCCTGACTTGAAAAGAACCGTGGGCCCAGGGTATCTGGCTGGGGCTCACTGACTCACGAGTGCCCTGAATTCGAAGGGGCTATTTTATAAGCATTTTCCGTTTTGAGAGGGGACCCTTGTAGACATTAAATATGTCTTTTTAGAACAGTAAGAAGTCAGAAAAACCTTCGAGCCATGTAAAAGCATGTAAAAGAATTTAAGGTGAATTTTTTTTTTTTTTTTTTTTTTTTTGGATTGCTACTCATTTTTTGCCTTTCCTAAAATTTGCCTTCAACTGGGTGTCTTGGGTTTCTCAGTAGTGTGGCTTTGCATGTTGCTTTTCATTCCAGTATATTTGATGAATCCAGAAATGCACAGTGATACCTCTTGGCTGGGGCTGTTTTCAGCTGGGTTGAGGGAACTCTCTGGAGATGAGCTACAGAGGCAGACACATCATGTGGGAACAGGAAGCAACGTCCAGGCTTAGGCCAGGGGATGGGGGTCATGTCAGGGTTTTCCCTTCTGGATTTAAGATGTTGGCATTCCAGATGCTGGCATCCCAAGGGCATACCACCAGCTGGATATATGGTCCTTATTTCCTAATGGAGACCCTCTCAAGATAAAAGTCACTTAAAAAAATGCTTCTCTGTTTTGTCTCTCTTTATATTTTTATGGGAGAAAAGGATTATATTCGCTTACAGTGCAAAGTACAGTCCCTTATAGTGGGGAAGTTGAGACAGCAGGGGCTTGAAGCAACTGGTAACATCACATCTATAATCGGGAAACAGAGGGATGAACGAATGAATGTTCATCTTAGTTTTTGTTTTGTTTTGTTGAGACAGGGTCTGGCTATGTACTCTGGCTGACTTGGGACATGCTGTGTAGATCAGACCAGACTGTCTCAAACTCAGAGATCTGTCTGCCTTTGCCTCCCAAGTGCTAGACCTTGTCTTATTCTGTGTTTTCATTTTCTGTCTTTTTCAGAGGCTAGGCATTGAAAAGACTGACCCTACCACACTGACGGACGATGAGATAAACAGATTTGCAAGACTGGATATTGATCCAGAAACCATAACGTGGCAGAGAGGTATGTGCCCAACCACAGGCTGCCAGCCCCCTGTGCTTCAGTAACCCCGTACCTCCCTCGCCCCCAGAATGCTCCTGGGTCAGGATGCTGCCTAGAATGGTCATACCTCGCTTTGCTCGCCAACTTTAGCTGCTCTGTAGATGTCCCGTTGTGGGATTGGTTGAATGTCTTGCTGTCTGTTCAGTGTTGATTGAAATGACAGTTTCAAGGAAGTTCATGCATAAAGCAAAAATAACATTTTTAAGTTTCAATTTTATGCAGAAAGTTTTGGTGTCATGAAGTGGGAAAATGATGTTTAATCACTTGAATCATGTGTGCTTTTTATTCTGAGAACTCTGGCACCGGTGACTTGCTTTCTCGTGTATCTCTTCATCCTGCTAATCATTTCTCATTTTATTAACGCCTCTTGTGACTTGCTTGCCAGCCTTCAGCTTTCGAGACATTTGCCTGACTTCACTGCCATATGCTGCTTTTTTCTGTGTACAATTAGCGTGGCTTGAGATTTTCTTTTCTCTCCATCTCCTCTGTATCACGGCAGAGAAGAGATTTTCACCTAGCCATGCAGAATGTACCCTAAAGCCAACTTAGCAACTTCATGTGTGCATGTGTTTTATTGACACAGTAACCGTTAATGTCCTGCTTGTTTGGAGGTTTTGGTTTGTTTTGATCTTGAGTTCTCTATGTAGCCAAGGTTGACTTTGAACTAGCCCTCTTGCCTCCACCTTCCAAATACCAAATTACAAGTGTGGGCCACCATCCTGGCCTAATGGCATTTTTAAAATGCCATTTTTTAAAACTTTTCTTCAGATTTTTTTTTTTAATGTGTATGAATATTTTGCCTTCATCTCTATCTATACACCGTGAGTCTGTGGTGTCTACAGAAACCAGCAGAGGGCGTCAGATATCCTGAAACTGGAACTACAGACAGCTGTGAGCTGCCATGCCTGTTCTGGAACCCAGGTTCTCTGGAAGAGCAACCAATGCTCTTAGCCTCGGAGCCATCTCTGTTGCCCCCAATGACATTCTTAATGCCAAAACCATACTGGCATTCTTCCTTTTGCCTCAATAGCTTCAAGTAAAGGCTGCACCATTTTTAGTTTCTTAAATCTGTTTATTTCTTTTTCATGTAAATGGATGTCTTGCCTGTATGCATGTATGAGCACCATGTCTGTGCCTGGGATCCTGGGAGACTGGGAGAAGGCCTGAGAGCCCCTGGAACTGGAGTTACTGTGAGTGGTTGTGAGCTGCCGGGTGGCTGCTGGGAACCGAACCTCCATCCTCTGCTAGTGCAATAAGCGCTCTAAACCACTGAGCCATCTCTCCAGACCCCACTGCAGTATTACAAGGAACAAGCTCGCCATCTGTTATGAGAGTTTAATACATTGCTTAGTCATGAACTTTAGTGTGTGTGTGTGTGTGTGTGTGTGTGTGTGTGTATGTCGTTGGGGGGGTCATGTGTAGAAATAGAATATCTTACTATGTAGCCTACACTGACCTTGAACTCTTGATTCTCACGCTCGCATGAGGCACCACACCTCACTACTTCTCATGATGTTTATTGGTTTGTTACAAAAGAAACAATTAGGGAAGAGCCTGTCAGAGGCCAATATAAGGTCTGTCTACATCACCCTCCCTGAGCCGTCAGGTGTCCACCAGCCTGGAAACTCACTGCTTTACACAACTAAATATGTTGATGATGATGATTTTTCTAGGTCTTCATCTATTCCTCAGTCCACTGGGGTGGGGCAGTCAGTTTCTCTGGATAAGGCTGAAAGTTTAATCCCTCCAATTGCTTGTTCTTGCTGGTGGCCTTCTGTCCCCTTAATGTTCCGAGGGCTCTGAGCTTTGTGCCATGAACCCATGGCAAAGATGAGATATGCTCCTTTGGATTCTATACCTAGGAAAATCGAAAGTAAAGACCCACTAAAACAGTAGCCAGGCCTGGGAAGCCAAGCTTGAATCGGCAGGTGGTTGGTCTTTCCAGGTTCCCTGAGGTTAGACAAAGGGGTATATATTCTGTCATCACCGGAGAATGTGCTAAGGAGAGGCCAGGCCTGCGACCTGGAGTGTTTGCAGGCACTTGCACTTGGTCTGAGTTGATGGCCCTTATGTGGGTGTATGGTCAGTGAGTCACCCCACAGAACAATACATACCTTAGCCTTTTCATAACTGGGTGGCTCTGCGCTTCTCTGCTAATATCGTGCTTTGAAATAGAGTCCAGATTTCATAATTGTTGGGATTCTTTAGAAGCAGTGAAGCTCAGCCACTCCGCATTCCTTTGCTCTAAGTGCCGTTTCTCTGCGTTTCTGATGTGCGGCTGTGTTGCTCACACAAGTCTAGCTTTGTTGTCCTTTGGAATCAAGTATGAATAGACCATCATTAGGTTACATTTGCTGTTTTAAAACTCTGTTGTTGAACTGGTTGTGGTGGTGCACGCCTTTAATCTCAGCACTCAAGAGCCAGAGGCAGGTGGGTCTCTGAGCTCAAGGCCAGCCTGGTCTACGTGGTGAGTTTCAGGACATCCAAGGCTACCTTTACAAAAGGAGCCTGTTTCAAGAAAAACAACAACAAACGCACACACACATACACACACACACACACACACACAAAACTCTGCTGCTCCCTTTAGCTTTTATGGTCCCTGCAATTATTTATTTACTTTTAAGATAGGCTCATGCTGTCTAACCTAGGAAAGCCTTAAATCTGTGCTCATCCTGCCTCAGCCGTCAAGGCTGGCATTACAGTTGTATGCTGTTTCCTCTAGCTTTGTGTTTCTTCCCTTCCTTCCTTCCTTCCTTCCTTCCTTCCCTCCCTCCCTCCCTCCCTCCTTCCTTCCTTTCTTCCTTCCAGTAGTGCTTGGGATCAACCTTAGACCATGCCAGAGTGTCCTCCCATTAGACTGTATCTCCACCCCTTTATTCACACACCTTTTCTTAAAAGCTCTTCCTGCCCTCCCCTTGCACCACAGTGCTGGACACCAATGATAGATTCCTGAGGAAGATTACAATTGGGCAGTCTCCAACAGAGAAAGGCCACGCTCGCACGGTAACTGTTCACCTCCAGTAATTGCCCCGTGGGAACTAGCTCTCGCTGCTTCCCCCCTCCTCCTCCTCCTCCTCCTCCTCCTCCTCCTCCTCCTCCTCCTCCTCCTCCGAGACCACACCGGCAGGTGTTGTTCTGCCTTCTTCCTTTTAAAATGGAAGTGAGTGGGCGTGGCGCCGAGCGCTCCTGACAGCTTCTGCAGTAAATGCATGTGTCACCTGTGTGGTTTTCCCCCAGCCTTCTTTTCCTGGAGGTGGAAAACCCTGAGTGAATATTCTTGCATATAAATTCAATCAAATCGTTCCTCTTCTGTATCCATTTGGCGGTTTATATCTTTAGTGTAAGAATACCTGTGTTGTCCCTTTTGAGTCAGGAAAACGGTAATCAACATTCCAAGCTTATTTATCACGCTACAACTTTTTTTTTCTTTACGGGGTGTTGTCATGTGGTCTCAGGCTGGTCTCAAACTTAACATAGCTAAGGATGACTTTTAACTCTGATCCTCCGGCCTCCACCTTCCACGGGCTGGGAGTACAAGCAAGTACTGCTACACCCATGTCATGAGGTGCAGGAGATCAAAGCCAGGGCTCTGTGCACAGTAAGCAAATGCTGTGTCCTGGTGCTACAACCCCTAGAACGTTGTTCTTGTTTTTATTTTTATTTAATGATTACTCAAGACCTCTGAACAATTACAAATTTTGACTGTTGGAAGATGATTTAGTTATTTCTGTTCTGTCCTTGTTAGCTATTTGTCTAAGCCGAGAGGGATGCCTCCTATAATTTATCTTCTGGTCTAACACAAAGGCCTTCCTCTGTCACTCTGCTCACAGGCCCAGTTTGATATCTCTGTAGCCAGTGAAATCATGGCAGTCCTGGCCCTCACCAGTTCTCTGGAAGACATGAGAGAAAGACTAGGCAAAATGGTGGTGGCGTCCAGTAAGAAAGGAGAGCCTATCAGTTGTGAAGACCTGGTAAGTGACATGGCCACGCCTAGCCAGTGATTATTGAAAACAAAGAGTACATTCTACTTAAAATGTTACAATTCACTCACTCACTGATTTTGCTCATTGCAAAAAATTATGAAGTTTATTTGCATTTTTTTTCAAGATCTTGATAGTGAATGACGGTATTGGCACTGGGCTCTTGGAATGGGTCACAAGTGTCAGGTGATTTGAATGATGCCTTCATCCTGCATCATACAGCTTGCTCAAGTATCTTCCTGAGCAAGCTGTGACTAGTTTGTATGAAACACCTGCTTCCAAGTGTTTGGTGTCACCCTGCTGCCGCCCATGGCACTTGGCTTGGAAGGACTCGAGCTAATTTGGCTGATGGTCTTCTAGTGGGTCTCTTTCTGTTTTGGTTGGTTGTTATTGTTGCTTTAGACAGGGTCTCTCTATGTATCTCTGGCTGTCCTGGAACTCTGTGTACACTAAGCTGACCAGGACCTCACAGAGATCCTCCTGCCTCTGCCTCCAAGTGCTGAGATTAAAGGTGTGCACCGCTATGTCCAGCTCTCTATGTACATGACACAAAGTTTGAAATAAAAATTCATATAGAAAAACAAATATCTTTCTAGACAAGGTCTCAACCCACTCAAGCTTTCTTGGAACTCTTCATGTAGCCCAGACTATTCCCAAACTGATCCTCCTAGTTTGATCTCCTGAGTCGTGGGATTATTTTAGTGGTTCTCAACCTTCCTAATGTCGTGACCCTTTGATGTAGTTTCTCAGGTTGTGGTGACCACAGCCATAAAATTATTTTTGTTGCTACTTTATAACTGTAATTTTGCTGCTGTTATGAACATAATATAAATATTTTTAGAGATAGAGGTTTGCCAAAGGCTTCATGACCCATAGGTCATACTAGCTTTGTATTAATTTTTTTTAAAGAACTAATTTATATCAACACACACCAGTATAGTTGGTGTTATGGCAGACAAATCTAGAAAGGGGAGAAAAATGTTAACTTTGTTTTCACAGTTAATATGTGTATTTTTAAATTTTAACACCCAAACCTTAAATTTAGAAGCACATTAATGTTGAATATAAATGGGAACCTTGCTTGATTTTACTTTGCCACTGGTTTGTTCAGCAGCGATTAGGTACCTTAAAAGAAGAGGCTGGATTTAGCACTCGGAATTAGACTTCTGGCTAGTATTTTTTGCTTCAGCTTTGGGAAACATACATTGAATTTGATTTATACCCATTTCTGCTCAGATACCAGAGTTATAAATAACTCAGTGCTCTTAGAGCTAAACTGGTCTGAATGGATTCCCCACATCAGCCAGCAGCAGAGCTTGATTGGGGCACTTGTTTCCAGCGCCACATGCTTTTTCAGAAATTGTATGTGAATTCCACTTTCCTTCTACTTCCTGCCCCTGCTAAGATGACTTCCCGGTGACAGCCAGGAAAAATAGAGAATGGAGATGAATCGTTGAGATTAGTGTAAGGTACTGATTGCTCCAAGATGGTTCAAATGAATGAGAAACCCCGGGAGTGCTGAGTTCTGGCTTCAAGAGATCGGATTTCTGCTGGCCCGAGTGGATGCTTCACCGGCCTGTCTTGCAGGGTGTGAGCGGAGCGCTGACGGTGCTGATGAAGGACGCAATCAAGCCCAATCTCATGCAGACCTTAGAGGTGAGCTGGGTAGCTCTCGGGATCCAGAGTTCGCTCCCTGTAGTCAGAGCCCAGAGAGTGTGAAGCACACCTTCCTCGCAGAATCAGGCGCCTTTTAAACAAAAGATTCTTTAAAATCGGTTTGTTGTGGGCCGCACCATGCGTGTGGGAAGTCAGAGGCCAAGTCTATGGAGTCGGCTCTCTCCTAGCACTTTTACTTGGGCTTTAGGATATGAATTCAGTCCTCCAAGCTTGCAAGGCAGTCACCTCTACTCAGTGAGCCATCTTGCCATCCCTTAGAAACCTTTTCCACCGC
The DNA here is from genome assembly GCA_010120015.1 of Rhombomys opimus. Taxonomy (NCBI): domain Eukaryota; kingdom Metazoa; phylum Chordata; class Mammalia; order Rodentia; family Muridae; genus Rhombomys; species Rhombomys opimus. Next base: position 927,389 of record REGO01000030.1, read on the forward strand.
TTGTCTCCTCCTTTACTTCCTTTCTTATTGGGGCAGGGATGTAGGTCAGTGGCAGAGTGTTTACCTGGCATGCAAGAGGCCCTGGTTCGATTCCTAGCACTGCCATGGAAAAGGGGTGCTTGGTGGGGTGGTTTGTTTGTTTGTTTGTTTGTTTTTTGTTTTTTTCCCCCTCCTGGAAGTCTTTTTCCAAATACCAACTCAACTCTAGCCCTTTGGCTAATGTGACCCCACTGTGAAGCCAGGTTGGCATTTGTTCACGATGTCATGGTCTCCCCAGGGCACGCCAGTGTTTGTCCACGCTGGTCCTTTTGCCAACATTGCACATGGGAATTCCTCCATCATCGCAGACCGGATTGCGCTCAAGCTTGTTGGCCCTGAGGGCTTCGTAGGTGAGTCCGGGCGCACCCTCAGTGGGTGGCCGTGTGTTGGTTCTCCGTCGAGGAGCGGCGGTGGCGGCCTTACAGTTGCTCATGTGCCTTGCAGTGACCGAAGCAGGATTCGGGGCAGACATCGGAATGGAAAAGTTCTTCAACATCAAGTGCCGCTATTCCGGTCTCCAGCCGCACGTGGTGGTTCTCGTTGCCACTGTCAGGGCCCTTAAGATGCACGGGGGCGGCCCCACGGTGAGGACCAAGGGCCGGGAGAGTGGCTGTCAGGAACATTCCAGGAGCTTGACGGAGATTTCAGGCCGTGTCCCCGGGCTCTGCCAGCATCCCGCTGCTCCCACTCATTCTCACACTGGACGGGGCGCTGAAAGCCAAGGGTGTCCACGTACAGGTCACCTCACCCTCTGGAACGCATCCCCTTGCAGCCTTTTGAGGGGACCCAAACTGGCTTTAGTGACTTACCTATCTGACCCCCTCTGAGGGCTCGCGCTTTGCCCTGCCGATACGAAAGTCCTCCTCAACCTGTTATTTATACAGACCCAATTTTAGTTTTCCTTCCACCAGCCAGCCAGGCCAAACACCAAGCTGAAGCAGAGGTCAGATGTGAGCAGCAGTTTTGGCTGGCAGGACTCTGGGAGCCTGCAGTGAGCTGGTAGGGCTGCCAGGGGCAGGGGAAGGAGAATGCTGGTCGCTCAGGACTGCCGGCTGGCAGAGGCAAACGGTGGGCTCCCTCAGGGTCAGCCCCAGCCTGGCCTTGGTGTGTCTTCCTGAACTCCTATTGCTTAGAAAATTACACTTCTTGTTCTAGTATTTTCCCATCTCTTCTTTCTGTGTTTGTTTATTTTGCTTGCTTGCTTGCTTTTTGTGGTAGGGCCTCACACTGTAGTCCTGGCTGTAGTACTAGAACTTGCTGTGTGGACCGGGCTGGCCTCAGACTTACAGAGACCCTTCTGCTCTGAGCGCTGGGATTAATCTCTTCTATGTCTGGTTCACTAGAGACGGTGGGTTCTCGTCCACCCGTGGCCTTGTGTTATCATGTGGCATGTGACCTTTGGAGAGATCATTGTCCACTCGGTGAGAAAGTGAAGGCTCCATCAGGGAAATAGTTTTGGTCTGGGGTCCCCCTGGAAGGCTCAGGTTCCCGGATGGCACTGTGAACCATTGCCAATCTCAGCCCTTATCCTGGTTGCCCCTGATTAGACTACCAACCTTTCTGCTAGGAATGTCGGGTAGGCTTTGTTCTGACCCTGGCCAGCATTCCCGTCTCACAAACACTTCAGCCACTGCCCTCACACCACACCATCACCAACTTGCATGTGACCAGAGACGGCTTCGAACGAAGCTACAGGAGTCTCAGCCTGTGCCACCCTAGCTCTGCCCAGGAGCCAGCCCTGTGGGAAGTGAGGTGGGACATCTCGGCTTCCTGTTTGTCTTCCACACGGCCCTTTTAGCATCGCAGCCTATGCAGACGTCTGTCTTCCTCAGGAGCAGAAGCCCCAGCCAGAGACACAGTGACCTAACTGCTTTAGCGTTCACACACCCCTCAGTCTGCTCCAAGGAGAAAGACAGTCTCCTTGTGCCCCACCCCTTCTCTCTCCTCTTGGACCCAGGCTGGCCTGTAACTGCTGTTATCGATGAGGACCTTGGAGTGGTCCTCCAAGCGCTAGGGAGGGCAGGTGCTCACAGGCTGTTGTGGGTTTTTTTGTTTTTGTTTTTGTTTTTTTCCTCTCTGACAGCTCAGGCCCCACCCCTCCTGCCAAGGCATGAGCCGGCCAGTGTTCTTTGCAGGCCTGACCTCAGACACCAGTAGTGACTTTTCACAGGCTGGTGGCTGTCTTTCCCCCAACATTCACCGTCATTGCCATTCCGCTGGTGTGGGCTTCACTCCCCGGGATCACTGTCCTGCCGCAAGCATATCCCTGTCCACCTTGGCCTTCATCCGACCTGTCCTTCCTCGTCTCATACCACAAAGAGCTACCCAAGTGCTCGTTCTGGGCTCCACCATCTGATGCTCCAAGTCCGCCTGGCAGGAAACCGCTTCACGCTATCGCTGCTTGCTCTCTGAAGCATGCAGCCACTTGCCTGTCACCCATGCACTAAGCGCCACTTTAAGCTCAACTAGTAAGTAGGAAACACAGCTGACTCTGTTTCCTTTCTTCCAGGTCACTGCTGGACTGCCTCTTCCCAAGGCTTACATAGAAGAGGTAACTACAATCACTTCTATCACTTGTCCTAGGAAAAAGCACCCCCAAACCAGCATGCTCTAGCTAATCTGGAAAACTAAGGCAACAGTCAGTCCCACCCAGGGCTGTTCCTTGGGGTACAGGAGGAAAAAGCCTGCGGTGTACTGGAAGTCATAGTAAAGAAGTAGCAGTGAGGAGAATTGGCCCACCAAGCATCCCTGGAAGCCATTGCCCTAGACCAGTGGAAGGCAGTTGTACTCCCAGGGAACAAGGCTGTGTCTGGAGGTTGTTGGTTGCTATTTGTTAGAGGAGTAGGTATTGGTAAGTAGCCCGAGCTGGCCTTGAACTCCAGCCCCTTAAGTGCTGGGATTAGAAGTATGCACCGCTTACCCAGCTAGAGACAGTCATTTTCGGTTGTCACAGCTGCTTCGGGAAATTTTACCGGCATCTGGTGTGCAGAGGCTGGTGGTTAAACAGCCCAGGCTGTTGTGGGGCAACCCCACCCCGGTGATAAAATGACAGCAGCGCTGGAGTTAAGAAGCCCCAGACTGACAGCGTGTTTCTTTCCTTTGTTGTTTTTTGTGCACCGAATAAATTCCCAAATACCATTCAAACCAAACAAGAAGAGAGCTTTAGAAATAACCTTTCTCTCTGCAAACCAAGACTCCGAGATAGAGCCAGGAAGTGCATCTTCCATAAACAGATTCGATCTATTGGGCAGGAGCTCAAGGAACAGTTCTGTTGTTTTGTTTTTAATTTTTTTTTTTTTTTAATTCTTAAAAACTTTAAAAACCACTTTGTTTTGTTTTTTAATTCTTCATACTGATATCACTTACCATCAGAGCAACATCCTTAGGGCCACTGTGAGTGGTTACACAGCAGACAGACCCTGGGATAAGATGCAGCATCGGCCGCTGTCACCGAGGATTCTCTTTCTCTCTACCAGTCAGCTCAGGGTCAGCCTTCAGCCCCCAAGTGAAGGTTGCAAAACTGAGTGTGGGGGATAAAAGGATGGTTGGTGCCTTGAGTCTGCCTGTCGTCTGATTTGCCTTTTATGGTCATCTGTGTGATTCACGCGTAGGAGGGGAATTCACAGCTCTGGCCCTCCTGCCACCCCGCAGCCTTTCCTGTGTCTAATTACAGTGACTGCCCCGAACTGGCCCAGCTGGTGTCTTCATTTAAGAAATTCGACTTAACTTAAAGCTCTTCTCAATGGGTCTTATAATATTAATTGGTTTTCATGTGACTAGAAGTAAAAACAATTAGAGTGCTCTTTAGACCATCGGATTAATCCTGATCTCAGATTACAGTTAAATTAAGGGGGGGATTATAAACAGTGTTTGTAAGATCCTGCTCATTTTCTGCCTTTTACCATCCTACTTTTTCTGCTCTTTTCGGCATCTAAACACCAAGAAGTAACAGTGCTAGGCTTTCCTCGTGATCCAAGGTGTTACTATGAAGACAACCATATTTATTTATGTATTGGTTTGTCTTGAGATATGGTCTCACCTTATAGCCCTGGCTGACCTGGAACACACTCTGTAGCCCAGGCTGCCCTGAAACTCACAGATGCATACTCTTGCCTCTTCTTCCTGAGTGCTGGGATTGAAGGTGTATGCCGGTATATCTGGTCATATTTTTTATTTTTTATTTTATTTATTTATTTATTTTTTTTTTAAGATTTATTTATTTTATGTATATGAGTGTTCTATCTGCATTTACACCTGCCAGAAGAGGGAATCAGTTCACATTATAGATGGTTGTGAGCCACCATGTGGTTGCTGGGAATTGAACTCATGACCTTTGGAAGAGCAGACAGTGCTCTTAACCACTGAGCCATCTCTCCAGCCCCCATATTTTTTATTTTTAAAAATACTGACATTTTGAAGTTATAGGTTTTGGGGTGTTTTGTTTTGTTTGTTTGGGGGGGTTGTTTTGATATTAGTGCTGGGTTCAGATCAGGGTCTCATGCGTGCTACCCTGAAACCCTACCCCCATTTGAAATGCATTTTAAATGATAATGTCCTTTCTTTACAAAAAGAAAATTAGGTACTACAAGAATGTAAAAGAAATGGAATTCTTTAACAGTTAGTACATTTTCTCATGACTGGGGAAGTAGCTTAGCTGGTAGTCTGATGGCCACGCAAAGAATGAACGTTTGGGTTTAATCCTGACCACCACACAAGGCCAGTCATGCTGGCGCAGGAGTCTAAGTGTTGGGACACCTGCAAGGTGGAAGCAGTAGAATCGGAGATCCAAGGTCATCCTTGACCAGATAGCAAGTTTGAAGCAAGCCTGGGCAACATGAGACCCTATCTATTTCTAGACAGACAGTTAAATGTCGGGGAACTACCTGGAGGAAGGAGAGAACCAACCCCTGCAGATTGACCTTTGACCTCCACACTCATGCGATGGCACGGTCAAGTGGGGGTTGGCGATGACACACAGATAGACACAAATAAACATAATTTAAAAATTAAAATCAGCCATGCATGGTGGCACATGCCTTTAATCTAAGCACAGGGGACGCAGATCTCTGTGAGTTCAAGGCCAGCCTGGTCCACATAGTAAGTTTCAGGACACCCAGAGCTACCTAGTGAAAAAAACAAAAGAAAGAAATATTTTAAGGAGAGTTGGTTAGGCCCTCCACAGCTTTGCTACTGTAGTACGCCGAGGGTAGGCTCCATGTTCGCACAGGTAGGTGATGGTTCTCATAGTGTCAACGTGATGGGTATTTATTGAAGGTGCATGTGCGGTCTCCTTGGCCAAGTCTATTAAAGGACGGTAACGTTTGCAGTTGATCGGTGCTTTAAGTGATGATAAGCAAACTTATTTAAAGGTATGTCTCAAGCCAAGAATGGTGGCACACCCGCGTAATCCCCACACTCAAGAGGATGAGGCAGGAGGATCACAGGAGCCCAGAGAGTATAGTAAAATCCTACCTGTAAATAAAGAAGAGGCTGGAGCAATGGCTCAGTGGTTAACACTAGCTGCTCTTCCAGAGGACCAGGGTTCACTTCCCAGCATCGGCATGAAAGCCCACAGCTGTCTGTAACTCCAGTTCCAGGGGATTCAACACCCTCACACACAGAGACAGACATGCAAGCAAAACACCAGTGCACGTAAAGATAAAATCATAAATAAGTACATTTTTTTAGGAGGGAAGAATTAAATAAACATTTCCTTTCATTACTTCCCTTTAAATTTTAAAGTATTTGTTGGGGGACGTACGTACAGGGAGCGGAATATGAGACTGTATCAGCACGCTACCTAGAGCAAACTCTCTCTCTTTTTTTTTTAAGGTTGATTCATTTTACGTGTAGGGATGTTCTGCCTGCTTCTGTATCTTTTGGTCCTCCTTGGCTTCGTGTGTTCAGGTGCTAGGGTCATAGGCATGTGCCACCACAGCTGGCTCATTTGATACTGAGGGTCAGACATAGGGTTTCATGCATGCTGAGCAGGCACTCTGCTAAGCGAGCTATACGCCTGTATGGTTTTTATGTGTACGTGGGAAGAGCCTCCATGTGCTTATCTGGCTCCCTCAGAGGCGGAAGAGGGCATCCCCCTGGAACTGATGAAGGGCCCCCTGCAGGAGCAGCCATTGCCCTCAACTGTAAGCCACATCTCCAGCCCTGGCTCGTCTTTCTGAGCTTATTTTCCTTCATGTGTCTCCGTGTGCATGCCACGGGGGGTGGGGGTGGGGGGGAAAGGCACGTCAGGAGACCAGAAGAGTGTGTGCCTTAGAGCTAGAGTTACTGGCTGTTGTGAGCTGCTGGACTTGGGCACTAGATCCAAACTCATTTCCCGGGGAAGAACAGGAAGTAGTCTTCTCAACCACTGAGCTATCAGGGCGGCCCAGTTTTCCAAACAGTATCTGCCTGACTTCTTGCCTGACCATGTTTTTGGCTGTTGGGTGTGAAGTGCCTCTTTGGGGGTGGGCCCTGTGCTGGCCTCTGTGCTGTGATCAAATGGTTTGCCGTGTTTCCCTGGTGTGGGGAGACAGCACAGCTTCGCTCCCGTGCTGTAGATGGGAGGGCGGCATTGTGAGACGTGCATTGCTGGACCTCCAGTTGGCCTATTTTTTTTTTTTTAAATTATTTGTTACTTTTATTTTATGTACATTGGTGTTTTGTATGCCTGTGTGAAGCTAGCTGTCAGGATCCCCGAAACTGGAATTACAGTTGTGAACTACCATGTAGGCACTGGGAATTGAACCCAGGTCCTCTGAAAGCGCAGCCAGTGTTCTTTTTTTTTTTTTTTTTT
>REGO01000030.1:934565-956889 GCA_010120015.1 Rhombomys opimus
TTTTTTGAGACAGGGTTTCTTTGTGTAGCCTTGGCAGTCCTGGACTCAAACTCACACAGATCCTCCTGCCTCTGCCTCCCCAAATGCTGGGATTACAGGTGTGCATCACAGCACCCAGCTGTCCTACCTTCTTGCCCTTGCTATGAGTGTCTTCTGGCTCAAAGACACACCTTCCATTTATTCATTTACTTATTTGTTTGTTTGTTTGCTTGCTTATTTATTTGAGACAAGGATTCACTGCCAATCCAGGCTAATCTCAATTTATCTATCCTCCAGCTCAGCCTCCTGAGTTCTAGGTTTACAGATGTGCCTGTCATGCCCCAGGGACAATCTGTCTTAGAAGGAGGCAACAGCTGTTTCCAGGTTAGCTTGCTTTGACCTTACTGGCCTTCTGCTATTGTTTTACAGGACCTGGACCTGGTGGAAAAGGGCTTCAGTAACTTGAAGAAACAAATAGAAAACGCTAGAATGTTTGGAGTGCCTGTAGTCGTGGCCATTAACGCATTCAAGTAAGTACAGACTACAGAGAAAGGAGGAATGCAGAAAGTGCCAGCCGCCAGCCCCTGCCGCAGGCTGTGCCGGGCCGCTTCTCACTTCATTCTCTTCTTCACGTACTGCTGATGGCTACTGCTCGTGGTTTAGCCCGTGGTGTGACAGGCACCGTTCTGTGTCACAGCAGACTCGCCATCTCACCGCTGGGGTCCGGAAATCCGAATTGCTCCCGAGAGCTCTCCTCTCTCCTGAGCAATGGGAAGAACACACAGGGAACGATCTTTTCAGTCGTTCCAAGGCCTTTTGTGCCAACGGAGGAGCAGAGCCTGCAACGGGTCTTTATGTCTCAGGGTCAGGTGGGACGTTATGCTGAGAGAGTTGAATGTACCGAGCTAGAAGTGCTTGGGCAAGAGCTGTGTGGGTCGCTTGGCACGTGAGCACTGTTTAGGGTTCGGCAATAATGCCCTCACCGCAGCACAATGGGAGGCAGCAATTTTTAAAGGTGGTATTTACTGATTCCCAGTGGTGTGCTGGGAATGTTCCAGATTCTTTACACGGATTGCTGTCTAAGCCTCACAATAACCCAGGGCAGCACTGCTGTGATTCCTTCCTTTTTTTTTTTTTTTCCCCCTTTTGGGAACCAAGTAAGTACAGATGAAGTCACCGGCCAAAGGTCACCCCCGCTGGTTGGTTATAGAGCTGAGGTTGAAAGCAGTCAGGATTGAGTAGTGTCCATTTTTCAGGAGGTAATCCGTGGGGGCTTTAGTGGCATAAGCAAGACCTCCTCTCCCCTCCCCAGCCACCCTCCATTCCTTAACCTGAAGCCCTCTTGTACAGGACAGATACAGACGCCGAGCTGGACCTCATCAGCCGCCTCTCCAGAGAACACGGAGCTTTTGATGCTGTCAAGTGCACGCACTGGGCGGAAGGGGGCCGGGGAGCCTTGGGCCTGGCCCAGGCGGTCCAGAGAGCCTCACAGGCCCCCAGCAGCTTCCAGCTCCTCTATGACCTCAAGGTGGGTTAATTGCCCTGTGCTTACAGAACAGAAACAGAAGTCTGCGTGGAAATGCCTCAGTGTGGGGAGTTACCAGTGTCTGCCTCCCCTTACGAGTGAGTCACCCCGACCACAGCCTGGACTCTGAGCTCGAGGCATCCATCTTATACAGATGACCTCACCCCCTAACTTTGTAGAGCTTACAATATACACGCCTCTTAGCGGGTGAGCCAGCCATGCAACTCACTGCGTTGAAGCCTTTCACCACGGCATGAGCCAGCCAGTAAGCAATTGGCAAGGGGCTGGCTATATCTGGCTCTGGAACTTTTTCTGACCACTTCTCAGCAATAGAGCAAAGAAGAGTGCTCCCAAGCACACTTCCTGGTATAGTCTTACCTCAGTTCAGAGAAACCCCAGCGCCAAAACCGAAGCACCTCCACAGCTTCGTCATAGCCTCCCATCACCCAGACAGGTGAATCGCTCTGGCCTGGCAGAAGCAGTTTGTTCCATGACAGACTGCAGTTAGCTCGAAGCATGCCGTTTTCAGTACGGGGTTGTACTTCAGGATGTGATAAGGTGTTAGTCTGTCAACTGTACTTAGAAACTTGGTTTGGAAGGTGGAGTGTACCTTATGTCCATTCAGCTTGAATGCCCTAGGCTACTTTTTGGCTTGGTTTTTCGAAGACAATCAGAAATGGCCACCAAAAATAAGTCTAGAGCCTGGATCACTCACTGGAGTGTCTGCCCCATGAGCATGAGGACCTGATTGCAGATCCTCAGCACCACGGAAGAGCCAGGCGTGGTAGTGCATGTCTGTAACCCTTGCGCTGCTGGGTATCTCTAGGATTGCTATTCGGCCAGGGTGGCCAAATCAGTGAGCTGCGGGTTCAGTGAGAGACCCTGACTCAGAAAACAAAGTGACCAGGGATAGAGGAAAGATACAGGAGACCATCCTCTCGCCTCCACCTGCTCTCTTGAGCTCGGGCACACGGGCACTCACACAGTCCTCTTGTTGATGATGACATTCTCCTATTGAGCTTTGGTTTTAATCACCCTTCTGGAACATGCCATGAACACAAATGGAGAGCACTTGTAGCCCCCCTCCCCCCCTGCCAAGCCACTGTCCACAGCCAGGAACCCTAGGTCTTGAGAGCCAGAAGGTGACCTGAAAAAGTGAGAGAACAAGGGCTTGGTGACCCATTTCCCCTGGGAACTCAGTTCTGGCAAAAAGGAGGCTGCCACTTTCTGTATTATTCAGCATCTGTGAGTCTTAAGTCACCCCTCAACCAACATGGTTTTGCTTCCGAAGTTCTAAATGTGCCTTAGCATTTAACAAGCTCCAATTATAAGATGCACATGATCGTCATCTGCATCTCTCCAAAGCCGCTACTGAGAGCGCAGTTTTCATGTCCGTTTTATAAAGCTCCCTCGTAAGTGGCCACTGTTTAGTAAAAAGTAAAGCTTATGTGTTATAGGTAGAACGTTGCCCCTTTCAAAATCTACCCAATACATTCATTTAGCCTTAGCTGCTAAGGAGGAGAAAGCCTGATACACACACTGTTTGCAAATATGTGTGCACATCTGCATATCTATGTGTATACAGACACAATAACTTTACATCTGTGAGATATTCCCCACTTATTCACCAAATCTGGACCTACATATTAAAATGGTTCTGGGCTGGCAAGGCAAACATGATGACCTGAGTTTAATCCCCCAAACCCACATTCCTCAAGGAGAGAACTGACTCCCAGAAGGTGTCCTCTGGCCTCCACACAGGAGCAATGGGAAATGCATGCCCATTCACATGCATGCTTGTCCACATACAATGAATAAAGAAGGCTGCAGAGGAATGCTCATTCAGAACACGGCTGCTCTGGCAAGAGGTCACGTCCAAAGATCCTATAGGTCTGTGCAATCCAGCCTCTACAAACATGTAAATACACGTTTGCAAACATGCCTTTAATCCCATGAGACAGAGGCAAGAAAATCTGAGCTTAAGACCAGCCTGGTATAGAGCAAGTATCAGGTAACGAAAAGCTTAGGTCCAGGCATGGTGGCCCATGTCTTTAATCCCAAACAATGAAAGTAAAGTTAATCTGTAAAAGGAGGCACCCGTGCTTTGAAAGTGATGTTTAATTGAGTAGCGGGACAAGTGATAGATCAGAGAAAGATCTGACAGGCTGGGATCCACCCAACGAGAACAGGAAGGAAAGGAAAGCTAGTTAAGGAGCAGCACAGAGAATGCGGGGAGAAGAGGCAGTGTTACCTCTGTGTTACACAGAATGAGAGAGCAAGCTAGACACAGGTGAAGACAGGAGCCAGGAGGTTAGAGCAGGTTGTTGGAGTTAGTTTAAGGCCAAGCAGAGCAATTCAGGGTCCCAAGAGAGAAGCCAGATTGAATAAGTCAGCTGGGAGAGGAGTCTGAACCAGAACAGCTGAGTTGAACCAGCCAGCCAGAGCCAGAAAGAACAGAAAGGGTGAGTTTATTCAGCAATAAGTCTCAAAAAGTGAAAACATTCTAGGCCTAGGTTAGATTGTACAGAGGCTAGAAGCTTCCAGGACTAGGCCTAGGTTAGCAGAAGGAGGAGACAATTGAAACAGGTGAATAAAAGATCCTTTTACATAAGGTAGTTTTTGTCTTTTTGTTTTGGTTGATTTGGTTTGCTTTTGTTTTTTTCAATACAGGGTTTCTCTCTGTAGTCCTGACTGTCCTGGACAAGTTCTGTAGATCAGGCTGGCCTCGAACTCATAGAGATTTGTTTACCTCCCAAGTGCTAGGATTAAGGGCATGCACCACCAGCACTCAGTTTTGTTTTTTTTTTTTTTAATTATAAGAAAATGTTTCTAACCTGGGGATGGAGGTGTAGATTTGGGGCAGAGAGTTAGTCTAGAATATGCAAGACCCTGGGTTTTACCTCACCATCTCCAATAATCAAATTAGTTAAATGTTTTATTTGCATGTCTGTAGCACATAAAATGCATTCTGTCCCTTTTGGGGACACTGGTCTGGAATGTCCTTGCTCAGGATCCTTGTGTGTGTCCAGTCACAGTCCCTTCTCTCTTGTACATCAGCTCCCAATTGAGGATAAAATCAGGATAATTGCGCAGAAGATCTATGGGGCAGATGACATCGAATTGCTCCCGGAAGCACAGAAAAAAGCAGAAATCTACACAAAGCAGGTAGGTGTTCGAACCTGAGCTCCGAACCCTGAGTTTTCCCAGCCTTGTGACCTCCTACGCTCCACCCCTCCAGATAGCAGCCTCCTCTCCCAAAATACTGGGTTCGGATTAGAGGTTCCAGCCCTAAGTCCTACATTTACCTGTAAGTGTGTATGAGCATCTAGAAAAGCCAGGAGGAACTATGGACTGTCTTTCAGAAATGCTGGGACCCCTCTGTAGTATGCTGTGTTTGATTCTGTGGATGGGAATCAAGCAGTCATTTGCAGAATATCGTTGAGTACTTCCCTCCTCCTCTTACAGGGACTCTCTTTTGTTCTGGTCTGCAATAACTAAGGTGGAGGTTGGTATGCAGGGAGCTAGCCACCTCTTGATGCTATCCAGATGTTCTCATTGCATATAGTCAGTGTTTCCTTTGTCACACCCCTACTCCCCTTTTTCCTCCCTCAGGGCTTTGGAAATCTACCTATCTGCATGGCCAAAACACACTTGTCCTTGTCTCACAACCCAGAGCAAAAAGGTGTGCCTACTGGTTTCATTCTGCCCATCCGGGACATCCGTGCCAGCGTTGGGGCTGGTTTCCTATACCCTTTAGTGGGAACGGTAAGTGGAAGCTATAAGTGGAAGCCATTCATCGCTCCTCTGCTCAGGCTGTCGGAAAGTGCCAGGTTGCCGTTGTCTAGGAGAAAGTTGTAATTAGGCCTACCCTGGTTAATTGTGGTCTTTGTGTGGACCATGCAGTGCCCGTTCCAGAATGATGCTGCGCCTACCTGCACTGAATGAGACTCCGTTTCCCAGGGGCAGTTTGCTCCTGATTGAATCCAGGGTGGGTCTACTTGGCGCCAGTATTCAGTCTGCTGTCTGTGCACACGGCTTCAGCGTCCACTGATTCAATTGTCTGGGGATCGGTGGCAGTAGCTGAGTGGTGGCACACACCTGTAAGCCCAGTACCTGAGAGGCACAGGTAGGAAGTCTGGGGCCAGTGTGCTCTCTATAATGGGTTTAAAGTCAGCCAAAGCTACTTAGTGAAGCCCTGTTCCAAACAAGTTCAGCAACCCTCCCTTGAAGAATCTGATACGTCTTACTTGCTGCTGTTCTCTGGGAAGTCCACCATCCACATGCCTCTCCTTTTCCTTTTAATCCTCTTACGTAGGCCTCTATTACAGTATCTTTAATAAAATCTCTAACTCAGTTTCCAAAATGACCTTGCTACAGAAAAAAAAAAAAAAGTGTCTGTGAAGTATACAGGAAGGTACACGTGAGTTACGGGCCATCTTAAACCATCTTAAAAATGACTGAGCACTCAGATTTGGAGGTCCATGGGGTCACAGAAAGCCACCCCCAGGGGAGAAACTGTCCTCACAGTTCTGTTTACTGAGCAGGGTATACAGATTAACCAGCCCTCCCCGGAGCCCCAGGACTAAGTCCAGAGGCTGTGCCATCCGGTGTCTGTCTAACAGACGTAGAACTTATACTTTTTGTTTTTAATGTGTGTGTGATTATTTTGCCTGCATGTATGTCTGTACAAATGATGTGTGCCTGGTGCCCAAGAAGGCCAGGGTGTTAGATACTCTGGAACTGGTACCTTGACCTCTCAAGGGCTAGAATTGCAAATACATGCCAACATGTCTGGCTGACTTAATCTTTTTTTTTTTTTTTTCAAAATTGTTTATTAAAGAAAAAGGTTTTATTATAGATTTTAAAATGGTCATTAAGAGAAAGAATAGGAAAAGGGCAGTATTACACTGTTAATCCCTGAGAATAAGACCACTACCATAATTTTGAGCCAGATTTGAAGCAAGCTTTAATTTAATACTGGCCAGCATCATAGACTCTGGCCAGGTCGAGTCCTGGGTTCCTAAAAATAAGTGCTGACAGTTTGCAGAGGCTTCAAAAGGTGACCCCAAGATTGGACGGTAGGAGCAGAGCAATGCATAAATCAAAGAAACTTGCTTCTCCAAGGTGTTCAGACAGTGATTCTGACAGCGAAGTTGAAACAAAGTTAGAGAGGAGAAGGGAGGTTGCTCCAGATAAACCTGTGAGAAAGCAGAAGCCTGGTGAGGCTTAGAGAGCACCAGCATCTTCCACGCAGAGCAGCCGAAGCCGAGGTGACGACAGGTTTCATTTTGGGAAGCTGAGACACGTCAGTGTTCGGGACTTTAGAGGAAAAGTTCTAACTGATATTAGAGAATATTGGCTGGACTCAGAAGGTGCAAGGGAGCCAGGGAGAAGAGGTGTTGCTTTAAACATGGAGCAACGGAGCCAGCCGAAGGAGCAGATCTCTGACACGGGTGATTCGGCGCTAAAGTCTGAGCCATATCAAACCTGTACTGTTGTAGTAGTTTTAATCTGTCTTTTTGCATTGGCTTTTGTCTTCAAAACGTTGTTTTCTGAGCTGTTGGATTACAGAACAATTTGTAAGGTGAATACTTTTTTTTTAATGTACGTTATTAAACCATTCTAAGTGAAGCTAACTGTCAGCTTTCTTAAAGAGGATTGCTTTGTGTCCCCTGCCTAGTATAAAATCAAGTCAGATCGTTATAATTTTTTTTTTTTTTTTAAAGGGCAACTCCATAAGGCCACCGTCTTTTCCCGTCAGGGCCAAGCATACCCTGATGTTTTCCCTGCCTGTGAACTCTTGCCCTCCTGAAACACATCTGGTGCAGCTGGCTCAAACTTGTTTAGGGTTGTTATTTCCCATGAACAACAGCCTGCAGCGTCTCAGGAAGTTCGTCTTTGGGCAAAGAAGGGTTCACAGGTTAGGGGCATTTTTGTTTCGTGGGTCTCGCGGGCACAGTAATTAAAACTTCGGCTGTCACAGCGCCCATCTCAGAGTAGGCAGGTTTTTCAAGGAAGTCACCTTAATCGTTCTTAGTAATTGTATTCTGATACTTCCTGGGGTCTCCCTGAGCACCCGAGTGCGTGCATTTGTGTGTGCACACGTGTGTGCGGCTTTAGAGTGGCTTTTCAGAGTTTTGTATCTAGGTTTGCAGGTAAGTATATATGTCATCGCTTGTTGGTTTTTTTCTGCGTATCAGTGACCAGTGTTTACAGGGGCAGATCTTCCTCTTTGAGAGAGAATAAAAGCACTGAAAATCCTACTCGCTGCTGCTCTGAGAACCATCTCTAGATTATTTTTCTTATTCTTTTTTTCTTTTTTTTTTTTTTTTAGCCAGCACACGTGCGTATCTGGGTCAGTGGTGTCCATCCCTTGCCTTCCTAATGCCGTCTGCTATTCTGGGTCTGAAGACCATTTCTTTCCTTTCTCCTGTTTGTCCCTACACCCAACCCTTTCCTGCTCCTTACAGGATGCTTTAACAGAGGCCAGCTCTCAGATCCACGTACTGCTGTGCCTTGGAGAGTGCTGATTGGCCCTCAGACGTCAGGATTAGGTTTTCCTCAAATACTGATGTTTTGTGTTACAGAAAATGACTCATCTATTTTGTAACATTTTTATAGTGAAGTTTTAGAACTTCGGTCTAAGCTGTCTTCCTTTCTGGGTTTGGTCAGGATCATGTGTGTGTATTCATTATATGGGCAGTATGACAGAAAAAAAAAATACCACATTTTCAGTAACAAGCCATGCGAATAAGCGGAGCCAAGTCTTCAGAAAAGAAGCAAGCACAAATATAGCACAGAAGCTTGAAGTAGCTGTAGAAAGCCTGAAATCAGTAAGAATGGAGACAGCAAAACCGTCCAGGCTGTATACAGAAATGCCTTGGCCCAACTGTTGGAGTAAGTTAAAAAGTGGGTGTTGAGCTATAAATTATTTATTATTAGCCCTGTAATTATTGCAGCAGTATGATTTAATCCACTGTCACAATAAGATACAGATACCTGTTAGATTTTTATAATTGCCTTCAAATACCGTGGACTGGGCAGGTAATTCCATCTAACGCAATTTCTATAGCCTCACCATCCACCTCCCAGCCCCATCCAATGCATTCTTCCTTAACCAGCCTTAACCATCCTGTCTTACATCCATAAACTTATAAATACTTGCTTGTATTCTTCATCTGGACCTTCCCACGCCATTGCTAGAGTCCTTCCTCCCAGCACACGTGGTGCCTTCTCCACCATAACCCATCCTGTTGTCCTTCCCATGTGTCTGTGTTTTTCCCGTAATTCTTCTCTTCCCAAAGCCCCAGAACCTTAGCCACACCTACCCCATTCTGCCCTGCCCAGGTTTTAGGCCTTTTAACCAACCAATCAGGTATAATGTCATAGTCAGGTTTCTATAACAAGGATAGGTGTGTCCAGGCAGTAACCAGATCTTGAGGGCCAGTAATTAGCATCAAAATACAAGCATCAGACCAACCCCCAACACCCAGGTTATAGGATGTGGAGCATCATTATGGCAGGTCCCCAGCACCAGAAATCGCATGGGCTCACCAGAAGAACAGTTCAAAGCAGACACGAGGGCTAGGCCTCTTCCTGGTTGCTTTGTTTAGCTTTTGAGAGCTGCTTTTGCCAGGTAGCCCTGGTTTGTGTTGAACTCACTGTACCTCAGGCTTGTTTCAAACTCTCAACAGCTCTGCCTTGGCCTCCCCAGTGCTGGGCTTACAGGGTGTCTCCCCCCACCAAAGCACAGCTGAGGCAATGAATGATGGATTCTTCAGCTTCTCTGGCACTGGGGTGGGTCCACACTTTCCCTGCCACCTCAGCTACAACTGTCCTTTGCAAGGGTGGACTGAGGCCAGGCCTTTGGCTTGAAGAGGGGCGTGAGGGTTTCTTGTTGACTTCCTATCAAGCTCGGTGACTGGGTTTTTAATGTGTAAAAAGAAGAGCACCCCCTTCCCCACCCCTTAGTGATAACTCAGAAGGTGTGTCTGGTTCTGTGGCCTCGGGGAGGCACAAAGGGGAAGGCAGGTAAATAGTCATTACCTCGTGTGTGTGTGTGGGGGGGGGGGAATGTGTAGAGGTCAGAAGGTGACCCCGTTGCCTTCTACCCTGTGGGTCCCGGGAATCAAACTTAGGCTGGGAGGCTCGGCAGCAAACGCCTTTCCCCACTGAGCCGTCGCTGTTCTGTTGAGTTGATTTGTATGCTGTTTTCTTTTAGATGAGCACCATGCCCGGACTCCCTACCCGGCCCTGTTTTTATGATATTGATTTGGACCCTAAAACCGAACAGGTGAACGGGTTGTTTTGAACAGGTGAGCTGTGACTGGGCAAGAGTTTTCTTGTTCTGGTTTTTTTTTTTTTCAACTACACTTATTGATTTATTTATGTCATAGGATCAGGAAGGGATATGTGCATGATGTGTGTTGAGGTCAGAGGAGTCAGTATTCTTGGGTTTTCAGGTTTGGCAGCAAATGCCTTTACCGGTCGAACTATCTCTCCTACCCTGTAGTAAGTTTGTCTGTCTTTCTGTTTTTCACTTTGTAGCTTTTTCATGAATTCTAGCAGTCAAACTAAGTCTACAAATACTCAAATTCTAGTGATTTCTCTCCGGGCTTCATTGAGAAGAGGTAGTCAGGAAAGATACAGACAGGACAGACGGGGCTGCACACAGAAACCCTGCTTCAAAAATAAGAAAGGAGGCAAGAGTTGGGCTGGGTACAAATGATGGTGGAATAGGTACTCAGCCTGTGTGGGAACCGCGTTCAGTCCCCAGAAAAGCACACCCATACACTCTCAGAGATTTAAGCTGGGTCATCATCCAGAAAGCAGAGGAGAGAAGGAAAGGGAACCAGTTCTGGAGTTCTTGGACCCTATGTAACAGGGCCCCTGGTATATTCACCACAGTCACACATTCACTTCAGATCTCAAAAATGTCAAGCAGGAAAATCCTCAGCAAAACAGCCTGCCTGTGGGAGACTGAGCGGTGGCCTGCCTGTCTGCTGCACCCAGGGCACGGAATGAAAAGAGAACAAATGCCTGTCTTATCAGCAATAAGGAGCTTTTAGATGGCAGAGGAATGTCCCCAAGTGTGTGAGGGGAAGATAACTTTCATCCTTGTTTACCCCTGGCCAAATCTGCCGAGGTATTTTCAGACGGCCAAAGGGTTGCCACCCCCACCTCTTCGAGGAAGTTATTTAACAGTGTCATATACTCCAGCAAAATGAGGAACTAAGCCAAGAAAAGGAGAAGGTGTGAGTTTTAGGGAACTGGATTTGGACAGAGTGAAGGGCAGTTTGACACAAGCACGCAACTATGAGTTTCAGATCTCGTACAAAGCCGGAGGGAGGGCTGGAAGGAGCTGGGAGACAGGGGTGGTACAGGTAATAAGAAACAAACCTGCCCTGAGAAGTCAAGGTCCAGGCGGCAAGCCATGGTCTTCATTCTGACCATGGTGAGGAGGGTCAGGGGAGGCTCCAGGGAAGAGCTTTCTGCAGAGGCTGAATGTGCCAGCTCCCTGCGCTTGCTGGCACAGTGTTCACACAGCCATCTTGTATGGATTGTCTTCAAGTTCATATATGGACAGACCCTGGAAGACTCACCCAGAGGGTAGGGTGTAGGTGTGAACAGTTTTGAGATGCAGCTGGAGAATGATGGAGTGTAGAAACAAAGAGGAAACCTCTGTGCTTAGAAAAAAACATTCACTCATTCATCCATTCTGCTTGTCTTTCCAGATCGTCCATCTCCAAAAGGGTGGCCAGTTCTGTTCTGTCTGGCCAGTGTCTGTTCAGGCCCACTGAGGAAGTGTGCAGGAAGTCTGCCCCTGCCCTGAAGAGCTTCAGAAATAGTGGGAGTTTCCCTGAAGCCTCTCACAGCCTTAAATCCCATCATGTATAAATTAACATAAATCATCTCTATTTACTTAATGAAAGTCCACAGAATAAATGGAATAATTTTGCTACCTTGGTGTCGAAACGTAGATTGTGACGTTGATAGACCTAGGCAGAAGAGTAGAATGGCTGCCTCTCTCTGATGGGGATGTGGGAGTCCAGGGTTAAAGAAGCCAGCTACAGGAGGTACTTTATGATCTGTGGTTCGCAGCACTGGGGTGCTGGCTTTTTATGACCCTGTAACACCCCCGTATCACACCTCCTTCAAGCCCTCCCTCCTGCTCTCTACGAGATCTGAAACTCATAGGACACATAACTCAGGAGAGCTGAAAGGATGGAGGGGAGGGTATAGGACAGAGGGAGACCTTCCTATTTTATACCTTTCTGTCTGACTGAGTTCCCCAGAGGAACTCCTGCTTGTAGGAATGTTTGTCTTGACATCTTTGGGATTTCCATTCAAATCATTGCTTTAATGCTGTTGGTTTTTGTTACTGGTGTATGTGTGTAATTTTTTTAAGTTAGTTTACAAAAGAACAGATTTATTGTTTTGTTTGTTTGTTTTCTAGACAGGGTTTCTCTGTGTAGCCCTAGCTGTTCTGAACTCATTCCATACACTAGGCTAACCTCAAGCTCACAGAGATCCACCTACCCCTGCCTCCCGAGTGCTGGGATTTTGGTTGATTGTTCCCCAAATCCCTTCTTTTTTATTCCTCCTTCCATCCTGTTCTATTGTCGTCCCTACCCCTCTCCCATGGACCCCTTTCTAGATTCCTGACCTTTACTCCTATTTACGCCCACCTCGATTTACACATTTAAGCAGGTAGAGGCTACAGTCTTTGAGTAGCAGAGAACAAGCTACACTTGTCTTCTGAGCACAGGACACGTCATTTAATAATTTCATTTTTCTTCGTGGCTGGATAAAATCCTATGTTATGTATGTTCCACGTTCTAATTACCCGTTCTGGTGATAGACATCTATGCTGATTCCATTTCCAGTCCTTGGGATGACAGCACCAGCTTTAGGTGGGCCGTTCCTGCTCCTTTGGCTTGGCAAATGTTTGCTAGACGGCTGCTAAGTTCCTGGGCTCTACCTCTCCATACAGAGCGTCTTGTGAGTTCCTGCTTCTTTGAAGTTTCTAGAATGTCCTCACTCCCCTTCTATCTTGTGTCATCTATTTTCCCTCTCTTCCTGCATTGGCTCCTTCAAGATTCTGCATTCCCCTGGTACCAAAGCTAAACATTGCCGATGTGGACAGAGCTGTTTTCCCGGGCATCTTTGCTTTTGTTATACTTGATCCCATGGGTTCACATCAGTGTTGTAATACAGTTTTGTGGTCTGAAGACACAACGGCAGCCCTTTGGGAGGCGAATGACAAGAGTCGTGAGCATGGTCTCGCTCTGACCCTTGTTGCCTTACCCACTTCTCTGCCCCCTCACACACCTCTCTGTCCCCTCACTTCTGTCCGCTCACCCAGTTTATGGAAATAGAGATGCTGTTGCTTCTTCCTCGTGGGAGGCTCTGAAGTCGAGCAAACAAGCCCTGTAAGGAGCGTTGTACAGTGCCTGCCATATTTGGAGTACTGTCCCTGATAGGAAGCATCTTTCTAGTAAGTTTCGAAATGGTCAATAGAATATCATCTGGGATATTCAGTTTGTAAACAAGGAGGAAGCAGTCTAATGAGATACGGCGGTGATTTAGAGCCCATCTTAAAGAATGCAGTCTTCTTCCACGTTGCCAAACTTTGATCCTCAATACTGGGAAGAATAATGAACAAATGAATATAGTGGAGAGAGAGAGAGAGGATGGAGAAGGATGTAGTTCACTTTTTTAAAGGATCAGTTCTGCGGGGAGGAGGGAGGTAGGGTTTGGTTTTTCAAGACAGGGTTTCCCTGTATAGCCCTGACTGCCCTGGACTCACTTTGTAGACCAGGCTGCTCTCAAATTCTCAGAAATTCGCCTGCCTCTGCCTCCCAGAGTGCTGGGATACAGGTGTGTGCCACCATGCCCACCTGGGTCAATTTCTAAAATTCATCTTATTTTCATATATGTGGGTGCCTGTGGAAGCTAAAAGGGGTTTGGGGTCCCCTGGAGCTGGGCTTCCAGGTGTTTGTGAACTGCCTGACCTGGGTGCTGAGGCCAAACCTGGGTCGTCTAGAAGAGCAATAAGTGCCCTTAACCACTGAGGGTCTCTTCAGCCCTGAAGTTTCTGGTTTGTTTTTTGGAGACAAGGTCTCTCTGTGTAACTCTGGAGTTCACCATGAAGACCTGGCTGGCTTTGAACTCACAGAAATCTTCCTGCTTTTGCCTCCAGAATGCTTAGATTTAAAGGCGTGGGGGTTCTGTTTGTTTTTTTGTTTGTTTGTTTGTTTTTAAGATTTTAAGGTAGGCCTGGTGGCACACACCTTTGGTCCCAGCACTCAGGAGGCAGAGGCAGGTGGACCTCCGAGTTTGAGGTCTACAGAGCAGAGTTCCGGGACTACACAGAGAAACAGACGATTAAGTTTTAATTATGTGCATGCATCAGTGTGGGAGAATGCACTGTTGCCAATGGAGGCCGATGGCACTGGATCCCCTGGAACTGGAGTAACAGGCTTCTGAGAGCTACCTGAGGTGCTGGAATCCTAACTCTACTTCAGAGCTCAGCAACCACTCCTGCTGAGTCATCTCTCCAGCCCCAGGGCTTGTACCGTTACAAATAATGCAGCATAGGGCTTCAGGTGTGGCACAGTGGTGGAGTGCTTACCTGGCATGTGTAAGGCCCTGGCTTGGATCAACAGCTACACACACACAAACACACAATCACAGGTAAATAAATAAATAACATAATAGTGAACAGACATCAGTAGGAAACATGGGAAATTCTTTTGGGGAGGTTATGGAAGATTTATTGGATGGAGGTGGGGAAAGAGACATGGTGGGGTAGGGAGCAGGAGAGAAACTGAGGCAGGGAGAATGCAAGAGAAGAGAGAGCTGGGAAATTCGTATGTGTCTTTGCAACTTGGTGCAAGCATCTATGCAGCTAATTCCTGCCAGGGGAACTGCTCAAAGGGAGCCTCTGGCTTCATAACAAGAGCTGACGCCTGCTTGGAAACGCCTGCTTGTAGGTGACTTGTAATCGAAGAGGCTTATAGCCTCATTTTACAGAGGCGGATCAATGCTGGTGCCTGCTGTCACCTTGTTCCAAAGCCTGCTGCCTCGCAGAAGTTCCTAAAAGGCAGCCCCTACCAAGCTGTTCAAAGTAGAAAGCCGTGTCCATTCCGCTCCCCTCTAGAAGAAAGAGGTAACTAAGGTGCAGCAAAGTTTCGAGAAGAAATAGGTCTTGGTGGCTGCTGAGCACTTCCGATGGGCAAGGATTTTATGCAATTGATTCTTGGATCTTTGCTCGAAAACGTGACGGATACAAGCTTGCAGAGGCGTAAGGTAATTTCAGCCACTTATATAAAAGACCTAGAGGAGCATCAACACACTGGGACCTGTCAATGTCGCCAGCGCGGTGTGGGACTAGCAGCAGTCCCAGCTCCATTGGTTCCCGCCCTGGCCTTCCCCTCTCCGTATTGGTAGGATCCCTGATGAGCAGACTGTGGCTCCCAATCGCACCTCCACTGCTGTACAGTGAAGCTGTATGTACACATAATTTAAGAGTGATGGCAGTATGTATGTCTGTGCTGCCAAGGAAGGCACTTGGGTTTGTGTTGGCTCCCTGCAGCTCTCGTGGTGCCCAAGAATAGATCAAAGCACCAGGGGCCTGGAGCCAAGGAGATGGGTTAGGTGGTGTGCCAGTGAAAGGTACCGAGGAAGGCTCAAGAGCAGAAGACTCGTTAACGAGAGACCGCTTTGGTACTAAAAGCCTGAACTGGGTGGATGGGAACCCAACGGAAGAGATGGCATAATCAGCTCAGTGCTGTTTAGCTACAGATGTAGGCTATTTTGTCGGCATGCCGTATCTGTGACATTAATAAGATAAAGCTGCGAGGAGGGTGGTTCCTCATCAGATTGGAAGTGTATTTATAGCTCATTTCCTAATTATATAACTCAAATGGGGTAGTAGGCAATAATACAGTAATAGCTTTAACAGTCTTGTCACTTAAGTGTGTTTAGGAATGACAGGTTTCTTTTTCTTTCATGTATGACGCACGGGGTACATTGTTGAAACATCTGGCATCGAGTGCTACTCATATGCTAAAGAAAAGCCACAAATGCAGATTTTTTATTTATAGTCATTCTCTCTCTCTCTCTCTCTCTCTCTCTCTCTCTCTCTCTCTCTGGTATGTGTGTGTGTATGCATGAAAGAGAGATGTCAGATAAGTTATTCATCATATAAATCTTATTTTCCCTAGGGTAAGATAAATCCACCTCTTACCTTAGGCTCTGTTCAGCATCTTTACTTTTAAGAGCCAAGCAAGTAAGAGGGCTACAAGTTACCAAGACGCTCTGTATTGCTGTCATTTCCACTTGCATCTCTCATCTCATTTCCCAGTGCTGGCTTGTTTGTTTGTCTGTCTGTCTGTCTTGCTATGTAGCCCAGCCTGGCTGGGGACTTGCCATCCTCCTGCTTCAGCTACTCAGGCCCAGGGAATGGGCTACCACACCTGGCTCCAGGTGCTTTCTAATAAGATAGCTGTGACCCCAGCCTCATCCGGATCATCCTTCTTCTTTTCCTAAAATGACTGCCACCCCTCAGGTCTGCTGGATCTGAAGCAGTCTGCTGCCTGAGGGACATGGATTTCTTCTACCTTGTTTCAAGTTCAAAGCTGTAGGTCTAACTTAGAACCTCCATGTGGCTATCAAGACCCTTTTCACACACCTGCCGGATGAAAAATGCTAAATCAAATTCATTTTGGTTTTTGAGATGGGGGGGGTCTCACATAGCCCAGGCTAACCTCAGACTCCCTGTAGCCAAGGATGGTTTTGAGAGTCTCATCGGACTGTCTCTCCCTCCTAAGTGCTGAGATCACAGTCTTGTTTCACCATGTCCAAACCCCGGGCCTGCAGCAGGATCCCCTGGAGCTGTTTTGAGTGGGTGACCTGAAATGTGCTGGGAATTGAACTCTGGTCCTCTGCAAATCAAGAAGAGCTCTTTTTTAATTATTTAATTTTATTTTATGGACATTGGTATCTTGTCTGCTTGTATGTCTGTGTGAGGGCATTGCATCCCCCGGAACAGGAGTTACAGACATTTGTGAGCTGCCATGTGGGTGCTGGGGACTGAACCAGAGTCCTCTGGAAGAGAAGCTGGGGCTGTTCACTGAGCCATCTCTCCAGCCCTCTAACTGAACTCTTCAATTCCAGCTTCAATAGTATCTGGATTTCCAGTTTTACACTTCTTATCACTGACTTTTAAATCTACAGACTTAACGTAGAGTCAGATCTGTTTTGTGCCCCAAGAGTTTATTCCTTGTCAGGACTTTGGTAGCAAATCTAGACTAGAGAATCTTAGGAAGGTAAAGTACATTCCTAGAAAAACTATCCCCAAATGGACATCTGAGCTTGGCCCTCCCGGAGATCACGGTCCACTCATGAAAGAAAGGGGAAGGGGTCCTGTTCTTCCACGTTCCTGAAGCACCTGAGATCTGCGCTAGGAGAGCCCTGGAGGAGGCTGAGATGTAATTTTTTTTTTTTTTTAGAATCTCACTTCTCAAAAACACCCCCAAAGTCGCCAGCCCTGGGCTGTGGAAGCCACACCTTGTGTGCACAGAGATGTACTTGTGCATGTAAGATGTACTTGTGCGCTGTTTTTCACCTGAGCAGACGCCTTCCCCTCCCAGAGTGTGGACTTTGAGCCAGTGTTTGCTCCGAAAGTGGCTGGAATGGGGAGTGCCCTCCCCATCTCCACTTCACAAGAGCGAGGGGAGCAGACCCTAAGGAACACCTAAAGAAATCAGTAATCCGGTGGCGCGCTGGCGCTTCCGGTGTGAGAGGTCAGAAGGGCAGGGGTCTGGATGGAACCTGTCAGTTCCATCCAGCTGACCCTCAGCGTGGCCTCTATAGGTCTGCGGTCCTGCTTGGCAACGTTGTTTCTGTTTCTTCCCACACCCGTAATTTTCTCTCTAGCCAGGTGTGGCTCCCGAGGCAGAGGTGGGCGGATCTCTGCGAGTTCAGTGCCAGCCAAGCCCACACAGTGAATTCCAGGCCTGTCATCCAGAGCTACACAGGGAGACCCTTTCTCAAAATAAAATGTCTTTTTTTTTTTTTTCTTCCTCCAAGTGACCCATGCGATTCCATACGGTTATGCATCGTGCTCTTCTATTTGATCTTCAGGTGTGGGGGAGGCGGGCACGGGCACTTGAATACATTTTGCCCGCAGAAGCAAGAGCTCCCTCAGGACCTGGTGGTTACAGGTGGTTGTGAGCCGCCTGAGAGGCTGCTGAGGATCGAACTCCGCCTCCTCTGGAAGAGGGCCCTCTGGAAGCAAGCTGCCCACCGCCGAGCCATCTTTCCAGCCCCGTCAGTCTTTCTTTGAAGATATGCTGTCTACCTTGCTTTTAATGTTCGAGGGGGATTTATGGTGGGAACCTTATAAATTCAAAGATTTTTTTTTTTTTTTAATGTGGCTCCGCGTCTTAGGAAACGAGCGGTCCTCCACCTTCTTCTCGCCGTCCTCCTGCCCTGCCTTAGTGGCCCCTCCACCCAGGCCCTGATGTCATTATGCAGCGGGGATGCGTCCGGGGCGGAAGGACGGAGGTCTCTTCCAGGCGGCCGGGCAGGGGGCTGGCAGGGGGCTGGCCGCGTTCGCCCCGCCCCGGGCCGTAGCCCCGCCCCGCTGCTCCGCGCGCATTGGCGCGGCCGGCTGTCTCTCTCCGCGCTGGGGAGGGGGCGCGCGGCTGCGGTCCCTCTGCAGAGGGCTGCGCGCCTCCGGACCTCCCCGTTGTTTGGGCCCGTGCGCCTCGACCTCGGGATCAGGCATCTGGGTAAGTGGAGGCAAGAGCAGAGACTCTGGGTCGGGATCGGATGCACTGAGCCCCTGGTGACAGACAGCGGCAGACCCCGGGTCCCGGTCATCAGAAGGCGAGGAGCACGGGCTGCAAGGTCGCTTGATCCTCAGGCGTCTCAAGGTGGGTGACCCTGGGCAGTTCTGCCGCCCGCTCCCTTCGCACGCGGTGCAGCTGGTACCCTGGCCCGGCTGCCCAACCGTTTTCCTTCTGCAAGGCTTCTTGAGGGGAACTGTGGTTTGCAGCTCCGGTCTATGATAATTCTGCAGATAGCTTGAAGCTGGGCTATCTGCTCCACGCCCCCGGGATTTTCCTTTCTGAGCACTTTATCCGGAGCTCTGTCTCCTGCCACAGCGGCGTCGAGTCTGGAGAGTCCTCCCTCCAGGAGGAGGCTTCGCGGTTCGGAAGTCTGGCTCTGTCCGGATAGCGAGCAGCTCTTTTTTGCTGCTCACGGAGGAGAAGGATGGTGGTTGTTTTCTGTGGCCTTAGACATGGGATTCTGCCAGGAAAGGACAGCGGGGACTTGAAGGTTTCCAAGGCAATAGAGCTCCTCTCGAAGGTAAAGGCTAACCATTTGCAGTCTTTACACTGCAAAGTTTTACAGCCTGCAGGCCGCGTCCTCTCCCTGCCTCGCGTACACTTCTGTTGGGGTGTCAATGTCTATGGTGATGTACATTAAGAGAAGCCTCTGGTGCAAACATCTAGGCCGTCCAGGTTAGTGTCAGATACTCTCCGGAATATGCTCTCATTTGAATATTTCTTCTATCAATACACACATCCTCTGCCGAGAGGGAGTGCTCGCTGGAGCTCTGAGAACGCTTGGAGCCATTAAGGCTGGGTTCTAGTGCTTACACAGTGTGTGAGGAGAGACTGTAAATGTTACTTTGATTCTATCACTATTCTAGAATTTTGTTCCTGTGTCGACAGATGAGGCATACAACACTTACCTTTAAAAAAAATATTTCCTTAGATCTTGAAATGATTTTTTTCCAGGGTTCCAGTTCTACAGAGAATTAGGAGCTGGTACTTAAATGAAAGCTCGGTGAAGAATGTACATGAAAGCAGAATAAGGAAGGAGTCCCTTTGCCAAACCCAGGACACCTGTCACCTAAAATTCATGGGGCTCTTGTCAGCTAATCACCCCAGGTCCCCATTCTTTAAACCATGCCATTCTATGGATGATTATTCTTTGGTGGCACTAGGGATCAAGTCCAGCATCCTGTGGCATGCTAGGCCATTGCTGTCACCAAGCTATATGCCCAGACCAAAAGCTTAGTTCTACACTTTTTTTTCTCTCTTGAGACAGGGTCTCACATAGCCAGTGCTATAACTGTGGTGACCTCCATCGATTCTCTTGCCTTCACCTCCCACTTGCCGGAATTACAGCCGTGCACTACCAAAACCCGCCTCAGCTTAGCATCTTAAAGCTGTTCACTCTGTCATGGAGACAGGCAGTCTTGGGTTAAATCTCAGCACTGTCGCCTCCTGCCCGGGAGCTTGGTAGTCTCAGGCAGGCTGCTTAACTGCAGATGGAGACATCACCACCTCCTCACTCTGGAACGCCGGGGTGCGGGTTAGAGATGCATGTGAAAGTGCTCAGCGCCGCCACGTACAGGAGAGTTGCGCAACCAGCAACCAACGCTGGCTGTTTTGTCGTCGCTAACTCACCTCCAGCTGTGTGCAGTCACGGTGGGAAAGTATGAGTAGCAGGCGCTGCGGTGCAGATGCCGAAGTTACACAACGCATTTAAGAGCAGAGAATGACAGCAAGTGCTGGGTTTTTCTGAGCGTATGTATGGAAAGTAGCAGCTCCTTGATGGAAGGCACATTTTTAGAACAGAAACCTTATGCTACAATAGAAAGAACAGCAGAGAGTCAGAATTTCTACTTCTGACTCTGGCGAGGTCCTCATCTAGCCTAAGGCTTTCTGCAAGCCCCCCTGCCCACTTGGGAGCTCAATTTTGTCAGTAATTAATCTTGAGTCATCTCTCAAGTCCCTAGCAGCATCTCGGTCCTTCACTGTCTGCGATGAGAAAAGCATCCAGCTTCCCTAACTCCCTGCCTGCCATTGTATTTGGTTATTTGCTAAACTTTCAGTGTGGGGCCATAAACAATTCCTGGAGAGGAGAACTAAGGGCACACTTGCAGAGTGACCCCAATCAAAGCTTTAACAAAAATAACACATCAAAATGGGGTCCCATTAAAATCTTTTTGATGGGGAAAAAAACAAGCCTCAGTTTATAGCCATACATTTTAGTATGTACTTCCGTGGAACACATGCCCCCTGAGATACAGTTTACATTGAAAATAATACGCTTCCCCTGGGCGGTGATGACACACACCTTTAATCCCAGCGCTCGGGAGGCTCAGGCAGGTGGATCTCTGAGTTCAGGGCCAGCCTCGTCTACAGAGTTGAGTTCTAGGACAGCCATAGCTACATACAGAAAGACCTTATCTTGAAAGACAAAATAATAATAATAAATATGCTCACAATGAAATAAACTCCACGCTTTTCTCTCATCAGGTTGGTCTTTGAATAAACGAGAATTTTGCCCAGGACAGAACTTTCATTCAAAGAGGAAATTAATAGAAAAGAAAAACCATGAAAAACAGATAAACAAGGCATTTGTGTCCTGAAGAAGCCATAGAAATAACCGTGGAGTGAAAGCAGGGTAGACGCCAGGGAAAAATCGGACTTGGTGTGATATTTTTGTCACAAAAGTCTTCAAGAGGAAGAAAGTAGACACTTTTCCAGAGAATGAAGGAGTGCAGTGTAAAAACGGAGGAGACTGTGATTTCTGAGATTCAAGTAGAAACTAAGGATGAGAAGGGGCCGGTAGCAGTTAGTCCTCAGGAGGAGAGGCAAGAGAGAAAAACAGCTACACTCTGCTTCAAGAGAAGGAAGAAAGCAAACAAGATGAAGCCCAAGGCTGATTCCAAGACTGTTGAGGTGACAAAGAAGCGTCCCCCAAAAGCCGGGGATTCTGGTCAGTCGCAGCCAGCGGGGGCCTGGGCCTCCATCAAACGCCTTGTGACACACAGGAAAAGGTCCGAGTCTTCAAAGAAGCTGAAGCTATCTGAGCCTGAAGAGCCTGAGGACGTGGCCCTTCCTAAGAAAAAAGCAAAATCCAGACTTAAGATTCCTTGCATAAGATTTTCAAGAGGGGCAAAGAGAAGTCGCCATTCCAAACTCACAGAAGACTCAGGCTACGTCAGAGTCCAGGGAGAGGCTGATGATTTGGAGACAAAAGCCCAGACCCAGCTGGCTGACCAGGCAATCCAGGCTAAGTCCACCCAGGAAGGTGTGTTGGCAGAAGCTGGCAAGGAGGTCCAAGAATCGCATGTAAGCAACAGCGTCACGTCGGGGGAGAATGTGATTTCCGTACAACTGGAATTAGAGAATGAGTCCTCTGCTATTCAGATGGGCACCCCGGGGCTTGAAACAGAAACCAAAGTGATTAAGGAAACACAGCATGCACAGGTGCAGCGAGCAAGTTCAGAAGCAGGCAGCCCGCGACCAGTGGCTTCTGCTGCTCCTCCCTCACCAACAACCGCACATCGGTGCAGTGTGGGAGAGCCCAGTGAGGGCACCCAGGAAAGCGCACCAAGTGGGAAAGATGAGAGGAGCAGAAAGAGTGCTGCTGCAGAAAAGAAATCAGGAGGAATTGTGCTGAGCCAGGCAGAGGAAACTGCCGTCAGCAGAGCAGAGGAAGCCACAGTCGGCCAGGCAGAGGAAACTATAGTGGGCCAAGTAAGGGAAGTTACAGTCGGCCAGGCAGAGAAAACTTCAGTGGGCCAAGCCAGCCAGGCAGAGGCAGCTATAGTTGGCCAGGCAGAGGCAGCCACAGTAGCACAGGCAGAGGCAGCTACAGTAGCACAGGCAGAGGAAGCTACAGTTGGCCAGGTAGAGGCAGCTACAGTAGCACAGGCAGAGGCAGCTACAGTTGGCCAGGCAGAGGCAGCTACAGTAGCACAGGCAGAGGCAGCTACAGTTGGCCAGG
>REGO01000030.1:962684-1016948 GCA_010120015.1 Rhombomys opimus
TTTTTTCTAACTACAACCTAATTATCATAATTGGTTCCAGTGAGACTGTATTTCCCAAGTCTTGGGACCCATTGAAAAGCTGATATCACCTTCCAAGGTCCAGTAACTACATCTGGCTGCAGACTCGCTTACTGCCTGATGTGCGAGCACTGCATACATTATGAATTCCACATTCTTCAGAATTTTTATTATTGTTATTATGTTTTAGATTTTTTGAGGCAAGAGTCTCTCCATGTAGTCCTGCTGTCCTGGAGCTCACCACATAGACCAGGCTGGCCTTGAAATCACAGAGATTCCCCTGCCTCTGCTTCCTGAATGATGGAATTAGAGCTGTTTGCAACCACACCTGGCTCTTTAGCATCTCTGAAAAGTTATTTTAGTTATTTGAGACACAGGTCTGTGTAGCTCAGGCTGTCCCCAAACTCAAGATCCTCCTGCCTCTGCCTGCACCTGATGAGTGCTGGGATTACAAGTGTGTCACTACACTTGGCATAAAGCTTTGTGAAATCAAATTTCCTAACAGAAGGGGCACGCTCCCACCTTCAGACCACTTACTCATCACCAAGAGTTCCTTACAGACTCACTTTCAAACCTGAAGTCTAGAGTCCTCTTGCCCCCGCCTCACTTTGGTTTCCTGGCTAGATTTAGTAACTGTGTTGGAACTGGAACCCAGAGCCTTGTGCTCACTGAACAAGTGCTCTACCATTGAGCCACATTCCCAGCAGCCGTGCCCTGCGTGACCATGTGGTTAGTGGTCAGGATTAAGCTTCTGGTGTAGCTTTCACACCTATACACCTGATGAGCATTCCACTTCTGCGATCCTGTGCCACAGAGCACAGGAGGGCGCTGGAGGAGATGAAGTCAGGTGCAAACGCACAAATCTCTATTTGAATCACGAATTGGCACGTGTTCACCGTGGACTCCACCCCTGGAAACCTGCACTCGAATCTCTTCACTACCGAATTCCTGCACCGCCATCTCTAAGGTTCCTGTGACAGGAAGGGCTGGTCAGTGCGGTTGGCAGCGGGTCTCTGGGCCACACTGTGCAGAATTGTTCTGATGACTGATGCCACCTGGCAAGAGGCAAGATCCTGGGACGGGCTTTCTGTGGAATTGTGTGCAGAACGAGGGCTTTAATCAACAAGAATGTCACACCTCTAAAAGAGGTCATCTCGAGCCGGGGCATCTCTAGCCTGTCAGAATCGCCCTCGGACTGCACAGGCAGGATGCTGGAACAAATGGCCACGGCTTGGTTCAGGGGAAGCAGCCAACTTGGCATGAGCGCTCCACCAAATACGACACAGAGCCAGCAGTGAGCCCTGATTCCACAGGAATCTTACTTAGAACTCTCTTTAATTTTCTGGACTCTCCCTGATCCTTAATCTTTTGGTTATCATTTTTCCTAAAGGAGTACATGTTTGGACTCAACTTAAATTTTTTTTCTATGTCTGTCTGTTCACAAATAGTAAAATCTACCATGTTTAATTAACTGATGTCATGTGTGAGTGTTCTGCTCATATGTGTATGCATCAGTTGCATGCCTGGTGCTCCTGGAGGCCAGATCCCCCGGAGCTGGAGTTAAGGGTGGCTGTGAGCTTCCATGAGTGCTGAGGATTGAACCACAGTGCCCTGCAGGAGCAGCAAGCGCTACTGACAGCACAGCCTGAACTTCTGGTGCTCTTGCTTTCACATCACAAATGTTGGTACTCTAGGTGTGTGCCTCCACACCATTTATGGGGTGCCAGGCATCCAACCGGGCCTTTAGGCATGCTAAGCAAGCACTCTAGAAACTGAGCTACAACCCTAAAACCCAGGCCTTCATTTGAAGTCTTAGATCTATAGACTGCTTTAGTTTCTTCTTGCTGTGACAAAATAAGTGGCAAAAACTTGAGGGAGGGTTTCTTGTCACTCACGGTTTGAAGGTCCAGTCCATCACTGTGGGAGAGTCAGTCCTGGGCTTCCTCAGGCTTCCGGTCACACTGGCTCCACAGTCAGGAAACGGGGTGAACGCTGGGGCTCAGCTCCTGTTCGGTATGGGACTCCAGCTCATGGACCAGGGCCGCTCACGATAAAATTGGGTCTTTCCACCCGAGTAATCTGAGACAGATAATCTCTCACAGACGTGCCTAGAGTGTCCTGGGTAGTTCTAGATCCTGCTGACAATCATAATTAACCAGCCAGATGTGGCTGCATGGCAGAGGCAGGAGAATCTCGAGTTTGAGGCCAGCCTGATCTACATAACAGTTCCAAGACAACCAGGGTTACATAGAGAGACCCTCTAAAACAAACAAACAAACAAACAAACAAAAGAAACAAAAAAGTAACCTTGAAGATACCACCTGAGTATTTTTAGTTTAATATAATTTCCTATGTTAGTAAAACTTGGCTTTTTGTAAAAATCCAAAATAACTTCCCCGCCTCCCCACCCCCTACCCCACTGGGTTTCTCTGTAAAATGGCCCTGGTTGTCCTGAAATTTTCTTTGTAGACAGGCTGGCTTCAAAACTGTCAGAGATCTACCAGCCTCTGCCTCCCAAGTGCTGGGAATAAAGGCATGGGCCACCGCACCTGGCTAAATTAAGTTTTTTAATCTCAGTGTCTAAATTTAGGAGAATCAAGGCATACGATACAGCCTGCACCCATTAACCCACTAATAAACAACAGCAAAATACCAGGAGAAGCAAGGCTGGCAAGCCCCACTGTCCAGCTGCACAGCTAAGCATTCATCGATGAGCTTTGTTTCCCAAGTGGAATTGACTATCATCTCCAGCCATTGTGGCTCTGGGTGCAGCCATCAGAGAATGATCCGTTCCCACAGGTGCTGAACATTGGGTTTCCCTGATTACGCTTCTCATCCCAGTTTAAAACACCATTTCAGAGAGGGAACAGGAAGGACTGTGTGTCTGTGTCAGAGTGTTGCCTGGACTGTGCAAGACCCTGGGTTTAATGCCCAGCGCTCTCTCTGTGTGTGTGTGTGTGTGTGTGTGTGTGTATGTGTGTGTGAATTTAATCTGGGTATGGTGGTGTCTCTCTGTAATCCTTGCACTCTGGAGTCATGGAGACAAGAGAAAAAGTAAGCTAATCAGGAACCACTTTCTCACGGCACCTGAAAGTGCAGGCTTGCATGGAGTGAGAGGGTGATGGAGGGCAAGATTAGCCTAGGAAGAAGAATGTTGAGTTTTCCCTTTCCCACTGAGTCTTTGGTGTGCAAAGAACTTTCCCACACACAGATCTTCCCTGGACCTTCCTGCAAGTCAAAGAGCAAACAGCCACAGAAGTGAGGCGGATTGTTTAGGCCTCCTTCTTTGTATGGGCTTCTAGTCCCTGGAGAAATGACGAAGAATATTCAAGAGTCCTCCAGGAACATTCCTTCAGGTTTCTGGCAGGAGGGGACCCCATGGGAAAGCTTGAGAGATACTTTGTTTCTGTTATTTTGATACAACGGCACCAAAGTGTTTCAGCTGGAAGAGGTTTAATGTTGTGTTTAACACTGGGAGGCAATTTATCTGAGGGAAAACGGGTCATTTCTCAAGAAGGCTCAGCTGTACAGAAACTTAAATGTCTAGCACAAAGCCCTGGACCACTGGTAATAAGGCTGCAGACAGGCCGGGGCAGGGCACTGAAAAAGGCAGACTATGAGTTGAGAGGTCTAGAAAAGAGGGACCTAGGTTGAAGTGAGGAAGGAGGGAATCTGAGCGCATCCGGGCAGTTAGCGGGAACTGTAATTTTGAAAGGCAAACGGCTGATCTTGGAGGTAGCACGTGTGAGGAGAGGGAAGGAGAGGCAAGATGAAAGCTGAGCAGCCTCAGTTCTAGCCTGGGGAAGCTCCACGCTGATTTCCAATGGCTGTGCCACTCTATGTGCCCACCAGCAGTTCATGAGGCTTTCTTTGCCTTCTTCTTGCTTTCTTGAAGTAGCCATGCTGACTGCTGAGAGGTGGAATCTCAGTGTGGCTTTAATCCGTGTCTCAGTGCTGAATAAGGAGGCTGAGCACGTTTTAATGTTTGCTAGCCGTTTGTACTTCGTCTTCTGAGAACTGAGAACTTTATTCCATTAGCCCATTTAGTGCGTGGATTGTTTTTGTTTTGTGTGTGTATTTAGCATTTTTAGTTCTTTACACAGTCTAGATAGCAGTACTGTCAGATGCACAGCTAGTTAAAGGTTTTCTCCCTTGCATAGGCTGCCATTTACTCTTTTCTTTTGCTACAGGAGTTCCTCCTCTTCTTTTCCCTCTTTTCTATCCCCTCCTTTCCTTTTTCTTCTGTGTTTTTGGTGCTGGGTCTATGTGGCCCTGGCCGTCCTGGAACTCACTCTATAGGCCAGGAATAGTGCTTCCTCAAGATCCAGCTATACCACTCCTAGGCATATATCCAAAAGATGCTCAAGTATACAACAAGGACATCTGCTCAACCATGTTTGTAGCAGCTTTATTCCTAATAGCCAGAAGCTGGAAACAGCCCAGATGCCCCCCCGGTTGAGGAATGGATACAGAAACTGTGGTACATCTACACAATGGAATATTACTCAGTGATAAAAAAACAAGAAAATCATGAAATTTGCAGGTAAATGGTGGGAACTGAAAAAGATCATCCTGAGTGATGTATCCCAGAAGCAGAAAGACACACATGGTATATACTCACTCATATAGACATATAATATAGAATAAATCTACTGAAATCTGTACACCTAAGGAAGCTAATCAAGAAGGAGAACTCTGGCTAAGATGCTCAATCCCCATTCAGAAAGGCAAAGAAAATGGCCATCAGAGGAGGGAGAAAACAGGGAACAGGAC
Organism: Rhombomys opimus; assembly: GCA_010120015.1. Lineage (NCBI taxonomy): Eukaryota > Metazoa > Chordata > Mammalia > Rodentia > Muridae > Rhombomys > Rhombomys opimus. Next base: position 967,476 of record REGO01000030.1, read on the forward strand.
AGGAGCCTAGCATAGAGGGCCTCTGAAAGGCTCTACCCTGCAGGGTATCGAGGCAGATGCTGAGACTCATAGCTAAACTTTGGGCAGAGTGCAGGGATATGAAAGAAGTGGAGATAGTAAGACAGGAGCTCCACAAGGAGAGCAACAGAACCAAGAAATCTGGCACAGGGGTCTTTTCTGAGACTGATACTCCAAACAAGGACTATGCATGGAGATAACCTAGAACCCCTGCACAGATGCAGCCCATGGCAGTTCAGTGTCCAAGTGGGTTCACAGTAATGGGAACAGGGGCTGTCTCTGACATGAACTCAGTGGCTGGCTCTGATCACCTCCCCCTGAGGGGGGAGCAGCCTTACCAGGCCACAGAGGAAGACAATGCAGCCAGTCTTGAGACCTGATGAGACCTGAGAGACTAGGATCAGAGGGAAAGGGAGGAGGACCTCCCTTATCAGTGGACTGGGGGAGGGGCAGGAGTGGGAAGAGGGAGGGAAGGCGAGGCTCGGAAGGGAGGAGGGAGCTACAGGGGGGATACAACGTGAATAAATTGTTATTAATAAAAATAAAAATAAAAAAATGAGATGGATACAGAAAGAAAATGTATACATTCCTGCCTCATACACATATACATACAACAAAAGCAATAAGGGAAAGCTGGGCATGGGAGTGCACACAGAAGGCAGAGGTACGCAGATCTTTGTGAGCCTGAAGCCAGCCTCATCTACACAGTGTGTTGCAGAATAGCCAGGGCTACTAACGGAGAGACCTTGCCTCAAAAACAAAGAAAATAAATAAATAAAACAAAACCAAAACCAAAACATTGAAAGGGAGACAAGTGGGTGTGGGAAGGAAGGGACTGGGGGAGGAAGTGGGAAAGGCTGACTGTGGTCAAAGGACACGATATACTTGATGGACCATGAAATCCAACACTAAGTACAATGAATATATGCCAATAAAAGAATGAAGAAGAAGAAGAAAACAGGACCGATCAAGGTAGGATTTTCTCGAATGTCTCCATCTAGCTCTCAGCCACGCAAAACATTAACTGAGTTTGATAAATGATTAGAAGGGTCAATGTCTTTGGAGTAAAATCCCCATGACCTTACTCTTAATGACTTGCAAAAATCCTCAGACCTGTTCAATAGTACAGTCATGAGTGTGCTGATGTATTTCTTGTACATCAGACGCACGAAAGGATGTCAAGATGCTATTACCTAACCCTGAACTGACTGTCAGGTAAGGAAAGATCCAAATGCAGCTCATCAAATACAAAAAGCACCGTGTAATGCCAAAACGGAGTAGTACCATTTTTATGGTACACTGGTGCCATCTTTTGGCCAGATTAAAAGTCACACAAATTACAAACTACAATCATATTTTTCATTCACCAGACTTGAGATACGATTTCTTTTGACATTGTCTTGACTAGAAAGTGGCAGCATGTCTATAATCCCGGAATTTGGAAGGCCGAGGTAAAAGGATTATGAGTTTGAAGCTAGTCTGAGCTACAGAACAAGCTGACTTGAGTTTTTTGTTTTGCAAGCATGTTGAACTTGAAATTGATGCCGAGGAATGTATCTGGTTTTGTTTTACTTGTGTTTGTGGCGTGTCCGTGTGTACTTGTTAGTGCGGGCGGGTGTATGTTAGCAGAGGCACACACGGGTCTTCCTCCACAGCTCTCCTCTTTCATATTCTGAGGTCCCTCCCTGAACCACGGCACTTCAGGAGTCCGCCCGCCTGTCCGTGGCCTCCCATCTTCACCACCACATCCTGTAGCTACAGGCATGCACACCACACGGGCTCCGCATGTGGCTTCTGGGGATACAAACTCGGCTCCTGAAGCTTGTGTAAGCGGCACTTTACCTACTACGCCACTTCTGCAGCTGACCTTAAATAAAACAGTTTAAAACGTCTAACAGATGAGATAAAGGAGACTATAAATAGGACTTTGGAACAAAAACATCACACACTCCACGAGATCAACATTAACTCCCAAATGACTAGACAGAAATCCCAAACTTTTGTGCTCTTATGCACTATCACGAATTTTAAAGTTCTTAAAACTAGCCAACCTCAATTGCACTGACATCTTGAGAGGGCAATTGAGTGGGATAGGAATGGAAGATGGCCTTTTTATTAAGACACAGTCAGCAACCCCACTGGTCTCTACTCACCAGATGCCAGTAGCAGCCTTACCATGCCCTCCAGCCCAGGCATAATTATCCCAAAACCTCCATGCTGCCAATTATCTGCATGGTGAAGTGTTTTTACTGTCACTTATATTTGTGCTGACTGAGCTACAGGATATGTTTCTGGGTGTGTCATTCCCACCCCTAGTCTGGGGTGTATGTGAAAGGAGCTTTTTGTCTGGTTTTGCTTTGGAGACGAGCTCTTCTTGCTCAGTGGTCTCCATGTGAGCTGCTGATCATCCCACTTCAGTCTTAATGGAAATACAGTGTGTCAGCCATCATGTCTGCCTTGGGCGGTGGCATTTTGGGATTAGAGCAGCATTGGAATTAGGAGACTGGGTAAACCAGACTGCCTTCATTTAACCAGTTGAAGGCCTGAACGGAAAGGTCACCTTTCCCTGCCTGAGAGATCCATCTTTCCCTGACTCAAACATCAGCTCTTTCTGGGTCAGCTAGCTCTTCTGTTTTTTTTTTTTTGGACTTACAATAGGATTACATCATTTAGTTTCTTGGCACACTTGCAGAGTGCAGGTATTCATAATTCTGTCTTCTTAAAGGCATGGATCAAGGTCATATTTACTTTTTTTTTTAAAATAGGGGCTATAGAAGCATAATTATACAGTGGTCTGTCCTACATTTGCTACAAATACCTGATAACCTGAGGATTTACTCATTAGGCCCTTTTTACTATGCGAGGTCTTGGGTCGGCTTGGGGCTTCTTTTTAACTGTGTGTTTCTGCATGGGCATGGCACATGGATCCAGGTCCCTTGGAGATCAGGGGTGTTGGATGCTGCCAAAGCTAGAGCTACAGGCAGTTGTGAGCTGCCTGGTACGGGTACTGAGAACAAATCTGGGTCCTCTAGACGCACAGCCAGTGCTCTCAGCCACGGAACCATCTCCCCAGGCCCTTTAAGACTCAGTCAGCTCAGCCTGGCCCTAAACTCCATCCTACTGCTTCAGCTTTCTGAGTGTCGATAGAGGCCTGTGCCACCAGGCCAGGCCTGAGCTTCTTTTAAAGTATTGGGAGTTTCTATTCTGACCGATTCTGAAGTGACTGAGGAGCTGACGGCTGTGCTGAAGGCGTATCCATGGACTCAAGTGAACGCTCACACGGAAGCACTGTGGGCTCTTACAGGACAGGATGAGTCAGTCTGGGGTACTTGCATGTAAGACATCCAGATTTAGGACGGTGACGTGCCACATTAAAAGAAAGACCAATCACACAAGCACGGGTAAGCACGGAAGCGTTTACAGAGTTCACTCCTAGGAATTTAACAGCTTATTAATGACACACCAGACATATTTAGTTTAAGTACACTCAAAGACACAAGTTACATTGTAAAAATTCTCCACGAGACCTACTTGCAGCAGTTTCCACACAAACACCTATGGAGTATTCACCAGGAATCCAAGTTTCAGTGTCAACAGTCTGCCTGTGCAAACAGGCTTCAGGAACCGTCCGCTTTGCAGCTTGTTCTCCTCTCGTGACTAACAGGCATTCCTTCAGTGGTCAGAGAAAGCTTCTCCAGCTCTACTTCAAAAGAGCATTGATAGTTCCTATGGATTATCCTCTTTCCATTTCTCATCCCTATCTGCTAATTGGAGCATCTTCATCCAAGAAACAATGGTTTTTGGTTGTTTTTTTTTTTTTTTTTTTTTTTTTTTTTTTTTTTTTTTTTTTTTTTTTTTTTTTTTATGTAAATGGTGTATTTGGGGAAAGTTTCATTAGCGCGGAAATCGGTGTATTTTATTTCCAATAATGCTGACTCCTACTTTGCTTGCTGAAAGGTAGGGAGCAACAGTAGAGTAAGAGCTCAAGCGGCACACCTGTTTGCAGAGTTTTTATAAAGGCGCATTTTCTCAATTGTCTACCGAGCAGTGCGTGTCTGCTGCAAACATTTCTACAGTCTACAGGGTGGAATATCAAATAGGGCTCGCTGCGGAACCTGGCTCATGTTGGTTTTCATCCGTATACTAACACCGTTTCAGAACAAAGCCTCACACCACCCCTGTGAGGTAGGTGCTGCTGACACCCACTTTACCAGGGAGAAGCAAGTAACCATCTCAACAGTTATACATATTAAAAGGCAACAACACTTTTGAAGGCGGTCTGCACTTACTGAGGCCTCCTCACTAAGAACAGACACCGAAAAAGTCTCCGCTTTTCTGCAGAAAACAGCTACATGCAGGATCTGGAAAGAAGGGAAGACTGAACGCTGACCCAATCGGAAAAGACATTTATTATCTGCCTAATGCAGGGACGGGTGATAAGAACTTAGGCTTCTGCTTCTCGGCGCCTTCAAAACACCACCCAGCAGACACACCGCTTTCCTCAACACAAGAGGGCGACATCTGGCAACAAAGTAATATGGCAACTCCTGATTCAACTTGGCAACCATTACACAAACCACACTGCCTCAGAGAGAGAGAGAGAGAGAGAGAGAGAGAGAGAGAGCAAGAGAGAGACTCCATTTTGCATGTGACAAGAAGTTAAGGTTTTTCCTGGAAAAACGTTTAAAATATGAACACCCCTTCCCCCCCCCCCAATGAAGAATCGTGTCTTAAAAAACAAAACCAAAACTCCCCAGACTGTGGGTATGATAGTGCATGCCTGCCACCCCAGGCACTTAGGAGGTGGACGTGGGATTGTTTTAAGTTCCAGGCCAGCATGGGCCCTAGAGTAAGATCTCATCTCAAAAAACCACAATGGGCTGGAGGGCCGACTCCATGCTTAAGGGCACTTGCTGTTAATGCAGAGGACCTGGGTTCAGTTCTAGCACCCACATGGGCTCCAGAGGGTCCGATGCCCTTTTCTGGTCTCCACAGGCACTGTGCATGCTGTGCACAGAAACACGTGCAGCCGCGACACCCTAACGTGTAACATAAAGACCAACAGATCTTTTTTTAAAAATCAAAACAAAGCAACAGCAGTCACACACCACTCACTACATGCCTCTGTAGAAACCAGCTCTGGGGAACTTTCTCCGTAAAATGAGAAACTTTCTCTATAAAATGAGTTCTAAAACAAACTGTTGTTGGGGTTTTTCTCTTGAGACAGGGTCTTCCCATGGAGGTCCAGGCTAGTCTTGAATTTACCATCCTGCCCCAGTCTACTGACAGCTGGGCTACCGATGGGCGAGAACCAGCTCTCTGCTTTTTTAGTTCTCGGTATTAAAAGGAACTTTATGAGTAGTAGGGATAAGGTGAAGGTCATAGTGCTAAAGGGATTTTAAGGGTGACGGGAACCAAGTGAACCAGTATTTTCCTAAAGCTCAGAACTCCACTCATTTATTCTGTATGTGATGGGGTGTGCGAGGCCATGGGTGTCTGCACCCATGCGGGCGTGTGTTGAGATGGGAGACGATAACATGATGTCTTCCACCGTCACTTCTGTTCCTCGGTTTTTTGAGAGCCAGTTTCCCTGACCCTGCAGCCTGATCTTTCTGCAAGGCTGGCCCGCCTGACCCCTGATATCTTCCTGTCTCTGCTCCTCCACCAGCACTGGGGCTACAGGTTCCACACCCAGCTGTCACCTCAGGTTCAAAAGCACGAGCAGCAATCACTTTCCATGGAGAGCCGTCTCCCTGACTCCAGGCATGGTTCATTTTATTTACTGATATGGTCTTATTAACTCCTGGAGACTCTCGTACGTGCAGCTCCACTTTAAACAGTGTCTAGCGCAGCCACTAGCTGTTGGCACACTCTTTTAGCACTTCTCCTGGAGCTCCTATAGTCACCTACTCTGCAAGCACATCTCTACTCCCACCCGTTAGCTATATAGGGGCTTCCTGTGGGTAAGACTAATGACTTGGTAAACAGAAAAAAACAGAAAAGTTGAAAAGTTTTAAATGGGAAGGATAGACAGAGCTAGGAATGGGCAGGGGAGGGATGGTCCTAGAATGCCAGTGCTTGGAGGTAAGAGACAGGCAGATCAGGAGTTTAAGGCCATCTTCAGTTACATAATGAGTTTGAGGCCAGCCTGGGCTAAACATTAATTACTCTGTATCTCAAAAAAAAAATAAAAGTAGGGAATATATCCTAAATAGCCTAAAATACATGAAATCACTATTTGTGTATCTGTAAGATTAAATCATTGAAGATAGTATAATTGAGTAACTACTTTGATGAATTAAGTTTAATGTGTCATTATGACACACCCCTCACATTTGTTTAATCAATTGATCCTACCATTGTGAGATTTGCTCTCAAAACACGACAGTCTTGATCCCAGAGGCAAATTTTCTAAATTTGAAATTCAATTGAATTTGAAATTCAATTACCTTAAAACAATGACCACTAGGGTCATTCTTCATTTGGCCCTCAAAAGTTACCAGTCTGAAGGCTGGCTGCTGCTACACCCCACAGGAGGCAGGGGCGGGCGGGGGAAGGGAGAAACACAACCACTGGAGGACAGTGAGTTCAAGACCAGCCTGGACCAAAGTTACCTTTACGAGGGCCTTAGAAAAACTACCATTGCGGGCCTGGTGGCACACACCTTTAATCCCAGCACTTGGGAAGCAGAGACATTCGGATCTCTGTGAGTGCGTGGTCAACAAAGGAGTCCAGGGCAGCCAGGGATGTTACACAGAGAAACCCTGTTTCAAAATAACAAAACAAAACACAAACAAACAACAACAAAAAATACCATGGACCCAGGCAGCCATGGAAATTCTGCTACATTAAGGTAGAGAGATACTTGCATTTTTCTCTTTAAACTTGGGCAAACCTCTTGTTATAAAAATCTGAAACTGCCCTTACAGTCTCTAAGAACACTATAGCTGTGGCTACCAGCACCGGGGTTAGCTCACGCTGCCTCTGTGCTCTATGTGTGGTATGTACTAGTTTCTCTATTCAAGACTTCCTTACCGCTGACTTCTCTAGTCCTTTCTTTTAGCTGAAATACTTTTATTAAAAATGAGGTATACTTGATGTTAAGTAAATAAAAGGTCATGTAAAGATCAGAATGCTAGTAACTAACCAGTTAAGACTACTCGTGGTGAATTGGTATAGCCACGTCTTAAAAGAAACTTTTTATATATTATTATATATAGATCTACATTAAAATAACTACTGATTTCCTATGTGGCAGAAAATACTTAAAATCATTTTCATAAGAAAATAATTCATATGAAACTTAAGACAAGAGTGACAGCTTAGAAATGTATGTGAGCGTGTGTGTGTGTGTGTGTGCGCGCACGCGTGCGTGCGCTAGAGACTGAACCTAGGGCCTCACACATGCTAGGCAAGCACTCTACAGATGGGCTTCATTTCCACTCTCTAAAACATTCTTTGAAACAGATCTCATCTGCTTCATATTCATTTTACTGATTCTGCAGCCTGGAAAAACAAGAGATGTTATAGTCATTCACTCTAAAGCTTCTTAGTAGCTTCTGATTTTCAAATGATGATTTAATTTATAACAAAGCTCATTGGATAATTTGAACATTACATTTAATAGTCATGTCTTATATTAAGAACTGGTATGTGCAACCTCAAAACCAGGGACAGATTATTTTAAGTTAAAAAAAACCATGAGGAGGTGAGTAAGTTGGGACTTAAGAGTGGCATGTGACCCATGACGGTGAGACTTCTCGGGGAGAAGGTGCTACTCGACAAGGATTGTGTCCACACCTCCTTGGGTGAGCTCTGACTCTAAGGCACAAGGCAAGTCTAAACGTTCTTGGGACAGGCGAGAACTTTTTAAGGGGACCTCGGGCAAGCTGTCATAATACTGCTGAAACCTCTGGGCCAATGAGTTTCCAAACCTTTGGCATCGGTTATATCTGTAAGCTTTACCTTTATGTGTGTACATGTGTTCCAGTAACTGGCTCTTTCGAAGAAATTTATGACCACAGATGGTACAACTGATCTTTCTTTTCCTTGAAAAAGAAAAATTACAGTTTAACTCTACTGGCTCTGAGTCTTTGGAGATCAAGGACACCTGACTGATCTGCAAAGGCTCTGAGGTCCCCCGGCTAGAGTGCTCAGGCGGAGGCTGCTGTTGCTCATTCTCCTTGACAATGAAGGAGCTGAGCCTCCTGCACTCAAGAGCCTCGCTGCTGTCACTAAGTGGATGCACTTCACCAAGGTCATTACTTTCCAAAATGGAGGCAGGGACAGCAAACGGGAGAGATCCAGATACATGGGTATGGAGGTGCTGCCTCAGGTTACTCCGGGACTCAAAGCGCTCCCCACAGTAGTGGCAGAAATGGACTTTGAGGCTGTTTTCTGTAAAAGAGGGGCCAGTCACCTCCGATGAGGTGGAGGAGTGGCCTTGGGAGCTCACAGACTCTGGATCACATCTCTCCTGTTTGATGGACACTGGGGGCTTCTGGTGCTCCTCCAAGGCCTGGGCAGCAGGATGGGCCCTCTGCTGCTCTGCACTGCCATCGTCTAGCCCAATTGCAAGAGAGAGCTGCAACTGGGGATGGTCACCTTGGACAGCAGCTCTGTTTCCACTGCTACTGGGAGGCTTTTCTTTGATCTCCAGCCCTTGTTTGACAGCTGTTTTCTGAGTTGTTGAAATCTGAATACCATAAAGATTTGAGGTCTGCACAGTCTCTGGTGAGAACACTTGATTCATTTCAGTTGCAATGTGAGAAAGGTAGTCAGCGTGAAGAAACCGGATCCCTTCCTCCAAACGACTATGATCCACAATCTGTTTTGGCCCTTTTCCTGTGTACATAATATGCAACAAGTAGCTGAATATATCGGGCTGGATGTCAGTTGGTTGTATTTTTATGCATTCACTGTTAAAACAAAAACAAAACCACACAAAATGAAATACAACCTAGTTGGCCTTTTGGTCTCTAGCAATCTTAGGTTAAACTTCTTCCTAAGAGGTTTAAATCTGGCAGTCTGCCTTGATGAAATAGAATAGCAAAAAATCACTCTGATTTTTAACTGGCTTTATGACGTATCAACAAGCCTTTGTGCATCCATTCTATTGCCTAACACCAGAAAATACAGACAGATATTTGGGTTAGTTCAACACCAAGTGTTGAACTCCTAAGCAATATGATCTTTTCTAGGTGCCACAGAATAGAAACAGTGACTAAAATAGGTGCTCTGTTTTTATATTGAACATATAACAAAAGGAACTAAACACAGAAACTCAAAAGGATACCTATCCGCTGGTTTCACTGTAGCATTGTTTATAGTGGCTAATACTGGAAACAACTAACTATCCACCAAAAGATGAAATGGAGCCAGTTGTTGTGGCACAGGCTTTAATCCCAGCACTTGGAAGGCAGAGGCAGGTGAATCTCTCTGAGTTTGAGGCTGGCCTGGTCTAATTAATCAGAGAGTTTCAGAACAGGCAGGGCTACATAGACAAACCCTGTATCGAAAAAGAAAAAGAAAAAAGGAAAGAAAAACAGAATGGATATACAAAATAAGGCTGTATAACATACAACTGTATGTTATTCTGTCATAAAAAAACAATTAAGTTCTGGTGTGTGTTGTAACTCAGTTCAAGGTTGAACTCTTGAAGAGATGCTAAATAAAAAAGCCAGACACAAAAGACCAAAAATTGTATCATGTCCATGAAATATATAAAACAAAGCCGGGCAAAGTGGCACATGCCTTCAACCCAAGCACTTGTGGAAAGCCAGGGATAAAGAATCCCTGTCTTGAAAAAACAAAACAAAACAAAACAAAACAAAACAAAACAAAACAAAACAAACAAAAAAAGAAATATCCAACAAAAACACATTCAAAGAGACAGAACTGGGCTGGAGAAATGACTCAGTGGTTTTAAACACTTGCTGTTCTGCTGTAACCTGGCTCTGATCCCCGGAACCCATATGGGTGGCTCACAGCTGTCTGTAACTCCAGCTTCGGGGCACTTCATGCCTTCTCCCGCCGGCTTGGTGGGCACCAGGCGTGCAAGTGGAGCACAGACATAAGTGCAGACTAAACAGCCACACACAAGGGACAGGGACAGAGACGTATGGGGCAGGGGGAACCTTCAGTGAAATAAGGGTGGTTACAGGTGGCTGAAGGAGAACCAAGAGTTACTGCTTAGCTTCTCTTTAGAGTGATGAACATGTTCTGGAAACAGCAGTGATAGCTGCAGGTGTCACATGATGAACGTAATTATTGCCATTTAGTTGGACGATTTAAAATTGTTAATTATAGAGAGGCCCTATCTCAGAAAAAAAAACAGGAGGCTGAAGAGATGGCTCAGTGGTTAAGAGAACTTTGCTCTGGCAGAAGACCTGGCTTCAAATTCCAGCACCCTTGTAACAGCTCACATCACACAGGCAAAACACTCTTTCCCATAAAAAAAAAAAAAATCTTAAAAACAAACAAACAAAATGACAAACAACCAAAAGCAAACCAAACCAAACAAATATACATATTTCTAGAGAAATTTAATGAAATTATTAACAATTAAAATATAAGTGATGCTAAATTTATTTTGGACTCTAAAGCTTTAAATCACAAATTCTGAAAAGCATTATTATAATAATTTTAAACTCAATTTGGTTACTAGATAGAATCAAGAGAAAGGGAGATGACGCCATGGAGAGGCAGTGGGCAGCATGGATGGACTCAGTCTCTCTGAAGTAGTGACTCTGAGTCAGAACACACTGGGAGTCAGCACACTGGCAACCTAGTTTCTCTAGCCCTTAACCCTGGGATCCCGCTTCCTCGCTCAGGCTTCACTTCCTTTGCTCTGCTCTGTCTATTATTCACTGGCATGTTCGGTGACAGCATTTTGGGAGTTACCTGGAGGTGTCTAGCTGATCAATACAAACACAGGGCAGGGCAGGCCTCACCTTCTCCGTGCCGGTGTTTAGGTAGCACCTGGCTCACTGCAGGCACTGCAGAAGCTAAACAACCACAGCTCAGGGGAAACTGGGGGGAAGATGGCATTTGTAATGTGGTAAATGTACCTACAGTGTCCTCTCGGAGACAAAGGCTTCCCATTACCTGGCTTGCACTCCAACCCCATCTTCTTACCGTGCCACACTTTCTAATCACCTCCCCTGTTCTGTTCTCTGAGTGATGATACCTTCTTCACACCACAAATGTTTTTGTACCCCTTTTGTTTGGTTTTGTTCTTTTGAGACGGGGTTTTACTGTGGCCTGGCACTTGCAGTCTAGCTTAGGCTGGCCTCAAACTCAGTGCTTGGGTATTGGCAAGTCTTTTTGTTGGCAGTGCTCTTTTGAGACAGGATCATACTAGGTAGCCCTGGCTGGCCTGGAACTAGGTAGACAAGTTGGCCTCAGACTCAGAGATGCACTTGCCTCCAGCGGGGTAAGATTAAGGTAGTGCACCACTACCCTGGCTGGGCTAGGCCTTGAGTCAACTTTAGTTATGCTTGTTTTCATTAGCATGTTCTACTATGGACATCTTGTGCGGAATTTAATACTGATACATAAATGTTATTATAATTAAAAAACTGGATTAGGGTAACCCCATAATAATCCCGGAAACCAGTGGTTCTTAACCTGTGGGTCGTGACCTCTTTCTGGGGAGTCAAACAACACTTTCAGAGGGGTCGACTAGGGCTTGGAGATGGCTCAGAGGTTGAGAGCACTGGCTGCCCTTCCAGAGGAGTCTACCATCAGATACCTGCATATCAGATACTTACATACGACTCATAACAGTAGCAAAATTAGTTATGACAGCAACCAAGAAATGTTATGGCGGAGGTTACCACAACATGAGGCACTGCAGGAAAGGGTCTCAACATTAGGAAGGCTGAGGAACCACTGCCTTAAATGATATTATGAGACATACACATCACAATATTAAAATTTCTCATTTTACAAAAGCACAGTCTTACCTTGTTTGGTGAATGAATATCATCTTGAAATAGTTAGAAAAAGCAGCGAGTACCGCTCTGTGGGCTTTGAAGTACACATCCCCAATAGCTACTGTGCAGTCGCACAGAAAACCAAATTCTCGCTGCATGTTCAGCTGCTGCAGAAGAACAAGGCTATGGCTAGCAGTGTCCATTGCGGCTCTGAGAAAAACCAACATAAACACATATGTTTGGTATGTATATGTATAGCTACTTATACACAAATATGTAGGCTTATTCACAGAACCTATCCACACTATTATTCACACAAACCTGCAGCATTAAGGCCTAATTTTCAATGAAATTCTCAGCACTGTTAACCTCACTCCCTGTCTAATGTTAACCCATTAATTATGACAACTAAGATAAACTCTACTCAACAGTAACACAGTCTTCTTTCTTTAACCAAGGAAGAAGGTCATTTGTATGAGTGACTCATGAGTGAAAGAGATGTTCATTCTTCTCCACGTGATCATGTGTATCTGACCCAGAGCCTTGCACGTGCCAGGCAAGCCCCACTGCTCCCCTCCTTCTAGAGATGAGCCCAGGTAAGCGCTCCACTACTGAGCTCCACCCGCATCTTGTGATCATGTTTCTAATGCTGTTTCTTAACTGGAAAGATGGAAATGAGACACTGATGTGCGGCTCAGGGGCAGATGAGACAACTTAAGTGCAAACTGGGTTGTAACGGAAAGTGCTATTCAAATGTTAGTTTTAAGGAGGAATCAACAAGGCATCCTACCTGGCTGTGAACCCAAACTCTCTCTCCAGCCCCATAGGCATCCTACCTGGACTAGAGCTGCCAGTTTTCTTCTGAGATCCTCTGGCATTCAGGAGACACTGGCCTCTTGAGTGTCATAAAATGTGTGTGGGACTTAGTCACAGATGTCAACCATACTGATTTATATGGGGCCTGGGCGCTCATGAGAAAGAGCCTACAACCCAACCTCACATACACCTGCAAGCAGATTCTCCAAGGTAAGAAAAGGGAGATAGGGCAAACGAGCCTCAAGGGGAAAATCCTGCATCAGGATATGCAAGCCAGTCTTGGCCGAGACAGACGATGTGACTGTGGGACTGTGACTAACAAGGACGCAGTAGGTCACAGCTGCAGGCAGGTGGGAGGCTGTACTTCACCACCATCTCTGCCCTAGCTGTGCAAACAGCCCTGGTGCTTTGGGGAGAAGGCAGCTGAAGTTCAATGGCTGTCACTGGGGACAGCCTTTGAAAGAGCAGATTTTGAAAATGAGAATGAGGCTTCTGCAAGAGCCAGACAGACCAAGGTCTAAGGAGGTCAGTGGTGAAGGGCGGGGCTCACCATCAGTAGATTAGCAGTAGCATGAGTTGCAGACAGGTGAACAATCAATAATACAATAAAAATAGCTAATACTTCACAGTGAGTGCTTCCTATGTGTTGGGCACTCTACCCCATTCTGTTCTTAACAGAACTTCAGAAACAAAGGAGTATTAAATTCCCTCTACACATGAAGGGCTGAATAAAAAACAAACAAACAAAACACACACACATACACACACACACACACACAAAAAAAACCCACCCAAAGCAACACTGCTAGTAAGGGGCAGAGGCAGAGGATCCCACCCAAGCTCCAAAGCCCAAATCTCCACCCCCATATTCCCTAAAAGGGAACATGACTCACAAACCAGAGGGGCACAGAGGAGGGCCTGTGCCTCCATGGGAAGCTTCAGGAATATTTGCAAAGAGGAATTAGGGAAGAGACTTGGCTTTCTTGCTGGTTAAGCAGATGTTATACAGCAAAAGCTATACATACATGTATGTGTGTGTATATATATATATAAAAAAAAAAAAAAATATACACACACACACAAATAAAGTCCAAAATATAACTCAATGACAATGTTGTTGCTGACAAAAAACCTGTTTTTATTAAAAACTACACAATATATTGATATGATACCACATAATCTCTAAGGTATATTTATAAGAAAACAGTATAAAACTACATAAAGAAAACTATGAAAAAGGAACAGAATTGTTATTTTACTTTTAAACATGGGAGAAAAGGTTTTACGAAAATTCTGGGAAAGAAACGAAGGAATACAGGTGAAAGGATGGCAGCGGGGGTGGGGGGGGTACACCACCTGAACTTAACATTATAAATATCCTGGATAAGCAAGTAGTACAGAGAATAAAAGATAAACCTAGCCACCCACTGCCTCCACAGGAAATAATCACTGCACACACGGCAGGAGCCCATTAGCACATTTATTTCACCCTCCACCCACCTTGCCTCCAAACATAACCATCATCTGAATTTGGTGTTTGACTTTCTTACACATCATCATTACACATTCTCCTGTGTAGGACTATACTCTTGACCAAAGGATAGTACTGCTTACAAGTTTTATTTTTCAAATAATTAACTTCAGGAACTTCATAACTTGTTTCGTTTAACTCTATATTCAGACATTAGGGTTGTATTTATTTCAAATTATGTGTTTATGTGTCTGTGTGTGGATACTGGACATGAGTGCAGATGCTCCTGGAGGTGCTGGATCCCCAGAAGCCAGGTACAGGTCACTGGGAGTCACTCTGTGTCGGTGCTAGAGTTGAACATGGGTTCTCTGCAAGAGCAGTACAGACAATCTCATGCTAACAATTTTTTATGTATATGGATTGGTGTTTTACATGCATGTGTATCTGTGTACCACACGCATGCAGTGCCAAAGAAGGCAAGAAGCTAGGCATAGTGGCGCACACCTATAATCCCAGCACTCAGGGAGGCAGAGGCAGGCAGATCTCAAGTTCGAGGCCAGCCTGGTCTAAAAATCAAGGCTACACAGAGAAACCCTGTTTTGAAAAACAAAACAAAAGCCAGAAGAAAGAAAAAGTTAAAAATGGTTCTAAGGTATTATGTGGGTGCTAGAACTGAACCCAGATCCTCTGCAAGAGTAACAAGTGCTCTTATTTGCTAAGACTCATGTATTACCTTTATTCCCACTTATTAATGTCTCCACTCATCCTCCAATAAAACAAAACCCTAACCTATCATCCCATCTACATTTAAAATATTATTATAGGGCTAGAAAGATAGCTCAGCAGTTAAGAGTGTTTCCTGCTCAAGCATGAAGAGCAGATTTCAGATCCCAGCACTGACATAACAAATTACGTGTCTTCCTAAATGCCTTTACCTACAGCTTCTGGCCTCCATGCCTAAAGGTGCCATGTACCCATTCATGTACACACACATTAAACTACAGAAACTTTTAAAACATTTATTGTGTGTGTTTGGGGACAAGCATGCCATGGTACACATGAAGAGATAGGATGATGGCATGCAGAAGTGTCATGGTTCTATAATTCTACCGTGTAGGTCCAGGGGTCCTAACTTAGGTTGTCAGGCTCGGCACTTGTACCGCCAAGTCATCGCACTTAAAAGCTCATTATTATTACTTTGTACGTGTGTGGGCACGCGGACTACCAGGGTGTGCGTGTGAAGGTCAGAGCACGATGTTGTGGCATTGGTGCTGTCTCTACTACGTGCGTGCCAGGGTTCAAGCTCAAGCCATCAGACTAGAACAGCCAGTGCCTTCTTATGCTGAGCCTTCTCTCAGCATCACTGAAATAATTAAACAGAAGTTACAGAGACTTGAGCCTACCCTTTGAAATAAAAACTAAACTGCAAACTCTGAGTCTTATTCTAAGAGGTTATTTGACCAAAGGTTACTATTTACAATCATCACATTTGGTTCTAAAACATCATCAATTCACAAGAGTTTCTTTTTTTTTTTTTTTAAGTTTCAGCATACAAAAACACTTTAGAGTCAATTAACTGGCTCAAAGTGAAATACGCTCAATTAGCTGTTTAAAAAATGCTTCAAAAACAAAACAAAACAAAACAAAAACAAAAACAAACCACCAAATAAACTCCTGGACTATGATATTTTCATAGGTTTCCCTATATATATGGTCCTTTGGCATAACTACTGAGCCTTACAGAAGGCTATTGAGCCTTACAGAAACGAGAAATAGCATACAGAAAGCTACAATACAAAGATCTTGTGGTTAACGGGCTGAATAACAGTTAAAAATTGCACTTCCTCAGCAGATAACTCATTGAAACACACATGTCAAAAGTACACGTTGTACTATGCTACAAACAGAAAAAAAAGGATATAAATGCTAAAGTCAAGAATACAGAATATGATAAAACAGGATCAGATGAAAGGGGAGGAGGCCCTCCCCAGTCAGTGGACTTGGAAAGGGGCAGACAGGAGATGAGGGAGGGAGGGAGGGTTTGGGAGAGAATGAGGGAGCAGATACAGCTGGGATACAGAGTTAATAAAATGTAACTAATAATAAAATAAATAAATAAATAAATAAATTTATTAAAAAAAGAATACAGAATCCGGGCTAAGCAAGGACGTAAAACACAAACAATAATTATATTATAAATGAAAAGTGTTAAAGTGCCACCAGAACAGCTGGAGATAAGTACAAAGAAGACAATAAAAATAAGACATTCAAACTTGTCTTATTTCAGCGGGCACAGACAGATAAGACTGAGTAACATTACTGGGAGGGTGTGAGTATTTTGATGTCAGAAGAATTCAATTCAGTATTAAGGGGGAAAGAGAAGGAGCAAACAGAAGAAAACGACAGGCTCAGCTCACTGAAGATGCTACGTATGCCCAATTACACTTGAAGGTGCCCAATTGTGTTGGAAATGAGCTATGTAACACGCTTGTGTGGAAACAGCACTGTCTCTTACTTATTCTGTGGCAGGGAGAAGAACACAGTACTGAGAGCTTGGACCCTGAAACCCAACTAAAAGAATTTCAGCTCTGCCACTAACTATGTCATAATCTTGACAGGACATCCAATTCCATGGGCTTCAGTTTCACTTACAGAATACGGATAATGGCAGCATCTTCCTGGGAGGTGTCATATAAGGACGGGTGTGGTGGCACACTCCCGTACTCAGGAGACTGGGGCCAGCCTGAAATATACAGTGAGACTTTGTTGATGAGGCTGTGTGTGGGGAACAAGAGGATGTATCTGAGAGCAGAGTCCATAGTAAGTGTTCAGTAAGTACCATCACCAGATGTGTCAGTCAAGGAGCCAACTAGAAACCATGTAATGGCAGTGGGGATAAAGAGAGAACACAAGAGCTATACCGCACAGAGCTGACACAGCCTGGCAGCAGACCGGATGCAGCCAACCACAGACTGCAAGTTAAAGGTGAGTCTCAGAACTCTAGGATGGGTTACTAGACGATGTCATTCATTTCTTCAGAACACATTTTCAGAGTAACTGCCATGCTCTTGATGTTGTATAAAGGTAAAACACCAGAGCTAGCCACAGCAACTGGCTTAGCAGAGGAGGTTTCTTACACAGTGACTTCAAAGTGTCTACTCCAGGAAAAGGAAGTAGAAAAGTTTGGTGATGAGTAGAGACAGCTCTAGAAGGTGCAGAGCCAAGGAGGCCTCTGAAGTGACACGACTGAAGTTTCTAAGTATGTATAGAGCTAACAGTGAAACCAAATTAAGAGAAGAAGAATAAAAAGCTAAGTATGAGTTGGGCTGGTGACATAGGCATGCTGTAGTCAAAGGCACCCTGGATGCCAGGGTACGTATGTCACAAATTCAAGGCTTCCCTAGGATACAGCATCAGCTTAAGACTAATTTGGGAAACTTAGAGCTTGTGTCAAAATAAAAAATATATTTTTAAAAAGGTCTAGGTGGTGGCAGAGGACTTGTCTTTCATGTGTGAGCCCCTTTTTAAAAAAGTACCAAAAACTTGGGAAACAGGAAAGACACAAGGTAAAACAGGAAAACAGGAGAGCTGAGGGGAGGCAGAGGTGAGGAAAGGAAAGAACCCTGGGAGGGGGGCTTCCACAAGGGCAGGGAAGTGGCTGAGGCAAAGCTTCCTATTAAAGGGACCTTTCAAAATAGAGGTGAAGAGAGGAGGGGCACAGTCAGGGCGGGGCACTGACGAAGAGCAGCTCCAAGAACTCTGGGTGGTGGTAAGCCCTCTGCCAGCAAAGCCAGAAGGCACGCTCAAGATTAACTCAGGGTTAACTGGATCTCTTTCCAGCTGCAGATGACTGACGATGGATGTCTGAGCATTTAACTCGCAGACTACGACATCAGTCCATACAGAAAGGGAAAGGGCACCTCAAACACTAAGAGGATCAAACTGTGTAAGGAACTTTCATGCACAACCATTTCTACTTTAGTTTCCATTAGTCTATTCTCAACATCACTGATGCCTGTCTTTTCTAACTGGCTAAACCCACTCCAGGAGATGCCAGATCTTTTATTTTCAGCTCTAAAATGTTTTCAAGTCCTGCCTCACTTTCTCCAAGCATGTTACCTCTCCTCTATCATCGGGCACCTTTGCCAACTTTCTCAGAAAGGTGTTGAACCCCAACCTGGCAGCCATGCCCTCCTAGGCCTTGGTGCCATTCTTTTTTTTTTTTTTTTTTTTTTTTTTATTATAGACCAGTATGTGAATAATCACTTTTAACCACACAACACAGCCAATATTAGGAAATTTTGAAATCTCCACCACCAACAAAATTAGTTTTTTTTTTTTTTTTTTTTTGTCTTTTCTGTGCTGAGATTTCCTATTTGCTTACAATCTTATTTTATATCTTTGATCTAACAACTCTTGTATCACTGTGGGGTCGATCTTCATATATATTTTTTTCATGTCATTTATATCCTAAAATCTATGATTAGGGGCTGAAGAAATGGCTTTGTGGCTGAAGACCCTACTGTTCCTGTAAAAGACTTGGATTCAGTTCCCAGCACCCACATGACGACCCACAACCTTTGTTAAGTCCAGTTGCAGGGAAGCGGCTCTCTTCTGGGCTCCATGGATACCAGGCATGCACGTGGTACACACACACATATACAAAGTGCTCACGCACGTAAAATTAACAATTAATGTAAGAGACTCTAGATTGAGTAAAATTCCACCAGAGTGATGTTTCTGTTTATAGTTCACCTGCCTGAATCTAACACTCCCAAGTTCTACTCCCTCCGTTGCAGGCACCAACTGAAATCCGTGTTTTTCGGCCTTCGGTGTGCTGTATGGAGGCTGCTCTAACGGTCAGGAGTATATTTTACACATTACCCCAACATACCATTTCATGGGCAATCCCCTTACGTTCCCTCTGCATGTCCTGTGTTCTGCCCTTTTTCTCGTCAAGCAATAGCCACCTCAGTTGTAACCAGCCACCAAAGCCATAGAGACAGAAGCGTCCGGTGCTAACCCTACTGCCAGTTCAGTTTTCAGTCACACATGTGTAACAAGACCGTGCAGGCGAAGCACCCACACACCAAAGTAACAAAAAATTAAAATCTGGTAGAAAGACACGCTGTTATACCCCTGTAGCCCAGGGCTTGCTGCAAATTCAATGGTAGCTAGCACTACGCATAATGAGTTCAAGGCTGGCTGGTCTGGGCCTATCAAAAAAAAAAAAATTGGTGAAAAAAAAAAAGATGTAAAATAGGCTGCAGAAAAATAATTTCCCCTTCATTATTTATATTGAGATGCAAAGAATTCAAAAATTTTTATTAGCAAGTTAGTATTTTTAATATTTTAGTCTTTGAGGATTTCATACATGCACACAAGGTATTTTTATCATAGTCACCCCAATCCTCCTCATCCAAACATCACGCCCTCACCCCCAAAATAATATTTATAACAATAGCTTAGTGCTGAGTTACAAGACTACAAAAGCCTTATTACTTTCTAGATTATAGTAAATTAGTTCTGGATTAGTTCAAATTAAGACGAAATGAGTTTATCCCAGTTTGTTTATAATTCAGTTAGCAAATTTGCTATCAGACTCTTTAGCTGGACTGCACGCTCAGATCAGCAGCGGCAGAATGTCCCAGACTACCCAGCTCTTCCTTCTCTCACACTGTAAGCATCCTCAAGACTTTATAATCAATTACCATTAAAAGATAGGGAAGTTGGCAGAGGACTGCCAAGCTTTTTTGAGCTACTTACTCATGGCTATAAATACAAAGGTTAAAAAAAATCTTTAGTGCTATGCGATAGAAGGCTTTCTACAATGACTGGAACTTGCTGATTGTAAAACGGTAATCGTTTTTAGATGACTGTGGATGTGTGACACTTGATTACCTAAGGAATGAATGAACTCACCTGGTTTTATATGAAACAAGATCTTACTATACACCCTAGAATGACTTGGAATTTACTATGTAGCTCAGGCTGACCTTGAACTATTTGTTCTCTTGCCTCAAACTCCTGAATGGTGGGACCATACACATAAACCATAATTCCTAGCAAGAATGATCAGAGGAACCTATCACTGACTACACAGTACAGGCTATGCAGAGCTGTAAGAATGCTCAAGTCCCACCACAGAATAACCCACAGAGTCGCTAGGGCTGAGCTCTTGGACCTTCATTTTATTTTATTCAAGGCTGCTTAGTGGATAGCTTTTGTATACAGATCTGATGACCTGTGCCCGACCCCCTTTTCCCACAGGTGGTAAAAGAACAGATCCCAAAGTTGTCTCCTAACCACTCAGTTTTAAAAATAAATAATTCACTTTTATGGCAGCTAACTGTCCAAAACTCTAGTCCTATGAGATCTAATGCCCTTTCCTGGCCTCCATGGGACATGGTACAGACTTACATACACGTCAATTTAAAAACCTTTATTAAGTGTGTGTCTGAGAGAGAGATCTGAGTACAAACCCACATGCTGCAGCATGCATGTAGATTTTACCTTCTGAGCCATCTCACAGCATGCACACGTGCTTGCACACACAGACACACACTCTCTCCCTCCCTACAGACTGTTGTTTTTTTTTTTTTTTTTTTGAAAAAACGTCCCAGGAGGTTTTGACAGGCACCTTTAATCCCAGAATTTGGGAGGCAGAGGCAGATGGATCTGTGAGAACCCCAGAAGTTGGGAGGCAGATGGATCTATGAGTCCGAGGCCAGTCTGGTCTTGAAAAACCCAAACCAAACCAAACCAAAAACCTAAGGAAACCCCAAAACACTGCATTTGATATTTTACAGACTACAAAACCTGATTTACTTTCTAGATGACAATAAGTCTGCAATAGCATAAACTAACTAAACTGAACAATTTTATTATACTTGTTTATAAAGAAATGACTTCAAGGGGCTGAAGAGATGGTTCACCAGTTAAAAGCCTCGCTGCTCCAGCTGAGAACTTGGGTTCAGTTCCCAGCACCCACGTTAGGCAACTCACAACCACTTGCAACTCCTGGGAATCTAACCCCCTTTTCTAACAAGGCTGCCTGCAGGCATGCAGTATCCATGTACACAGGCAGATGCGCATACACAAACTAAAACTATTTCACATGTATCCAACAATCGTTGTCAATGTTACTTTAAACTTCTGTAGTTTAAGTTAGACAGGCTGATGTGCACCTGTAATTGCAGCTCACAAAGTCTGAGGCCAGAGCTTAGGAAAACCTGTCTGGAAAAGAAGACAAGCAGGGAACTTGGGAAAACAGCTCAGTCGGTAAAGTCTCTGCCACTCAAACATCAAGACCCTCCAGTACCCTTGTTTAAAAACAAAATTCCTTGATCTGCCTGCTTCTGTCCCCCCCAGTGCTGGGGCTGAAAAGGCGTGCCCTACCATGCCTGGCAATATATTGTATGTGTCTATTTGCATGAATTCAGGTGCACCATATGTGTGCAGGAGCCTGTGGCAACCGGAAGAATCCGCTCCTCTGGAACTGAAGTTAGGGACTGTTGTTAAGCACCACAAGGGTGCTGGGAACCGAATCTGGGTTGCCTGCAAGCGCAGGAAGAGCTCTTAACTGATGAGCCACCTGACAGCCTACGGGGAGAACACTTGACTTCGGAACCCAACAGACTGCATAAAGCAGAGATCAGAGGATCTAATTCCACAGCTATGGGTATGGGTAACTATCAACCACGGCACTGTTTCCTTTTTAGCCTTCTCTTAAAGGACTCCGGTTGACAGGCTCTGGGGAATAAGTAAGCAGAAAGAGGGCACAGGAAGAGGTGTGGCACTTCACAATTCATCAAGAGCACCTGTACTGCCTTCCTAGGGGAAATCTACAGTAAGACAGCCCTCCAGCTCTTCTGCTACTACAAAAATGGACAACTCGGTCAAACCACCTACATCTTTCAAGGGATAAATCACTCCGGGTCAGTGGTAGGGAAGGCATTATGTAACACTTCCCAGCAGCACAGCCACGGTCAGGATATTTCACTGCCAAGCCACTTGGGCCCCTCCTCCCCAGCTAGACAGCCTGGCTCCTTTGCATTCCCCTCAGGAGATAGGGTGGAAGTACATGGCTCCACTTTGTAAGGCATAGAGGGCAGCTGAAAGTCCTGTTTGGGCCTCTCTGGGCAACCACAGGCGCCAATAAACCAGCCACAGCCAATTCTCTCATCCCCTTCCCGGCTTGAAGTGGGAGCAAGACATAATGCAAACGAGCACTGACTAGACTCGGAAGATAAGTGACCTAGGCCTACATTCCTCTGCAGACTACTCTCTTCACTACAGTCAGGCGTATCTCTCTGCTGCATTTCTGCAGGCTTAAAACATATTTGCAACAAGAAGGTAATAACCTTCTAGGGAAATCTCTTATCAAAGCAGCTGGTAAAGGTGAGCATATAAAACTGAAAACAACCAAACCTAAGTGGAAATTCTTTAAAGCTTTAAAAAAAAAAAAAAGGCACTTATTACAGTACTGAGAACAAACGTCTAGAGAGAGAGTGTGTGTGAGTGTGAGCGTGCACGGATGAGGGGGACGCCCTTCTTACTGACCACTCCCTGACATTTCACGGCTTCCTAATTGCATCCCACCCATCAGAACTCTCAAGTCTATCTTACTGTCCGGCAGTGGCTTATTTACCCTTAACTAACTAGGTTGCTAAAAGAATGATGCCTAAACCTAAAGAGGGAACAGGTGGCCAGACAAGGGACCTATAGTCCCTGTACCCAGGAACCTGATGTCAGATCCATCTCTAGTTCTACACCAGCCTGTACTAAATATGAAGACTCTATGTCTCAAATACAGAAAAAGAAATGTGTCAGTGCCTATCCCTGCAAGCATTAAGGCTAGACCAGGTGTTGGGGCTGTGGAGAGAGAAGTGAGCTCACTCACCCAGAAACACTGCCATCCCTCCGTCTCCCTAGAGCCATCACCATGGCCACAATGGCCTGACTCCTCAATCAACCTGAGAAGCCCTATTAAGTGTTATCACAGCTGGTGGATACACTGCCCAAAGAAGGTAGAATGGCACAGCAGGCCTGGCACAATGCTGAGTTCAAAGGCAAAAGTGCTTGCGGCCCTAAAGCCTAACTATGAAAAGTGCAGAATCTTGATCAAGCAGCACTACCGTCCTTAGGTCAGGTGTCATCTGCGAAACGAGAGGGACGAACGGGCTATGACTTAAGGTCCTTTTCAGCTCTGAAAACCCAGATTCGAAGATATACTTTAATCCTGTCAATCAACAGCTCTGCAGCTTTGAAAGGACTTGCTCCAGTAATCCCTTAGATTGATATGGGAGTTAATTTATAAGACACAACACTCGCTGCTATCGGGTTCCAGGTACAGCGCTGTGCGTTGCCTAAGCAACTGATAACGGCTTGATTTCTCCAAATTAAGTGTTAGGGAAACGGTGATAAGACGGGGAGGGGGGGGCAGAAATCAAAAACAAAAACCATTTGGCTAAGATAAAAAAAATACGTGGGGGGGGAATGAATTATTAGGGGTTGGGGGCCACTTGCTCTAGAAACTAGGGACTCAGAAACTGGGTGGGGGAGGGGACAATGATGACTTTGAAGCCTGATCTGGACACCTGCCCACTAGCTAGAGTCCTAGGCCTGGCGCGGCCGCCCGGAACCTAGCTGCCACAGACAGACTGGGGCTCCTGGAACGGCCAGCATCGGGATGGGCATCAAGGCTGCGCGGCGCCCGCGCGCGCCATCCCGCCCCGCGTTAGGCCCCGGCGGCCCACGGCCAAGGGCGGCTCCGGGCGCCGCGCGCCCAGCACTCCGCTCGCCGTTGCTAATTTCCTCCTGGGCCCTGCCTGCCCGACATCTCCAACGGACCAGAAAAAAAAAAAAACCAAAAAACCAAAAAACCACCAAAAAACAAAAAAATTACAAAACACCCCTCTCCCCAGCTACTTGCATCTGTCCCGCGACGGGTGCAGCTGCAGCCGCCGCCCGGGGCGGCTCGCGGCGGGAGGGACTGAGCCCGGGGCAGCCCAGAGGGGCAGGGCCGCGTAGCTTACCCAGACTCCGCCGCGGCGGCGGGCGGCGGGCTCAGTCCGTGCGGGAGGGGCGGGCTCCCGCGCTGCGCACAGCACGCGGCGGCGCCCGCTCACGCACCCGGCGGCCTTGCTCTCGCGCGGCTTCCCGCGCCCGGCCCACGTGACCCGGCGGCTGGGGGCGGGGGAGCCGGCGGCCCCCCGGGCTGGCAGTGCGTGCCCGCCCGCGCGCGCGCGCGTGCGTGCGTGCGTGCGTGCGTACGTGCGCGCCTGGCCCGAGCGGCCGGGCGGGGGGTCGGCCCGCGCTCCGGGCTCCTGTGCCACCGTGCCCAGTCGCGACTGGAGAGGCGGAAGTGTGTGTGTGTGTGTGTGTGGCGGGGGGGAGACAGGCTCGCGCGTCACAGGCTCCCCACACGCCTCCGCGTGACCCGGGACTTTCCCCCGGCGTTTGCCAAAAAAAAAAAAAAAAAAAAAGATTAAAAAAGAAAGAAAAGAAAAGAAAAAAAAAAGCATGGGTGCCCCCTCGGCCCTGGGTGGGGACGGGCCAGGATGCACCCGCGTGGAGGCCGGGAGGGGCATGGCGGGGGAAGTGACTCAGGCCGGCGGTGGCCGACGGCCCCGGGAGGGCGCGGGGACCGGGCGACCCCCGAGCGGGCGGACGCGGGCGCTTTCGGAGCGGGACGGGATGAGGGTGTCAGCGCCCCGAGGGCGTCCGGGGTGGAGCGCGGGGGGCGGGCCCAACTGCGGGGCCCTGCGGGGCAGGGGGTCTGACATCTGGGCCGAGGGCGCGCCGCAGCCAGCCAGCCCCGGGGGGTGGGGAGTCGGGAGCACCCCAGCGGCGTCCAGCTGTGCACACGGGAGGAGGAGGAGGAGGTGGAGGGCCGAGGCGGGCGACCCCGGGGGAGAGGGCCGAGAGTCGCCGGCCTCCCGCCGCCGCCCGGGCGCCCGCGCCGCGGGGCAGTGCCAGCCTCCCCGGGCCGACGCAGAAACTTGTTGCAACCCACAGGCGACCGCGGGTGCCCCCGGCCGCCGCCGCCGCCGCCGGCGGGGTGGGTGGGCGGGCGGGAGGGAGGGAGGGGAAGGCTGGCGGACGCCGCGGCGAGCTGGTGGGCAGACCCGGAGTCGCCGCGTAAGCGGGGCCGGCTCAGTGCGGTGCGGCAGGCGCGGCCGTGCGGCGGCGGAAGTCCTTTGTTGCAGCGCCGTCCCTGGCGGAGCCCGAGTGTCTCGGCGCAGCCCAGCCGAGCGCCGCGCGCCGTCAACTGCAGCCCCGCGCCTCCTCGCCTCCGCCCGCCTTCTTCCCCGCCTGCCCCAAACTCCTCTCGGACCTCCGCGGCCGCGCGTCCCGCCGCGCCCGGTGAGTTCCTCTGCCAGTCGTCGGGGCGATTTGCGCAAACTTTGGCCGGGGGACGGGGACGGGGAGAGGGGGGGTGCCCGGGGCCGCGCGGGGCCTCGGCGGCGACGACCGGTGCGGGGGAAGCCGGAGCGTGGAGGGCGCGCGGCGGCGGCGGCGGCGGGGAAGGGAGGGAGGGAGCCGGTGGCCGAGGCGAGGAGGGAGCGGGAGGAGGGGGCTTGCCGAGCCCGGCTCGCCCGGTGCCGGCGATCGGTCCGCTGCGCGTGGCCTCTCCGGGTCCGGGACGGATTCCCCCTCTCCAGGCGACTTCCCAGATTACTTCTTTTCCTTTTTTTTTTATAATTTTATTTGGTGGTGGGGGGGGGGGGGGAGGGGAGCTGGAGGCGGGAGGCCGCGCTTGATTGACGGGCCCCGGAGCGCGCTTCGCTAACTTCCAGCTGCGGCTGGGCGGCCGGTGGGAGGGGAGCGTCCCGGAGCCCGGAGGGCCGCAGACTTGGGCGCGCTCCGAGGGAGGAGGCGGCTGGGCCGCGCGGATTCCAGCCTCGCTCTCTCCCACCCCCCTCCCGTCGGCCACCCATGCTCTTCTTTTATGTTGTTGTTATTGTAGATCGGGTCCAAAGCGGTGGGTCTCGGGGTCTCGGAGGTTTTTCTGGGTACGAGATCACCCCCACCCCACCACCCCCGGCGCACGCACGCACACACACACACGCCCCGAGTTCCGAGAAGAAAGTGCCGTTCGCCTCCAGCGGTGGGCGCTTCCAAGTAGAAGAAGTTGTGGCAGAGGCGGGGAGCGAGTTGGGTGGCGATCGCGAGTCCCGGCGGCTGCGGCGTGCGGGCGTGGGTGCCCAGCTCGGCCGCCGCTCCCAGGCTCCCTTTCCACCTGAGCCGCCCTTCCACGTGATCCGAGGGCCTGACAAGACATTTCCCAGCCCGGACGCGTCGCCAGCCGCCTGACGAGGGTCCTGGTCTGCAGGAGATATTTGTATTTGTGTGTGTGATCACGTCCCTAAACCCGAGTCGTCGCCGGGAAGGTGCGCGGAGATTCTCCACCGTACGGTGTGTGTGTGCCGATGCCACATTTTCCCCTCTGACACTGGAAGCTGCAAAGCGTTCCAAGTGGTTTCCCCCCAACCCCCTTTTTTTGAGACAAGGTCTGGCTAGGTAACCCAGGATCGCGTAGGCATAGTTCTCCCCCTCCTCGGGAAACCCTAAATTCAGTGGTGATAGAGTCGTGAGCCAACCACGCCTGGTTTTCTGTTCTGAAGCTCTCCGAGACTGCTTAGAATTTCCTGAGCCGAAGTTTGAGGCACCCTGAAGCAGATCTGGAGGAACGATGTGGTTCTTCTGACAACTTTAAAGCAGCCATGGCTCTTTTTTTTTTTTTTTTTAAGGTATAAGATTCTCTGAAATTTTGTCACTTCAAAAGGATGTGTTCTGGAGAAATGGGGAGAATGGCGGTGCTGGAGGTCGAAACCCCGGTGATGGATGGCAGCATGGTTGCCCAGAACCGTAAAACTTCCCTTTTGAATCACTTGCTGTTATCTTCTAAAGCCTCAGTAATACCGAGTGACATTAGGAGCTGCTTTAAGAGAGGCTTCTGCCACTTAAAGAAATAGATGGAACTAGAGTAGACAAGAGCTGAAATGCCTTTCCAACACTTAATAAGCAGAGATTCTGCAGTACAGAACGGCAGGATTCCTCCATTGACCCCCAAGTTTTACAGGGTATGGTTGTGCATGCCTGTAATCCCAGCACTTCCAGAGGTTGATTCAGGAGTTCGAGGCCAACCTAGTTAGCAAGACCCTTTTTTTTTTTTTTTTTTTTTCCCCAAAACACAAAACTCAGGGGCTGGAGAGATGCTTAGTGATTAAAAGCACTTGCTTTTCTTCCAGAGGAACTAAGTTAACTCCCCGAACCCTCCCCCACCCTCATCAGGCCGCTTACAACTAACCACCTACAACTTCAGTTCCAGGCACCTGCGTGCGCTCCTGGGCTCTAGTTAGGGCAACTGCACACATGATTAAAAATAAAACTAAAAAGCCTCATGATACTGAGTAAAACCCAGTGTGGGTTCATCATTGTCAAAAAAGAGAACCCATTTTTAGTCAGGGCATGAGCACAGATTCTTGACCTTGGGAGGGTGTGTGTGTGTGTGTGTTTCATAACAGTTTCTCTGTGTATCTCTGGATATCCTGGAACTCACTCCATAGACCAGGCTGGCCTTAAATGCAGAGATCCACTTGCCTCTGCCACGGATTAAAGGCATGTGCCTCCACGATTGATGTTTTTTGTTTTACTTTGTTTTGTTTTGTTTTGCTAGCCACTCACTGTTTGGTCCAGGGCTGCCATTAGCCTTCTGTCCTGCTTCAGCTTCTCAGCTAGTGTTGGGATAACAGGTCTGTGCCACCACGACAGGCTTTTGACCTTATAGGGGTTTTTTGTTTGTTTGTTTGTTTGTTTTTTGGTTTTGTGTTTGTGAAACAGGGTCTCACTATGTAGCCTTGACTGACCAGCTACAACTGTAGACCAGGCTGTCCTCGAACTCCTAGAAAGGTGCCTCCCTAGGCCCACAGTGCTAGGATTAAAGGCTTGTGCTGCCAGACCTGCTCATGACCTTGTTTTTTTATTTCATGGTAGCTGCTAAATGTTTCTGCTTTCTCACTCTCCACTTTTGTCAGCCCCTAGTACAATTAGGGGCTTTTTTCAAAGTGTCTGGCAACACAATTCAGGAAAAAAAAAATGTTGCTGTCTTTTTTTCTTTTCTTTTCTTTTTTTTTTTTTAAAGGCCATTCTCTGGCCAGGGAACAGGCTACACATTTGGCTAAAAGAGGAAAAAGCATTCATGTTAGAAATGCAGAACAGTAATTATTATTTTTGGGCTGTAGTCTGTTGTCTTGGGGCATTAAATATGTAAAACATCTGCTTGGAGTTCTCTTTGGCCTCTAGTATTTTTTGGTAGTTTCCTGTGGTAGTGTCTCTAGCAATAAAATAGTGAAAATGCTTTGCTATTCATTCATATGCTTTTATGTGAGCCTAGTTATTTATGTCTATTTTCCCACAAAGTGGAAATGCCTTTTCAGTGATAAAAGTGCATTCTTTATAAAAGTTCAATCTATACTAAAAGTACATAGAGTACAAAACTGAAAGTCATTCTGACTCCCACTCCCCAGAGATAATCACTGTGAACAATCAATTTCTTGTTTAAAAACATGAAGGTGACATCTGCACAGCCTCGTGCTTTTCTCTTCTCATAAGGCAGATTCGTGAGACTTGCCAGGTAGAGGAAAAGAGAGCGTTTTTTGCATTTAGCTGCCACATTCAGTCATTTAGTAATGTGAAAAATTCCATGTTCGGTGGGGCTGGTGTTTTAGGTGAGTCCTCATGACGTTTACCTCGGTGGGCTTCTCACCCTTTGCAAATGTTGCAATCCATTACATGATTGATTTATGCAAACTAAACTCGTTAAATCAAACTAGGAGAGGTTACTAGTTTACCTTTGAGAATGAGTGGATACACTTGCCACAAAGACCATGCCAAGATATCCCTGTGCCTTTTTTCTGACGGTGTGGTTTCCCTGAGATCAGCATCCAGAGCTACAAGAGCTACAAGGTTTGGAAGGAAATTAGAGGGACAGTGGGCATTAATGACGTTGTTGTTGTTGTTTTAAGTTGTGGCGTGAAAGGACTAGCAGTGGGGAGTGGGGGAGGACAGTGGCCTGAATTTCACCCACATTGGGCATCTTTTGTATTCAAGGTAGGTTTCTAAGGATCCTGATACTTTGTCCTGTAGTCATTAGAAAGTGATTTAGCCTGGTGTGTTCAAGAAGGATGCGCTGTGAAGCTGGCTTTCTGATAAAGCTCCAGAGCAGCAAAGACTTAATCACAGTGGCCACTTGAGGGTGTTGACATAATTTTTAAAAGCACTGCTGTGTGAATATAAGTTGTTCTCCAGATCCTATTTCAGGGCTGGAGACAGAACTTAGTAGTGGCATGCTTGCCTGTGGTACCTGGGGCCTTCGGTTCAATCCCCAGGGCTTCAAAATATAATAATGAGTAATAGAAATTAAAGAATAGGGTGTGGGGAGCGTGACTTTAATCCCAGCACTCAGAAGGCAGGGGCAAGTGGATTTCTGTGGGCTCAAGGCCAGCTTGGTATACATAGTTCCAGGCCAGCTGCATAGTGAGACCCTTTCACCAAACAACACAAAACAACCCCCAAAATATGAAATAATAAATGACTAACTTTATTTCTTTTTAAACTAAACACTAGACAACATGTGGGGTGCATGTTGTCCTTTTTAAGACCTGAAGAGCTCCTCCCCACTTGGAATGGCCAGCAGTTGGGGCAGGCATGGGTGGTCCACAGCAGGTGGAAAGGGAGATACAGAAGGGGTGCATTCTGTCTGGCTGCAGGATAAGACAGTGCAAGAATGATGGGAGCTTTTACAGTGGTGGAAAATGTGACTGTGGGAGCCTTAGAATGTTCCAGAGGGGCGTTTAATAATCATACCCAGAAAATGTTGTCTGGACTGCAGAAACTGAAATGCCGCGCTTTGAAGCAAGAGTTAAGAACGTCGGGCCCCAGCTTCCGCTTACGCGATAAACCCTTAGCTGCTACGCTTGTTTTCTTCATTCACAAAATATGGATAATTTAAAGCCCATCTCAGGGTCAGGGTGTTGTGGGTATCTGTTAACTAATGTATGGAAAGGGCCTTACAAAGTTTCAGAGACAGCCATAAGACAAAATAAAACCTGCCCTCTTCAGAGTTTATTCCTTGAAAACACAATTAAATATCAGTTAAATGCCAGGCAAGCACTAGGAGCTGGGGGTGTCCTGATGATGGGACACTTTGATCTCAAGGAACATACAGTAAGTCAAGAGTGCGTGACTGGAACGACCCCCAGTTTAGATGATCATCATTTGTCTCTCTGGTTCACCAGGCGTTTGCAGCCCAGAAAAGAGGTGCCTGCCTCATCCTGGCTCAGAAAGGACTCCCCAGAGACAGTTCAAAGGAAAGGAATGGCATGTGTGAAATGAGAAAGGCTTTTACTTCTCAAGTGTTGTGGGTTGGGGAACTCTAAGAGATTTAAGGCCCAAGAATGGATACTTTTTTTTTTTTAAATGATACATTTTATTGGTTTCCTTTATTTTAATTAGATAAGGATTTGGAGTTTTTCAGGCTGTGGTGGCACACGCAGAGGCAGGCTGATCTCTTGGAGGCCAGCCTGATGTATACATAGTGAGACCCTTTCTCCAAAACAACTTTGGAGTTTTCTCAGTTTTGGTTAGAACCAAACAGAAACCACTGGAGCTGCGGAACCGGGAAGAATTGTAGGCTCTGCAGAAAGGAGGAAAATGGGAGCAGTACATTCAGCAGCTTTTACTGAATACTTACATTCTAAAATAAAGACTGAGCCAACAGCCTGCCTTCCAGTTGCTCACATGCACAGCAGTGTGAGTGCACAAAGTGGAGACTTTGGAATAAGTAAAAGACTTACGAAACAAACCCTAACAAATACAGTGTGCTTAGCCATGCGGGAAGGGGACCAACTTTATGGTGTCTCTTAGGTCAGAGGTACCTACAGTGCCCTCTGGTGTCAGCAGATAGCTATACTTCCTCTAGGATAGAGGGTTAAAAATGGAGGTATAAAACACCTTTCCTCTTTTATGGGAGAGAAAGGAGAGTTCAAAACATCATTTTCTTCCCTCTGCCTTCTGTGTGGATGAAATCCTGTTCTAGACCTGGAATCCAGTTGAACTACAGAAATGGCTCATTGCTGTTACTTGGTAACATTTATTATCCATTGTCCTGCCATGAAACCAAAGAATTAAGTTATGTAGGTTGTTTCACTGAGTTGCCTAGTTTTATAGTCTAACGGATTAAAATGGTGGGCAGCACATCAGCATGCTTGAGAAATGGCAGCTGTTGGTTTGACTGGGGGAACAGAAACAGACAGACAAGCTGCAGTTTACAGAAGAGCGGCAGTCTGACAACAGTTTGAGTAGGTGCAAACAGTTCCTGCAAGGCTTATTGATGATGGTGAAGTCAGCTGTTGCAGTCACAAGAGCTGTTAGTAATAGGAAGGGCCTAGACTAGGGTGGAGAGCCAGGTCTTACCCTGATGGCCACTAAAAACTAGATGTAACTTACTGTTTGACCTCTTAGAGCAGTGTTTCTCAACCTGTGGGTGAGACCCCTTCGGGGGTCGAACAACTCTCACAGGGGTCACAGGCATTCTGTGTGTCAGCTTTTACATTAGAATTCGTTAACACTGGCAAAATTACAATTATGAAGTAGCAACAGGAATAATTTTACGGTTGGCCGTGTTCACCATGACAGTTAGGCAGCATTAGGAAGGTTGAGAACCACAGTCTTAGAGCTTTGGTTTGCTTTCTGATCTGCAGAATTCTAGGCTGAGCTTGGATTTCTCATGAAATTTTATTAAAATTGCATTCAGTATAATTCACTTTTAAACATTGTCATTGCTAGTTTATGCAGGAGTCCTTGGCTGAGTGTGACGGTCCTGCTTTAATAGTTGACAGGTAGGATTTAAGCGGTGGCAAGGTTCCCTGGGAGCCACTGACCGGGAAGAACTGTACCCATGTCTAGCAGTGCCAGTTTACAGGACTTTGTCTTTTTTCTTCCACTTAACAAACATGTACCAAGTGCCAGCCACGTGGGAAGACTGCTGGGCACAAGAACACAAAGGCCTTTAAGTGCTGTCCTGTCCTTGAGGGCTCCGTATAGTGGCCATTACTGTACCGTGCTGCTCCGTAGATCAGTGGGTGCCAACGACAAAAGCTGTGCCTCAGCATTGTTGAGGCTGATGCAGGCACATGATGCTTCAACAGACTTTTGGGTGTGAGCGCAAAACTGATCCGCCATTTATAGCATTGTTTCTATGGGAATGTGTGTTTCAGGTTCCAAATAACTTAAAAATAAGTTTTGGAACATTATCCAATTATAAATTCAGAACTTCCTGTTCTAAGTACTGAATTTAATAGCTAGCCAGAATGCCTGGTTTAAATAGTGAATAATATTTTTTTTTTCACTTGTCGCTTAAGTGGCTCAAAGTAAATAAAACCTTTTATCTTGAGGAATCTCTGTAACCGGTTATTCCCACAACTGTCTCTGTCCCTGTGTAGCCCTGCTGCGTGGAACTGCTGGGATTAAAGGTGCATGTCCCCACTGCTTTATGTTTGTATTGACAAGAGTGCTTATCTAGCGTGCCAGAAGCCCTGGGTTCTGTCCCAGGCACTTGGTAAACCAAGCATGGTGCAGGCCTGTGATTCTAGAACTTGGGAGGTGGAAGGAGGAGGAGTTGATATCAAGTGGCCTTCTACTACAAATTGAGTTTGAGGCCAGCCTAGTCTACAGGAGCCCCTGCCCCTATAAATCAATCAAGCAAGCAAGCAAGCAAGCAAGCTTCCATTAGTGTCCTTCCTAAGGTTATAGCCATTCAGATGAGGCTGTGCACTTATGGCACCTGAAATCAGGACCTGTTCCTTGTCCTTAGTTGATGGTCTTCACAGAAGACTACTAGATAATGCCATTAGAGGTACATAGGAGTCCTTGTCTGTAGTCCCAGTACCTACTTTACCACAGTTAAGCTGTAGCCTGATGTTTGCTTTTTATGGAATAAGACTCCTGGGCTTAGGTTAAAGTCTATGCTCTAGGTTGATGGCTGTCTGAATTGCTTAATCCGGTCGACATGTTTTGTGACCATTTTTGACTTTTAAAATGAGCTGGCAAACATTGTCAAAGCAGTTTTCAGTTGTAGTGTGAGACGGGTTGGACCGCTGCCTCCTGATTGCTGGACTACTCACCTGGCTGTCAGATATTTAAATGCGAGCTGAGGGTTTTACTTTCTGTCCCAGCCCAACTGCCAGCTATGACGAACGTGTTCTTCCAGTGAGAGCTGGTAACACAAGCAAATACAGTGGCAGATTTTTATCACAGGTGAAATGTGAGGGCTGTGTATGTAAATAAACTTCTTGACAAGCTACATAAATATAAAGCTTGCTAAATTTGGTGACGTTTTTGTTCGTTTTGACAAACAAAACAGGGTCTCACTGTTTTGTTTGTAGCCTTGACTGGCCTGTAACTCACCATGCAGAAGAGGCTTGTCTGCGACTCACAGCTCTACCTCCCAGTGCTGGGACCGAAGTCTCGCCCAGGAGTGCGTCTTCTAGATCTGTTTCTTCTCTTATTTTGTGTGCATGAGTGTTTTCCCTCTATGAAGGTTGGTACACCACGTGCCCGCTGGGGTCCAAAGAGGGCATCAGATTCCCCTGGGACTGGAGTTACAGTTATGAGCCACCATGTGAGTGCTAGGAACTGAACCCAGGTTTCCCGAAAGAGCAACAAGTATTCTTAACCACTGAGCCACCTCCCCAGTCCCAACATTTTTTTTTTTTTAATGTTATAAATTTTTCTAAAAATTGAAAGGCAAACTTTTCTGGCATTATTACAGTTTGGGGTGAGGGGAGATGGGTAACCCTGCCTGTCCTTGAACTCTATAGGTTGGGCTGAAATCAGAGACCCTCCTGACTCTGCCTCCCAAGGAATGCGCCACCACACCCAGCTGCTTTACATGTCTCACAGTAGGGTGGGAAGACAGGAATTTGACCAACCTTACACCAACATTTTGACTCTTGTTCTCCACTTCCTGCCTACATGCTTAGCGAGATCCATAATCTAGGGGAGAAAGCCCCAGGTGTCCTTGGGTTTTGGGATACCTGTGCCTTTGCTGGTCTCAGTACCTTATGCAGTAACTGATTTATTGGGTGAATAAATGTGCATCAAAGTGCTCTAGAGGCTGTTTTAATTGTAGTGCTTGTTTAGGTTAATGTGACGGATGTGGATTTTACTAATTGAACACTGATTATAGCCTCATGTATGTAGCTGGCTTTCTGTATGTCTGTGTTCATTTTGATTAGTGGCTGAATCACCTTTTTTTTTTTTTTTTTTTTTTTTTTTTTTCCCTTTAGCTCAGAAGGAATTTTTTGACTCTGTCGTTTGGCTTTTTCTTGGAAGGAAACCTAGTTATCTGGTTAGATTTACCTCCCGGTGCTCCAGGACACATGGCCACCATTACAGCCACAGCCAGGGTTGTTTCCGTGAATTCTTACATGGCAAACACCACATCTTACACATGAGCTGCATGGTTCCTGGAGCTCTGGAGCTCTTTGTTGTTCCCACCTTAGTCCGGGGTGGAGTGATAGTGAGCTGGATGCAGAACGGGGAGCCCAGGACTGGAACTGGCTCTGCCCGCCCTGGCTCTGCTGCATTGCCTCACTCAGTTTCACCCCTGCTCCGAGTTGGCATCGCTAGGTTTGTTTCAGTTTCTAACTGTTAATGCTAGAAAGTCTTTTTTTAGAACGTTTGATCCTTTCTGCTTCTCTCTTTATTTTTCATTAGAAGTTTCTGTGAATCCTGCAGTGGAATGACTAGTGACCCCAAAAATCTCACCTACTTAAAATGGGCGGCTCAATGTTGTGTACTTTCTTACCTTTTGCATTCGGTTGTATTATTGTGTAGATTTGTTTTATAGTTCTAGCTCTAGTTGTAATATAATAAATAATTTTGTTTCTGTGCCTTCATTTGAAGATTTATTTAAGTGTGTGAGTGTTTTGCCCACATGTGTGTCTGTGTACCACATGCTTTCCTGGTGCTTTTGGAGGACAGAAGTGGGCGTTGGATCCCATGGAACTGGATGGTCATGAGTCATTGTCAGGTGCTAGGGATTGAACCTGGGTCTTCCACAAGACTAACAAGTGCTCTTCACTGCTGTGCCGTCCTCCCGGCTTCTTTATCAATGTATTTAAAGGCTAGTAAACCTTGGTATATTACCTTAGTGTCATTAGCTCTTAGAGATAACATGAATGAAGTTTTTGAACATATGTTGCACTTGTATTTAGGCACAGCCTCAGCTTAGCTGTGGACATCCAAGACACAGGTTTGACACTTGCTACCTTCTTGAAACACTTGGTTTGGCTTCTAGGAGACACAGTGGCCTCTTCTGTGCCTCACAGGCACCATCTCCCTAGCCCTGTGGACGTTTAGGTAGGGGAGGGAGAAGGGAGAGTGTAGGAGCCTGTATATACAGGGCATCTCTCGACAACGAGGTATGTGATCTATAGGTGATCTGTGAGGGAAGATAATAGCAATCCTAACCCTCTGGAGGCAGAGGTGGGAGGTCTGTGAGTTCAAGGTTAGCCTTGTAGACAAAGCACGTTCCAGGACAAGCCAGGGCTAAATAGAAAGACCTGTCTCAAAAAAGAAAGAAGGAACTTTTTTTTTTTTTTCACTGAACAGTTTGTTAGGGTTGTTGGATTTTATTTTTCTTTTATGTGTACAGATTAAAAGTTGAGACAGAAAGTGGAAAAGTGGGGTTTATTTACTGTTTCATTTGCTTTTGTTTGTTTGTGTCTTTTGAATTAATGTCTGTTCCCTTTCAAATTTATTATGTGAGCACTTGGAGAGGAGAGACAGAGGTAGGCAGATCTCTGAGTTCGAGGCCAGCCTGGTCTGCAAAAGTCCAGAACAGCTAAGGCTACACAGAGAAACCCTGTCTCTAAAATAAAATAATAATATGGGTTTTTCCTCTAGGATGAAAACAATATTTATTTATCTTATTTAAAGACAGGGTTTCTCTGTATAGCCTTGGCTGTCCTGGTCTCTCTTTGTAAACCAGGCTGGCCTGCCCCTGCCTTTTCAAGTGCTAGGATTACAACCATGCATCACCTCCTCTGGTGATGAAAACGACTTTTGTATGTAAATGTTCATTTGTGTTCCTGTGTGTGTGGAGGCCAGAGGTTAACCTCTCAGGTGTTATTCCTCAGTTGCTACCTACCTAGTGTTTTGAGACAGGGTTTTTCATTGACTTGGCGCTTCTAAGAAGGCTAGTTGGCTGGCCCAGAAGTCTCATGGGTCTGCCCTCATGCCTCACTTTTTAAATATATGGTTTCTAGGGGTCCTCATGCTTCCGGATGGGTGGGTGGGTGGGTGGATGGATGGATGGACAGATGGAAGGATGGACTAACTGATTGATTGGTTGACTGGCACGAGGCATAAGTAGTCTTGGCTGGCCTGAACTTACTGTGTAGACCAGGCTGGTCTGGAATTCATAGAGACCTTCCTGCCTCTGCCTCCTGAGTATGGTGGATACTAAGGGCTAAAGGTTGCCCCACCACCTCAGGCCTGTCAGACCCTTCTGCTTTCTATGACAAGCACTCCATCAACTGAACTAGTTCAGGTTTGGTTTGGGTTTTAACTTTAAAAAAATATATCAAGGATTTTGCTTTTGATGCCATTGTTCAGTATGAGATGATTGAATAAATGGTTAGATATTTTCATCTTCAAATTTAAAAGATGGTTTAGGCATGTTACTGGCTTTTGCTTCATTAGTACAGAAAACAGTGCTTTGCTTGTAATAACAAAAATTACGCAAGTCAAAAATCATGCAAAAAGTGCCTTTCCGAAACATGACTGTCGTGTCTTTGCTTGCATAGGTCTCATCAGTAGAAGATGGCAAAGCCCAGCCACAGCAGCTATGTCCTTCAGCAGCTGAACAACCAGAGAGAGTGGGGCTTTCTCTGCGACTGCTGTATTGCTATCGACGACATTTACTTCCAAGCACACAAAGCCGTCTTAGCTGCGTGTAGTTCCTATTTTCGGATGTTTTTCATGAACCATCAGCATAGTACTGCACAGCTGAATCTCAGCAACATGAAAATAAGCGCAGAGTGTTTTGATCTCATTTTGCAGTTCATGTATTTAGGAAAGATTATGACTGCTCCTTCCAGTTTCGAGCAGTTCAAAGTGGCCATGAACTACCTCCAGCTGTACAACGTTCCTGACTGCCTGGAAGACATACAGGACTCGGATTGCTCCAGCTCAAAATGTTCATCTTCTGCTTCCAGCAAACAGAACAGCAAGATGATCTTCGGGGTAAGAATGTATGAAGACACGGTGGCTAGGAATGGCAGCGAGGCCAGCAGGTGGTGTGCGGAGCCCAGTTCAACGGTGAATACGCCGCATACCAGAGAGCCCGAGGAAGAGTCCTTACCGATAGCGAGCTTTCCTGAGCCGCTGTTTGATGTGTGCAAAAAGAGTTCTGTGTCCAAACTATCTGCTCCCAAGGAGCGTGTGTCCCGACGCTTTGGACGGAGTTTTACCTGTGATAGTTGTGGATTTGGCTTCAGCTGTGAAAAATTGCTGGATGAGCATGTGCTGACCTGTACCAACAGACATTCGTACCAGAACACAACAAGAGCTTACCACCGGATAGTGGATATCAGAGACGGAAAGGACAGTAGCATCAAAGCTGAACTCGGCGAAAAGGAGTCTTCCAAAACGTTTTCTGCACAGACAGACAAATACAGAGAAGACTCGAGCCAGGTGCCTGATGATTCAGCTTCGACCACTGCAAGCAGAAAAGGCACAGTGGAGTCTGGGCTAGCTGGTGAAGAAAAAAGTAGAGCTGCTGAGACGAAAAGAATTATCATCAAGATGGAGCCAGAAGATATTCCAGCGGATGAGATGAAAGACTTCAACATTATTAAAGTCACTGACAAAGACTGCAATGAATCCACTGACAATGATGAATTAGAGGATGAGCCTGAAGAGCCGTTTTACAGATACTATGTTGAGGAAGATGTTGGCATTAAAAAAAGTGGTAGGAAGACCCTGAAACCTCGGATGTCCATAAGCGTGGATGAAAGAGGTGGTTTAGAGAACATGAGACCCCCTAACAGCAGCAGTCCGGTACAGGAGGACACGGAAAACGCTTCCTGTGAGCTGTGTGGACTGACGATCACTGAGGGGGACCTGTCATCCCACTACTTAGCCAAACACATCGAGAATATCTGTGCGTGCGGTAAATGTGGACAGATCCTTGTCAAGGGCAGACAGCTTCAGGAGCATGCTCAGAGATGTGGAGAGCCCCAGGATCTGACAGTGAATGGGCTAGGGAACGCTGACGAGAAGATGGACATGGAGGAGAACCCCGACGAGCAGTCTGAGATAAGAGACATGTTTGTGGAAATGCTAGATGATTTCAGGGACAGTCATTACCAAATAAACAGTATCCAGAAAAAACAGTTATTTAAACATTCTGCTTGTCCTTTTCGGTGTCCTAATTGTGGCCAGCGTTTTGAAACTGAAAATTCAGTGGTGGAACATATGTCTAGCTGCCTAGAACAAGACATGTTCAAGAGTGCCATCATGGAAGAAAATGAAAGAGATCACAGACGAAAACATTTTTGTAATCTGTGTGGGAAAGGATTCTACCAGCGGTGTCACTTGAGAGAACACTATACTGTTCATACTAAGGAAAAGCAGTTTGTTTGTCAGACGTGTGGAAAGCAGTTTCTAAGAGAGCGCCAGTTGCGTCTGCACAATGACATGCACAAAGGCATGGCCAGGTATGTCTGTTCCATTTGTGATCAAGGGAACTTCCGAAAGCACGACCACGTGCGGCATATGATCTCCCATTTATCCGCTGGCGAGACTATATGCCAGGTCTGCTTTCAAATATTCCCAAATAATGAGCAACTGGAGCAGCATATGGATGTTCATCTGTATACGTGTGGAATATGTGGAGCAAAGTTTAACCTGAGGAAAGATATGAGATCACATTATAATGCCAAGCACTTGAAAAGAACCTGAGGGGCTTTCTCCTGGGCGCATGCGTAGTTGCTAGGCAGAACACCAAAGCGAAAGGGTATGAGCTATTCAGAAGCGGATTTTATAAGAAGTGTTGGGAAAATTTCAAGGCCCTTTTACTTTAACATTTTTGTTTAGAACCTTAAGTACTTTTTAGGCATTAAATGTTTTATCATTTTTGTTGCTTTTGAGAGCATTCTTGTTCCTAATTTTCTTACCTACCATTAACATTACTTTTCAATGTAGACTGTAAGTGGCTGTTATCCCTTCAATAACTATTAAACTAGGTGTTTTTTTTTTATCAATAAGGTAATGACTTCACTATTTCTGTGTACTTTCATTTTTAAGATTATCCTATGAAATTTTAAACCCAAGATCATTGACCATTCCTGCTTAAATTTTTAAAGAATTTTTAAATAACTATTTAAAACTATTCCTATTCATTTTTGGCTTGTTTTGTTTTTTGCTTTTTGAGGTTTTTTTTTGTTTTTGCTTTTTGGCTTTTTGACAGTTGTATAGTGGGGTGGCTACTGTTCATTCTCCCTTATCAATGAAATCTATATTCTTAAATTGACAAACTTATTAGGCAAGTGAGGTGCACTGAATCTGACCTTTAAGGTTGACATGGGCTCAAGCTTGGCCTGAGATTGATGGACCTAAGGAAATTCCTATAAATGAGCATTTCCTATAATTGATAAAATGTTATCATTTAGTAATCACATTTAAAACTTATATTAAGTGTAAATCCCAATGACTTTCCCTCACTTGAGAAATTAGTGGGGATAAGCCATTTTGTTTTGTGATAATGATTTTAACTATGATAGTTAATTAAAAAGACATCTTGTATTCATTAAAATATTTTAATTTAAAAATATTCTGATTTCTAAAGTGTGTTAGTTTATCAATTATTTTGTTTATAAATAGACTTTAATAGCTCTTTAGGAATATGACATCTAAAGAAAAATGAATTTTCATTTTTAAAATTACTTTGGAACTGAGATTTGAAAAAGCTGCCATGTATATTGATAAATCTAATAAAATAAAGAAATCAATTATAAATCTGGTTGTTCTATAAAAGTAGAGTCCACAAAAGCGTGTTGTGTTTTACACTAAGATTTGGAAAATTTGTGTTGTGGCAAATTGCAGTTTCTTCTCTATGCTTTATATGTCATTTTCTGTAAAAGATGCAAGATTTGAGGACTATAAAATAATCACAGCATATAAACGGAAACAGCTTCTACTTTTCAGGTAAAGTAATCACATTGTTAGTTGTTGACAGGGCCTATCCTATCTCAGTTACATGTGAACTAAAACACTGGCAAATAACCCACCAATAAACACATCTACCCAATAGAATGCCTTTTAATGTGGATTACTTGGGGCACCCTTCTTCTCCTGAAAGGAGTTTTAGTCAACATCTATATTTAAAAGTAGTTTAAAAGCACTGCTCTCTTTTGCTCTCATGGTATTTTAAAGATAGGCAGATCCTATTTTCACATGCTATTTGCATAAAAGTGCAAGTTGCCAAGAGAACTGAGAGATGTGTTGGCTAGGTCAGGGTTAGTTGAAAGTACTAGAGCCCAGTGTGAGCAGAGATCTATGGGCGCGTGTTGAAGTGTTGGTGAGGACAGATTCGCTCAGGAGCGAGGACAGTTAAAGCATGAGGTCATGAGAAGAGGCAGGAAAGCATGAATGAGATCTTGAGAATTGTTTTTCAAGGCTACAGAGTTAACAGGAAAAGCTGGAAAAGTCATTCCTTTAAAACTAGTTTACAGTGTCTGAGGGGACCTAATTTTTTCTTTGGGGTGACTTGTCAATTTCTGTGGGAAACATTTTCCCATAGTTTAAAAGGCATTTTCTAAATATTCCCCGCCTTTGAAGAAGGAATCACTGGGTGTGGCGATGCACGCCAGCACTCTGGGAGGCAGAAGCAGGTGGATCTCCGTGAGTTTAGGGCCAGCCTGGTCTACAAGAGAGCCAAGGCTACACAGAGAACCCTGTCTGGAAGAAAGAAGCAGGAATCCTCTTTTTCAGGAGGAATAGAGATTTAATATAATGTTTTAGCTGGTGACAACTAAGAAATTGGCAAACAAATGTATAAACATAATCTAACTTTACCCAACAGTGTCTTTGTTTAGAAAAGCCATATTTGATTATGTTTTCTATTTCATGCTATATGGTATACATGTTTTTTGGGGGAATTAAGCTACAGGGTAGCACAGGTTTCTTCAAGTAAAATGTACAGTATTTAAAAGGGCTCAGGTAAAAGGTACTTAGCTTGTAAAAGGGAATGAAAACATCCACCATTTCCTCTCCCTTTGATCCTCTTGCCTGCCTTCCTTCCTGGGCTGGGGCCAGAAAACACTGCCTCTTTTGCTATTGCTGCTCCTCTTGGGTTGTGGAGACAGACTTGAGGCTGGGATTTGCCTGCTGCTCCTGCCTTTGATACTTCACACATTTAGGATCCAGATTCTCACATCTGAAGCGGAAAAGAGAAACTAGAATAGCATCTCTTCCCTTTGTTAGTGACAGTATTTTCCTTTGAAGGCCCATTTCTGGAATTTATTAATAACAATGAACAGTCTAAGTGGATTTTCTTCCTGGTGCTCCAGAGCAAACCCAGAACCTCAGCATGCCAGGAAACCAGCCATTCTGCTCCTGAGCTATGTGCTGGAGTTTCCTTTTTGAAAACAGTAAAAGTCCTGGAGACTGGACTTCAGAACTTTTGTGTTTAGTTGGTTGGTTGTTTTTTGAGACAGGGTTTCTCTGTGTAGCTTTGGCTGTCCTGGACTCTTATTTGTAGACCAGGATGGCCTACAACTCACACCTGCCTCTGCCTCCCTGAGTGCTAGGATCAAAGGCATTCTCCACCACATCCACCTTGGACCTGAGTACTTAATAAAGTAGAAACAAAGCCCAGGCTGGGCTGTGACTCACTGCTTAGCTCAGGCTGGTCCTCTGCCTTATCCTCCCAAATTCAGGAATTACAGGTGTGCACTAAAGCACTCAGCCTCTCATGTCCTTTCAGGCTCTTTGTTTCTTGACACAGGGTCTTGCTTTGTAGCTTAAGAAAGGTTGGAAAAGAAGTCTTTTCTTTAGCCTTCCTTTGGGGATGCTGGGATTACAGTAATGCACCACCTAGCTAAATTTCCCATATTTTTGAAGTGGAATTTTTCAGAGAAATGATCCACATCGGTAGCATGGTATTCAGCAGACGTTTAATGAGAAAAAACAGTAATAATGAACAGTTTGCCTCTAGGCAAAAAATCAGATTAGAAGAAAGGGTTCCAGAAGGGTGCTCGCAAAAGACTTCCGGTAGTTTATACCTGTAATCCAGGATGCAAGGGCCTAGGCTAGGATCAGGGCTCCCACTTGAGTTTAGGACTGGGGGGGGGCGCGTTTACATGGTTAGACCTTCCTGAGAAAAAGGAACGATGCTGACGAGGACAGCTTGTAAAGAGAACAACAGGGGGCTTGAAAATCC
This sequence comes from Rhombomys opimus, assembly GCA_010120015.1. NCBI lineage: Eukaryota > Metazoa > Chordata > Mammalia > Rodentia > Muridae > Rhombomys > Rhombomys opimus. Next base: position 1,010,233 of record REGO01000030.1, read on the forward strand.
ATGATTCCGTTTGAAGCAAAAACAGGAACATGAGCCAGGCCTGGTAGTACACAGCTTTAATCCCAGCAGAAGCAGGTGGATATAGGGGTTCCAGGACAGCCACAAAGAAACCCTGTCTCAGAAAAACAAGAAACAAAGCAGCAACAAAAAAGCTGGAGAGATGGCTCAGAGGTTAAGAGCACTGGCTGTTCTTCCAAAGGTCCCGAGTTCAATCCCCAGCACCCACATGGGCCCATCTGTAGTATCTGCTGCCCTCTTCTGGCCTGCAGGCACACACACAGGCAGAATGCCACGTAAATAATCTTAAAGGTGTTAAGCTTGAGACATAAGTCAATGTATGGGAGTTGGAGGCTTTCAGGTCATTTGATTAGGCTAATCTAACTGAAACACCCAATGGACCAGTGATTATGATCCTGCCAAGGATGTGTCCCAGGAGCCTGGTGGTGGTGGTGGTTGGTAACCGCCTCACCAGTTAAGCTATATTCTTCATACGCTAAGAAAGTTCTGTATTTACTAGATCTCTGAAAGACCTTCCTACCAGCCAGTGTAATGGTTGAATATTGAAAAGTGAAACCTGCTATCGTTAACAAAAGATGTATCAGCTCCAAAAGACAAAGACCTGAGCAAGAACATGCACGTAGGGCCAGACAGCTTTAAATGTGACATAACTGATGGGAACTGGGTTTATCCTCACTTAAAGAGCCGGATGTGGTGATGTATGCTTGTAAACCCAGCATTTGGGAAGCTGAACCAGGAGCATTTTAAGAACTCAAGGCCAGCCTGGACTGCATGATAACCTGTCCCAAGTTTTTGTTTGTTTGTTTTTAAAAAGAAAAGACACATTTCTTGAGGTTGAGGACAGCCTGGTCTACAGAGTAAGTTCCAGGACAGCCAGGGCTACACAGAGAGACCCTGTTTCAAAAAAAAGAGAAGAGAGGCCCTCCCTCCCATCTGTTTTAATCAGTTCCTCAACTTTGTTCACCATCCTCTTCTGTGTCGGGCTTCCCAGTGATGAAATGCCGGTTCTCTACCACCGACCAGGACTGCAGAGCAGTGGAAATGGAGGGGCCGCATCTTTGTAGCGCCCTGTCCTTAGTGCTTGGTAGCTGAGGCTTTGTAAACTAGGTGTGCCGGTGTGGGTGGTGGGAAACAGACAGCGGACGGAGTCTTTGCTGTTAAGAATTTGATGTTTGCGCCCCAGATTAGGAAGCCCATAGCCTGCCCATAGTCAGGCTCTCTGTAGTCCCAGCACCTGTCTCTTCAGCACGCTCTACTCAGATGTTTGGCACACGTACTTTTAATTAAGCCTCATCCCCTTGGAGGTAAGTTTATCAGTTTTCCATGTGTGGGACTAAGGTTAAGAGACAAACTATTTCTCCTAAACGACACCTTTGTTTCTTTGTTTTTTTGTCTTTGTTTTTCCAGACAGGGTTTCTCTGTGTAGCCTTAGCTGTCCTGGACTCGGCTTTCCTGGGCCGTGTAGATCAGGCTGGCCTCAAACTGACAGATCCTCCGGCCTCTGCCTCCCAGAGTGCTGGGATCACAGGTGTGCACCACCACGCCAGGCTTCCATTTTTTGCTCTTAATTATGAAGATACAGTCCGTCTACAAGGAAGTGCCTTTCCAGCATAGGCCACGTGTAAAGGTCACGTGAGGCTGTGCTTCCTGCTCGTCTGTCATCTGTGATGCCTGGGAAGGTGGCTAGGTAATAGTGGGTACCTAAGGGCCAACCGCAGGTGAGAACGTGAGAGTGGAAAGCAAAACTTGATTTGAACGAGTCATCCAGAATGTTGTTTCAGACAGATAGGAAGTACTGAGGAATGTTTTGATTTTCCTTCATTTAAACTCAAAATATTGGGTGGCATAGTTATTGGGGGCCCAGTAGTCAGTTGGGTTGGAATTGCACATGTCTGTGGGGCTTTCCTTCCCTTCCTTCCTCTGTTCCTGCTCGTTGTGTTTTGATCTCTCCACCAACCTCCATTTCCTCATATTAGTTATGGAGCAGATTTGTTGAAGAAATCAATTACTTGAGCAAATCTCCCTGAGAAAAAAGCAAGGTAACAATAATGAGTTTCTTCTTTTTGCCTTAATAGATGTGGATCAGGGACTCGTTATTCTTTTGGCCAGCAAACAGATTCCCTTCCCCCACTGGGATAGTGTGCCTGCTTTGCTAAAGGAAGCTGCTTAAAGACAAAAATGGGCGGAGGAGTGGTGGCGCGCACCTTTAATTCCAGCTGTGGGAGGTAGAGGCAGCTGGATCTCTGTTAGTTTGAGACCAACCTGGTTTACAAATGGAGTCCAGGACAGCCAGAGCTGTTACACAGAAAAACCCTGTCTTGAAAAACAACAAGAACAAAAAAGTAATAAATATAATGAATTTAGCCGAGCACAGTGGTGCATGCCTTTAATCCCAGCACTCGGGAGACAGAGGCAGGTGAAACTCTTTGGGTTTGAGGCCAGCCTGGTCTGAGTGAGTTCCAGGACAGCCAAGACTATACAGAGAAACTCTGTCTTCAAAAACACAAAAAAGGCTATTCTTACAATGTATAATTCTACCTATAAAAACACCTGTATTTCTAGGCAAGCTCCTCAAAGGCAGTTTTAACCTACAAAAGAAGTAAAAAATGACCCTAGGAAGTGACAGCTTCATAACCACCCCAATGTAGCAGCACCTAAACCAAAAAATAGTTAAATAATGCCTTAGGAACAATATGTGGAGGCCAGGCACAGTGGTGCATGCCTGTAATCTCAGCACTTGGGAGGCAGAGGCAGGTGGATCTGTGTGTTTGAGGCCATCCTGGTCTACAAAGTGAGTCCAGGCCAGCCAAGATTACACACACAGAGAAACCCTGTCTCAGAAAAGACATTTTGTGTAATAGTCTGTGATGACTTATTTGAAAAAGGACTAGAGTTAAACGCCTTTAAGGCGTATTTGGAAGGATGTTGTGTTTTTATTCTCTTTAAACCAATAGTTGATAACCTGTTTTGTTTTGAAGGCAGGGTCTCAGATAGCCCAGTGTGGCCTTGAACTCCTGCTCCTCTTGCCTCCACCTCTCAAGTGCCTGTATGGAAAGCATGTATGCACAGCCACAGTGCTGTTTCTGATGAAACAGACTTAACCACCAGGATTATGAAAATCACCTTTTCCTTCAAACACTTACGTTCCTTAATGTGAGAAAAACATTTTAAGGGACTTTTTTTTTTTTAAGGATATTAGAATTAGGGCAAAATATTTCTGCAAAAATATCACTACCCACAAGGGAGGGGCCTATAATCAGGATGTAAGGTGAATAAATTATAAAGAATTAAAAAAAAATCACTCCCTAATATCAGCAGGACAGGTTCCGAGTTCCGGACCTAGGACTATTCTGGCCATATTTGTCCTCTGCTTTCATTTACACACCTAGCCCTATTTGGGTGATGGCTGAAGCCTGAAAACAGAGCTTTAAAATTCAGGGCCTCTGTGTGTCAGTCAGGTGTTTGTCAGTAACAACCCGCTGTGAAGCATCCTGTCTAAAGGGAAGCACTCCCTCCCCTGTGCTCTCACTTGCCTGGCATCCCAGCTTGTTATGTGTCTCGTGCACACTCATACTTAAAATCATGAATAAGGAAAATAAAAGGTGCCCGTATCTGGAGAGTCCTATCAGCAATAATACTTTATACCTGAAAGGTATAGTAAGTTACATTTGAGAAGGAAATCCAGGTTCTCGGAGCTGGTTCCTAGTTCCTACTCTGTGCCAAAGCTAAAGTATTCTGACCTAAGAAGCATAATGTTGTCTTGTAGGGCAGTTGACTTGTACCATTTTTCTTGAGTTTTGTCTTTTTCTGTGTGGCAGTGGTGCAATAGGGCCTCCTAAGCCTCTGGAGAAGTGACAGATCTGAATATGGAGAGGACATGGGGAAGAATTCACTCTGCAACAGATAATCTTTAAGTGCAGACCCAGGAAATCAGATCTGACGTGGCACCATCTTTTCTGTCTTCCTGACAAACGTCATCATCCCCAAAGTTCCAGTGGCAAAGATCCAAGGAAACTCAATAAAGATCCCTTTGGAATCACTTTGTTGTAACAAAACTGATTCACGGTGACTGTCCTAGCACCTATGGAAACTCTGCTAAAGAAAAGTGACTGTAAAAGTCATGTGACATCAGTGACCAGAGCGCCACTTAGATGAAACTTTATGCCATGTGTCTTCACCATTCCCTTCTAGAATGAAAGGGCTTGCTAGACTACTGTGCATACATTATAAAGGGAGGTAATTACATATTTTCATGAACACATGTCATTCAAAACTTAAAATAACCACAATCATAGCTTATATATTAGGAAATGTAGTTAAGCAATTTAAAAGGATACTAAAAATATCTGTAGAGTCTTAAGTAAAAAGAAATGGGTGCAGAAAAAGAAAATCCAAGACCAATTTTTTTAACAAGATAATGTAGCTGTGGCGGAAATGTGGCACTAGGCTTCCTTTCTCCCTGTGAGCCAGTGACCCTTTTGCTTCTGGAGATTAGTGAAGCTTCTTTCTAATAGTCTCTCGAAGAACAGAGGAGCGTTATTACTCAGTAGTCGTAGACTTTCACAAATAATACATTTTCTTCTTCTGACCTTACCAATACAATCCCATAGTGTAGAAGAAATTTCTGGTACTCTCAGAACTAGTGTATCCTGCCATGTTTATCTTCAAATTTCAAAATTAAGTACTAAATGAAATGATAATATGCTTATAAAAAAATAAAAAACTTTCCTCAGGAAACTACTTAGTGAGATTTGAGCCTGGCTATGGCTGCAAACGCTTTGCTACACACACACACTTCTTAACCACATGAATCATATGGCCATATTATTTCCTTATTGTGAAAATGCTTTCTTTTACTTTTTTGTTAACTGTGTGACTAATTCCTTATTGCTTCTTTGTTTTTGTGTGTATGTAATATCAAATGTTTAAATGCTTACTTTGTTTTTATGCAAAATTTTTGAAATATTTTAGTAAGTTACACAAAGAAACCTGTCTTAGGAAATGAAAAGTGTGGTGGCTCACACCTTTAATCCCAGTACTTGGGAAGCAGGGGCAGGCTGATCTCTGTAAGTTCAGGGCCATCCTAGTCTACATAATGAGTTCCAGGCTAGCCAAGGCTATGTAATGAGACCTTGTCTTTAAAAAAAAAAACAAAAAAACAAAAACAACAACTTTTTTTTTTAATAAAAAAAAAAGAAGAAAATCCTAACTCTAAGGTAGTAATAACTTGAATAATTATTCTAGAAACTAACTGGCTGAAAACTTAGAGAAAGAATCCACAATAGTGGGATATTGGGGATAGAGGAGAAAAGAGAGGAAAGGGCAATCCACCAGAGTTCAAATACAGGGGCCAGGCATGGTAATGCATGCCTATAGTCCTAGCGTTTGGGAGGCGGTGGTGGGAAGATCAAAAAAAGTTCAAGGCCAGCCTTGGATACAGAGTAAATTCAAAGCCAGCCTGGGTACATGAGACCCTGTCTCAGACAGACAAAACATATTCCAACTCTATGACTGTTTTAAGACAAAAAGTCTAGACAAGTGTTAGAGTTTAAATGCCCATCAGCATTAATCTCTTTGGGGAATAAGCATATAGGATTTCAGCCTTCTTAAAATACATAAGAAAATAGAAAAACTTCCCAGTAATTAAGCCAGATCAAGGTAGCAATGAGTAAGCAATTTTTACTATGTTTTTATTGCACTAGATTTACTAAAAAAAAAAAAAAATGGTTTGAATTTTGACTGTACTAACTCCAAGTGTAATGACTGACAATAATTTATTTCTAAGTGGCATAAGTGCTTATCATTATAATGTTATTTTCTGTATGTTATTTTAAATGGAAAATTTGGATTACATACAGTTATTTTTGTTACATTTTAAAATCCATTGCTTTTGCCTAATAAAATTTCCTCCTCTACATTCAGAAGTTAAACTGTCTGTACATTGCTTTCATTTGCATTGCATTGTTTTGCAACCTGATTCTTCTCAAACATAATTAGTCAGATAAGTTACCAGCTCCTCCCACCTGCTAGGGTCACAGCAACTTCACCGAGGTGGTCATTTCTCTGTGGCCCAGAGAGAAATAGCTAAATTTTTATTGTGAATCCTGTTTTTTTGGTTTGTTTTTGATACAGAAGAAGGATTCAAAGATAGTGTTTCATGGCAAGCATGAAAACAGATTCATCGGGTTTATCCCTGAGACAAAATAATTATAAAAATCCGATGAGAGCACTAGCTTTTTTCAGAGACTTAATTCAAAATAGCAAACATATTTTACTATCCAGAGAGCGAACTTCTCTGGTAGCATTTGCTTTGCTTATTTTCAGGTGAGGGATTTACGTGTTGACAATGAATGGGCATTTGGTTGGCCTGTCCCCTCAACGGGACAGGCCTGAAAGGAACACAATTCAGGTTGGCATTCGAGGCACGGGCACCTCTCCCGGAAAGCATCTCTTCTGGGTCCAGGTCCTTACCTGTCCACGTGGGACGTGGCAGTCTCCTTGCCCGTCTTCCTCTGTCTCTTCAGTTTAGTTGTGACCTAACATTTTTCTTTTCTTTCCTCACCAATAGTTACTGTGTGAGGAACCACAGCAAAGCCTTGTTTTGTTGTGTTTTTGTTTTTTTGTTTTGTTTTTTTTTTTGAGACGGGGGTCTCACTCTGTAGCCTAGGCTGCCCTAAACTGGTGTTGATCTTCCTGCC
>REGO01000030.1:1024693-1049049 GCA_010120015.1 Rhombomys opimus
GTTTCTTTGAGATGTCCTCGTGCCAAGTAAGATCTATTGTTGGAAGTCTTGTGCCTGTTGCGTACATATGAAAGGAAAGGTGCAGCAACTCAGTTCAGTTCTAAAAGGTTCGTTCTAAAGTTTGATTTGGGGGAAAAGTGAGGTTTCCCTTGGGTGCATTTAAAGTGGTTGCTGGCTTGAGCACGTTTTTTGGGTTAAGCTTAGTTTGTACGCGGAGAGTTGCTCGGAGGGGGAAACCTGATGTTTGCACACCTGTCCTATGGAAGCATGCTAACACCAAGCTACAGGGAAGCCTGAGTTGTTTTATTTTTATGTACTACTCTGAGATTAAAGTAAACACTGCAGTAATTTTACAGACAGGTATATTCTGTGAACACATGAATGCAAATTTAAAGTAAAGCTGAAAATTGATCTCAAAATTGCTGTCTGGAGTTTTCAATTTCTTCATCCCATGTTTTGCTCACATTGGATCTTTAAGGAGTTAAGATGGTGTGAAACTTCTCTAATCCAGTTTTCTCTAATTCTCAGATGAAGTTCCTGCCTGGAATCAACAATTTAAGGGGTGAAGACTCTTGGTAAACTGCCCCACCCTTCAGGGTACAGAAAGCTGATGGGGGTGGGGGCTTTAAGTGAGTCTAAACGCCTCAGCCCTGGCTTTAGTAATTAGCTTGAAAACAACAACAACAAAAAAAAAACTTCCCGAATGTTGCAGGAAAGTACAAGCTGTATCCCAGAGTCCTGTAGAGAACAGTTTTCCTCTAGGGCGACAGAAATGGCAGCATCTTTTCCCGCTAGCCGAAGGGGGAATAGAAACATGCTGGCTCCCGAAACGAGAACCGAAAGGCAGGTGTAAAAGTGATTCAGTGTCGAGTCCCAGTGCGCTCAAGCTTCTTTTCATCTCCGATAAAAGAGCTCAGCTGCCTGAGCTCAGGGCAAACCCTGTAAGAACCCGAGTGTTTGGCAGTTGTCATCACTTGGGAAGGGATTCCTTTGCTCATTTGAAGATCTTAGGGCTTTTACAATACCTGCTTCAATCACTTGTTTGTTTGTTTGTTTTGGTTTTTTTGAGACAGGGTTTCTTAGTATAGCTCTGGCTGTCCTGGAAAACTCTCTGTAGACCAGGCTGGTCTTGAACTCATAGAGCTCCGCCTGCCTCTGCCTCCCAGGTGCTGGGATTAAAGGGGTGCACCACCACGATAGGCTTTCGTTTATTATTATTGTTATCACATTTGTTTATTTTGGGGGTGGATGACTTGTGTGAGTGATTCTCTTCACGATGTGTGTCCCAGGACAGGTTTTCAGGTTGGTAGTGAGTGCCTTTATCTGCTGAGCCATTTTTAGTTTTTAATGGAATTACATTTAAAATTTTCCTTAAGGGGCTGGAGAGATGGTTCAGTGGTTTAAGAGCACTAGCTGCTCCTCCAGAGGTCCCGAGTTCAATTCCCAGCAACCGCATGGTGGCTCACAATCATCTATAATGAGATCTGGTGCTCGCTTCTGTCATGTAAGCATGCATGCAAATAGAGTGCTTATATACATAAAGCTTTTTAAAAAAGTTTAAAGAGAAACTTTGGAGAAATTTGTTGTAGTTGATTTGAAAATGCATAGGTTTTTGGGTTTTTTTGGAGACAGGGTTTCTCTGTGTAGCCTTGGCTGTCCTGGACTTACGTTGTAGACCAGGCTGGCCTCAAACCCATAGAGATCTGCCTGCCTCTGCCTCTGGGACTAAAGATGTGCACCACCACCACCAGCTTGAAATGCATAGTTTTAACAGCACATAGACAGTTTAACATCTAACATAGAGATCCGCTTCGTGTTATTTTTAAAATACTAGTGAGTTTTAGAAGCTATATTTTCAATTTAATACTAGACCCTTCTTTGTTATCCATAGATTTATTTTTTAGAATAATATAAGTTAATTTAAAAATTAGGAAACAAGCTAAGGATAGTGGGTTTTGGTAACGATCTTGTCACATTATAGTTGACCCTTATTATATAGGTAAGCCTTTCTTTTAACAGGCCTCGCTTAGGTGGGGGGAAGAAGGTAAATGGGCAGTTGTAAAATTGCTTCAAAATAGTTACAGCATTTTCAAAGATTACTCCATACTTTGGAAACGTGAAGGTAGATTAAGCCATGCTGATCATCCCAGCAATGAGCAGATGAGGATGTAGCGAACCAGGACTGCACAGGCCATCACATAAACATCTGAAGTAAGTCCATAGCAATGGATTTAGAATGACTTTAGTTTTTTGAGAGAGTGTGTTAAGGTAGCCCAGGCTAACCTGTGTCGCCGAGGTGACCTTGAGCTTTTGATCCTGCTTCCACCTCCCAAATAAATTACATGCGTGTGCCACCACCCTGGCTTACCGTGATGCTTTTTATAAGATAACCCCGGTGTCCTGGAACTCGTATGTAGACAAGGCTGGCCTGTAATTCACAAACTCACAGAGATCCACCCACCTCTGCCTTCCAAGTGCTAGGATTAAAGGCTTTAAAGGGACTTTTAACACGAGTTTCAGCAGGACGATATTCTTTATTGCTCTTTCATTAGCCCTTTCAAGGTTCAAGGTTTGTTTGTTTGGTTGGTTTGGTTTTTATTTTCCAGTCCTCGGAAACAGAGGACCAGAGGGTGATACTAAACACGATACCTTGTCTGTGCTAGCTGAGCACAGGTCTCCCTAGCCCTGTGGTGAACATGTCCTGCTCTGACTTCAAAGAAGGCCTTTCTACAAGTGCAAGCTGGTGTGACTCATTTCAGGCCTCACTTCAGAAGGGATTGGTTTCCAAAGTGTTGGTGATCAATGCTACTATGGTCTGACCTCCGGACACTTGCTGTCACACTAACCTCAGTATGTTACATGCCTCATTTTCTATTATTTTGAGAAGTAATTTGTAAAACTAGCCTTTTGTGTGGGTTTTGAAATTTTTCAATCTTCTCAAATTGATCTAAATTGGACTATTACTAAGATAAAGTCACTAAAAGTAACCCGTGTTTCCAAGAGTTAATTGGAACTCTTGGTAACTCAAGAACACCTGGAAACTCCTTACCAGATGTTAGGCCAGTCCTGGTCAAATGACAGTGGAAACAATGCTTAAGCCCTTAGGAGGGCTTAAATTACAGTTCCCGGAATAATTAACATCATTTGAACTGTAGTAGCTGGGGTGACTAAAGCAAATGCAGCATGTTTACAAATAGAAGGTAAGGGATAAACAAAGGTAATTTAAAACAGCCCCATCTGAAGGATTACTGTGTCTCTGCTTTAAGGTGATAAGTCGAGATAATCTGTCCAGTAAGATATGGTAATGTTTATGTAACTGAGATATGTGACATTTTGAAACAATCTCACTTTATATTTCTTAGAGCATTTTGTCTGCTTATTGGAAAGGCATTAAACTTGTTGTATGCATCTTAAGGGATATTACATGACACTTAATGTATCACCTATTCAATATTCAGTGAGAGCTTAATGAGAATTTTTGAGAATTAGTGATCTTTTATTATTTATTGGTTTTTCGAGACAGGGTTTCTCTGTATAGCCTTGGCTGTCCTGGAACTCAATCTGCAGACCAGGCTGTCCTCAAAGTCATAGAGATCCACCTGTCACTGCCTCCCAAGTGCTGGGATCAAAGGCATGCACCACCACTGCCTGGCTGATCTTTTATTATATGTAAAATTATTTTATGAGTATGGGTATTTTGCCTGCATGTATATCTGTAGCCACATGTGTGCCTGGTGCACACTGAGGCTAGAAGAAGGCATCAGATCCCCCAGGGAGTGGAGTTAAAGACTGTTGTGAGCTTCCATGTTGGTTCTGGGCATTGAACCTGGGTCCTCTGCCAGAGCAACAGGTACTGAACCATCCTTCCAGCCCAGTCCTTTTTTTTTTTTTTTTTTTTTTTTTTTTTTAAGAACCTATTAAGAGTTTCATTTAGAAATGTTACTTCTACCATGCTGTGGTGGAGCATGTCTTTGTTGTTGTTGTTGTTGTTGCTTTGTTTTTTTTTTTTTTTTTTTTTTTAATTACAGTTTTTGGGGTGTCTGTGTGTGTGTTTGCATTTCCGCCACAGTGTCTATGTGGAAGCCAGAAGACAACTTGTGAGAGGGGAGCTCTCCTACATGAGCCCAGGAGCTGCACTCAGGCCTGTCAGCCAGCACTTTACCCCCCGGGCCATCTCACTAGCCCTTTTCTTTCTTTCTTCTTTTTTTCTTTCTCTCTTCCTTTCTTTCTTCCTTCCTTTCTTTTTTCCTTTTTTTCTTTCTTCCTTTCTCCCTTCCTTTCTCTCTCTCTCTCTCTCTCTCCTTTCTATAGAGCTAACCCAGGGCTTTGTGCATGGTAGGCAAGTACTCCACCAACTAAGCTATATTCTCACATTCTCAGCCCATAATTATCAATCTTATTTATTTATTTTGGTTTTTTGAGACAGGTTTCTCTGTGTGCCCTTGTCTGTCCTGGAATTTGCCCTGTAGACCAGGCTGGCCTCAAACTCAGAGATCTCTCCTGTCTCCGGGGGTGCTGCAATCAAAGGTGTGTGTGCCACTACTGCCCATATCAATCTTTTATTTCAAACAGGAGTACAATCTGAATATCTGGATGGAATAAAAAAGATCTTTTATGAAGTTAAGTGGATAGGCACGTAGGGCATTCCTATTTGAAAATGCAGGTTGTAGAAATTGTGTTGTAAAGCAGATTCCCTTTGCCTTTGGCCTCTGGAAATTAAGATAAAAACCAACCATCCTACTACCTAAGCTCCATCCTCAGACTGCAGATCGTAGGTCTGCCTACAGGCCACCTGCCTACAGGCCACACAGAAATGAACGTAAGTAAAGATTTAATTCTAACACACAATCATGAGTTACACCACCATTGCCAAGGGAATACATACACAAGAATTAAGAAATGTGGGGTGGTGATGGCGCACGCCTTTAATCCCTGCAGGAAGGAGAGACGGGTGGATCTCTATGAGTTCAAGGCCAGCCCGGTCTACAGAGTTCCAGGACAGCCAGGGCTATACAGGGAAACCCTATCTAGAAGAACCAAAGAAAATAAGAGTAGAAGAGGTTGGAAGATCACATATTTCTCTTCCTGAGGTCCTGAGTTCGAGTCCCAGCACCCATATCAGTGGATTACCACTGCCTATAACTCCAGCCCCAGGAGGAATCTGACTTCTGTGGGCCTCTGCATTCGTGTGCCCACAACACACACACACACACACACACACACACACACACACACACACACACACACACACACATACAATAATAAAAACGAATCTTAAAGAAGTAGAGGAGGAACATTCAAATGCTTTTGTATGTGTAATACACAAATAGGCCTTAGTAAATGAGCTCAGCTAGAAAATAGATACAAAGTTTCATTCCTGAGTAAAAATTGCAGGTCTTTAGAAGAACCCAGTTTTATTCTTGGTGTGACTCTTGGAACGTGACTATTTTAGCGCCCATTCCTTCCTGGCTTAGAGGGGCAGGGCTTAATTTTGAAATGTCATCAGGGCAAGTCAAGATGGCATAAGCACCTTTCTTCACCACGTTCAGGGAAGAGAAGTTTAGGAGAATAAGCAGCCGAGAATATTCAGTATTTGGCATCACGAGTATTCCGTTTTTAGAGTGTAACTTGCTAAGTAGCTCAGGCTGAACTCCCAGTCCCCCTGTCCCACGGATCTCCGGTGCTGGGATTACAGGCGTGCACCACCGTGATCGTCTCAAGCTTTGCTCTTTTCTCTCCTGGGCAGAATTACAACACTGTGGAACTCACTAAATAAGCATGTGATTTTTTTTTTTTTTTTTGAGACAGTGTCTCTCCATAGCCCTGTCTGTCACTGTGTAGACCAGGCTGGTGCAGAACTCACAAAGATCTGCCTGCCTCTTCCTCCTGAGGGCTGGGACTAAAGGTGTGTGCCACACCACACCTGGCACAAGCACATGCTTATATCCAGCTAATGCCAGGTCTAGTAATCTGAGACCAGAAACTTTGTGTTATATGCTCCTTAATTGTTTTTTTTTTTAATTAAAAAAAAGAGTATTTTATATGCTTGTGTGTCTGTATGTCTGTATAAAAATAACCTCCTGCTCTTGGATGTCAGAAGAGGTTGGATCCCTAAAACTAGAGGTACAGATGAGGTTATAAACCACTATGTGGGTGCCAGGAACGAAACCCAGATCCTCCACAAGAGCAAGCTTCAACTCTTAACCATCTTGTCAAGCCCTGCTCCTTAGTTTCTGTAAGATTTTTTTCTCTTTTTAAAAAAATTTTATTGGGGGCTGGTGAGATGGCTCTGTAGTTAAGAGCACTGTCTGTTCTTCCAGAGGTCCTGAGTTCAATTCCCAGCAACCACACGGTAACTCACAAGCATCTATATTGTGAACTGATTCCCTCTTCTGGCAGGTGTAAATGCAGATAGAACACTCATATAAAAAATAAATCTTAAAAAAATTATTTTTTTATTAATTACAGTTTTTTATATACTTTGTATCCCAGCTGTAAGCTCCCTCCTTCATCCCATCCCAATTCCACCCTCCCTTCCTCATCTCCTTCCACGCCCCTTCCCAAGTCCACAGATAGGGGAGGTCCCTCTGACCCTAGCCTATCAAGCCTCATCAGGACTGGCTGCATTGTCTTCCTCTGTGGCCTAGCAAGGCTGTTGCCCCATTAGGGGGAGGTGATCAAAGGGCCAGCCACTGAGTTCATGTCAGAGAGAGTCCCTGTTCCCCTTACTAGGAACCCACTTGGAGACTGAGCTGCCATGGGCTACATCTGGGCAGGGGTTCTAGGTTATCTTCATGCATGGTCCTTGGTTGGAGAATCAGTCTCACAAAAGACCCCTGTGCCCAGATTTTTTTGTTTCTGTTGCTGTCCTTGTGGAGCTCCTGTCCCCTCCAGGTCTTTCTGTCTCCCCCTTCTTTCACACGGCTGTCAGGGGATGGCACTCCATCGGCCTGCGCTCGCACCGTGCGGACCCAGGCTGGCCTCCAGCTCACCTCTAGAGCACTGGGCCTGCCCTGCACCACCATGCCTGGTTTCTCTGGTGAATTTTACATAATGCTTTAATTTGTCTGAAACTCCCTCTCGTCTTAGTTTAGGCTAAGGTTAGAGACAGTTGAGGCCTACAAACCCTTGATTTTCTGTTAGCATTCAAGGTGCTTAGGCGGTTAACGGAAGAGGTTTGCTCAAAGGTTTTCTACTAACTTTGGACCAACTAGATTCCTTGGTCTTAGTCTTTTCTGGAACCGTATCTCATTTCCTCCTGGTTTCACTCCACTCCAAGTTATAAATGGTTGCTAAATGATTCTTGGTATCTAGGATACTGTATTCTCTCTCTCTTCCAGTTTGTAAGCAGGCTTTGCCCTTAGCCTCAAACTGGCATTGAACGTTTACAGGTGGGTTCCCATGCACTTCAACTAACCTGATCAACAGGTAGAACTGACTCCAGTGGCTAAGACAGGAATGTATTGACTACAGTTTTAAACCACCAGGGCCAGGGACTTGAGACTTGGAGACTAGGGCAGGCAGTGACATGCATGTCGCGGTAATTGTAAAGTGGATGGGCATATATGCTTGGGTACTTACTGTGTATCCCATACCTGTTCAGCCGTGGGGGTACAAAAGAAGCCTCAGGAGGCCTTCCCAGTCGCTCTCTCCGTTTAGCATTGCTTGGATCAGAGGGGGGAAACAACCCATCTCTGCCTATCCGTTTAACTACAGAGAGAAAGCACAAGGTCCGTGACCTAAGTGAACAGAAGCTCGCTTGGATACCCATCTACACCCAGCACGTCGTTTTTGCTTTTGTCTTAAGAGCGGTCACTAATTTGTAATGCTAAGGCTATTGCGTTACACGCCGTACTGAAATAGTTTTGGGTCAACTCGATACAAGCTAGAGTCAGGAGGGAGCCTCAACTGAGAAACGCCTCCCTCAGGCGGGGCTGTAGCAGGCCTCTGTAGGTGGGGCATTTTCTTATCAGGGATTGATCAGGGAGAGCACAGCCCATGGTGGGTGGGGTCGTTCCTGAGCTGGTGGTCCTGAGTTCTATAGGAAAGCAAGCTGAGCTTTCGTTTGTTTGTTGTTTGTGGAGGCAGGGTTTCTCTTTGTAGCCCCGGCTCTCCTGTAGGTCATGGTGGCCTCAGACTCAGAGATCCGCCTACTTGTGCATCTCGAGAGCTGGGTTTAAAGGTGTGTGCCAACAGCGCCCTGCAGATTTGGATATTTTCGGATGCAGGTTAAAACCAGGCTCCACTAGTTAGGCAGAAGTGCCCCAACCGTTTAATTTCCATGCCCACAGTTTTTTCCACGGACCGAACTCTTCCTACCTAGGCCCGCCCCTCTGTGTTTCAGCTTCATTGCGCTAGCCAGGGCAGAGTGGAGCAAGGTTTTACTACAGAACTGCACCTAGTAGTCCCGATTAAAGCATAGAGTGAGGGTTTTTAATGGGGGTTACCACAGTAAACTTCAAGTCCAGGCCAGCCCGGGACACGGCTTGGGGAGGGACTAGCAGAGCGCTGGGGGTCCTCCTCCGGCGGAAGCCCCGCCCCTTCGAAATCCCCCCCCCCGGCGGCTTGGTAGTTTCCCAGGCGACGGCGACGCTGTGGTCGTGGATGGGACCATGACCTTTTTCCCTGAGCTTTACGTGAAGAAGAGGAAATATGACGGGCCATCCTTCTCCCGTCTGGACGTAAGTGCAGCATGGGGCCCGTCACAGGCGGGCAGTGCTGAACCGGGCCGTCTCTGGGCGTGGCGGGCGGAGTAGCAGGCAGCAGGGGAGTCCGCCTGGACCTCATGGGGGACCCGGGAGACAGCTGGTCCGGTGTTCTGCGCTTGGGCTCCTACAAAGGCTTGTCGCCTTCTTCCTCTCGTGGCTCCGGTCTTCAAGAATGGGAAACAGTCACCGGCAAACAAAAAATTAAAGAGGTGTGTTGGTGGGATTCAATTCTGTCTGTCTGTCCAAGCAGAGATGTGGCTGTGTGGCAGGTAGTCCTCTATCACAAGAGAAGCCGGAAGGGCTGGTTGCTTGCCCTCTACTACTGGGTGAAATTCTGTCCCTGATGATCAGGGACAACATCAGAGCCGGGTGTTCTCCGAGACAGGGTTTCTCTGTGTAGCCTTGGCTATCCTGGATTCGCTCTGTAGACTAAGCTGGCCTCGAGCTCACAGCGATCCTCCTGCCTCTGCCTCCCCGAGTGCTGGGATTCAAGGCCTGAGCCACCATGCCTGACTTTTTATTTTATTTTTTTTTGTGGGATTCTAATTTAAATATAGATTAAAGGTTGCTGTGGGCATCCTCTGAATGGCTGTGACAAGCCTTTAGCTAAATTTCCTTCCAACTTTTCCTTCCCATCTTCCCCTTTTCTGTTCCACGTTCCTTTCTTTCACCCTCTCTCCCCTTTCCATGGTGAAACTCCATCTGAAAACAAAAAGGATGAAACCAAGGAAAAAACACAAAACAGTAGAGAGATGGCGCAGAGAGTAAGAGTACTGGCTTCTCTTCCAAAGGAGCCAGGTTCTGTTCCCGGCACATAGGCTCACGGCCATTGGTAACTCCAATGTCAAGATCTAACGCCCTCTTCTGGCCTCTTCCAGCATTACACACACACACACACACACACACACACACACACACACACACACGGCCTACAGATACACGCACAAGCAAAGCACCAATACACCTAAAAATAGAATCAAAGAACAGGCTGGGATGTCACTTAGGTGGTTGGATGCTTGCCTAGCATGCACCCATCCCTGTTTTGGATCCTGAGCCCCAGCACCATATAAACCAGGGGTGGCGTGGCATGTCTGTAATCCCAGCAACAGAGAGGCGGGGACAGGAGGGTCAGAAGCTCAAGGCCGGCTCCAACGCAATGAATTCGATAGGATTAACAAGGGAAGAGTAGGAATCAGTAAAGGCTCATGGGGGTTCTAAGATGGATTTTAGTTACATGTAATACAGTCATTTTGTTTTGCAGCAGTATGGATTACGGTTAGGGATGTGGTACTGGAAAGAGGAAACCAAAACTCTGGAATTTAAAAGGTAAAGTTTAATAGAACTTTTTTTTTTTAAAGCATTTTTATGATAAGTACATGTGCTGGGGACAGGGGATACTAAGCCATACGGAAAAGACTTTAGTAATAAAATTAGCCCCCACTATCTGAGTATAATGATTTTGCTGAACTGCCTTAAAGACATTGTTTTCTGATAATGCCTGGCGCTTTGCTTTCTATGGACTAGCTATAGTGCTGATCATTTAAGCAACCCTCTGAAACAGCTAAAAGGTTTATGGTTAAGGAACTGAGATTTTTTTTTAGCTGGGTTCAATGGCACATACCTGTGTAATCCCAGCAACTCAGGGAGGTAGAGGCAGGAGGATCTCTGTGTGTGTTTGAGGACAGCCTGGTCTACAGAGTGAGTCCAGGACAGCCAAGGCTACACAGAGAAACCTGTCTCAGAAAAAAAAGAGAAAAAAAAAAAAAGAAAAAGAAAAAAGAAACAGACACACACACACCACACAAAGGGCTGAAACCTTCCCAGAGCTGTGAGACTGTGACAGCTGCTTGGGAGGCAGAATTGCCTCGTGACTAAGTACACGGCTCTGTGTCTAGGGGGCGTGGAGGCCTGCTCTGGCTTCACCCGGCTGCTGTGTCACTGCTAAGCCCATGCCACACACTAAGGTGTAAAAATGACGGCAGTAAAACTTCCCTCATAAAGCTGATGAAGTGGTACCCCAAAGCACCAGCCTGTTACAGGACCTCCATACGCTTAAGGAAGTCTTCTGCCCTTGTGAGCCCTTCTATTTGTGATAACACTAGAAGATGTCCAGGCAAATGTTTCGTCCATGGTGATGTTCTAGAAGCTGGATGTGAGCCGGAGAAGCTACTCTCCCTCTTGGTAGTGGTTGTATGTCTCCGCATCCTGAGTTGAACACTGCAAATAGATGTCAGTCTTCAGACTCCGTGAGCTTTGTCCCTGACAGGATTGGCCTTCCCCTTCGAGAAGGGCAAGCCCCTAATCCTCCCTTTTTGTTGCAGTTTCACACCTGCTATAGAACTCAAGGAGAAAGGCAAGAAAGGGAAGGCAGTTCACTTCGCTGAGATGGATGGCGCGACGTCAGAAAGGTCCTCTTTGCCCAAGGCATCCTTCAGTGGACTCATTTGTCTTCACACACTCAAAGAAATAGCAGTCCCACTTTCCTAGGTTGCCATGGAAATATCCATCAAGGGAAACACAGGCAGCGTCTCAGTTACAGCAGGAGTTACAAACAGCCCCTACACATTCATTTGTTTGATAACATGGCTACTAGTGCATTTCAGACTTGTTACGGCTTTTTTTTTTTTAATCTGAAAATAATAGTGACAATAGTGACACTAGAATTTCTTTCATCCATCTGTCCATCCAACCATCTGAAGTACTGGGCCTTAAGCCAGGACCTCACACATTCTAGGCAAACTGAACCACATCCTCAACCCTTTAAGCTATTTAAATGATCTTTTTGAAAGCTGGGTGTAGTGATTCACACCATTAATGCCAGCACTTGGGAGGCAGAGGCAGGAGGATCTCTTTGAGTCTGAGGTCAGTCTGGTCTACAGAGTGAGTTCCAGGACAGCCAGGACTACACAGAGATACCCTGTCTTGGAAAAACAAAGAGACAAAAACAGAGCTAATAACAGAAACAACACATTTGAGCTTACATTTTTATGTCAGTTTGCATGCTTCCCCTCCTAGCAGACACAGTACTCAGTGAGGTGCATTCCGAAACAGGACTACATCAGATGAACCCATGCATGACACTCAAGCTCTCATTACTTTACAAGCAAACTTCTTGTGCAGCTTGGGGTAGATGAGATATGACCACATCTCTTAAAATACTCTCTGAGGGAACAGAGCAATTGGCTCAGAGGTTAAGAGCACTGGCTGCTCTTCCAGAGGACACAGATTTGACTCCCAGAACCAGCACAGTGGCACACAAGCGGCTGTAAGTCTACTGGGGGGCCGGGGAAGAGGGGGACCCAACACCCTCTTCTGGCCTCCGTGAGCACTGCACAGAATGTGGCGCACAGACATACAAGCGAGCGAAAACAGCCCTACAAATAAAATGAGTCTTAAAAAAAAAAAAAAAAAAATCACCTGAGACTCTTCTATTTCCAAACAGGCTGACAGATAAAAGGTTTGCCTCCAGGGACGAAAAGTCAGTGAAGGCCTCGGAGAAAAAAAGCCAACAGGGCAATGTCACGCTGGAGGACGTCAAGTGTGAGCCACTCTCTTGCCATCACTTCAGGCAGGGCAGACCTTGGCCTTCTGAGCAGCCCTCTGCCTAACCGCCCTCCCCTCTCCTTTCAGTTGTGGCACTGTTTTTACTCCAGGACACTGAAATGCAAAGGGTCTACTCTTTCACAACCTTTATGAGGTAAAGCAGATAAGGCAGCATGCGCCCTTCCCCTTTCCTCTGCAGGGATTTTTTTTTTTTTTTTTTTTTTTTTTTTTTTTTTTTTGTCTAATCAGTGAAAGCCGGCCCGATTCCTAGAGGAAGAGCACATGGCAGGGCATCCTTCAAAGACGCTAAAGAGTCTGGGAGAGATGCCTGAGGCCACAGGAGCGCCAAAGCCCTAGAAAGCCCTAGAGTACGAGGGGTGGGGAGGCTGGGGGCAGAGCAGACTGCAGATGGACAGCCGGTATTTTATGAGTGGTCATCTACGGAGTAAGTTACAAAAGGGTGGGAGAAGAGAATGTTTGCTTCACATAGCTGTACTTCTGTTTGTATTTTGGGGTAGGGTTATGCTATGGAGACATTCTTCTCTGTCAGTTTTATTCAGCAGCGAAGGCTGGCCCGAAACTTGAGACCCTCCTGATTGCTGGCGTCACAGGTGTGAACCACCATGCCCAGCCTGTACATTTTTCAAACGATAGAAATACGTTACTTACAGATGAATACTTGTAAAGTGAAAAAACAAAACAATAATACGTTAATAATTTAGTATCTTACTTCCCCAAAATGAATCTTTTTTTTTTTTTCAGGTGCTTTTTACATCTTTATCACAGTGGATAGTGAGTTAATTGTGTGATAGACTTAGAACCGTGTATTTATGGCTGGGTGGTGGTGGTGCATGTCTTTAATTCCAGCACTTGGGAGGTGGAAGCTGGAGGATCTCTGAGTTCGAGGGCAGGCTGGGCAACAGAGTGAGTTCAAGGACAGCTAGGACTAAAACAGAGAAACCTTGTTTCAAAAACAAATGAACAAACACACAAACACTTACGCTGTGTCCCCACTGTTTTTCAAGAGAAACCTGGTGTTTGAAATCGGGACTGTTGATTTATTTATTTATTTATTTATTTATTTATTTATTTATTGTTAAATTTCCCTGTAGGAATAAGCATCTCGACAGCTTCCTCATGGCACTCTTGTACTATATGTCTTACTACTTGGAGAAAATCTCAATAGAAAAGAAGCCCCAAAGCTACATGGTGTGAGTAAGACTTTATAATAGTCTTTAGAGTTTTATTACTGTCGATGTTATTTAGGGTGAGGGGATGGTAGCATCTTTTCGTCTCTCTGGCCTGGGAAACATTTTGTGCACAGGAGGATTTGCTTTGCTTTAAAGCTCACTGAGCAGCCCACACAAGAATTCTCACGGTGAAACATTCCAACAAGCACGGATCAGTACTGCTCAATGAGGAATGTCATTAGAGTCATATTTGTAATATTCTACTATTGATTGATTGGTTGGTTGGTTTTTCAATACAGAGTTTCTGTGTGTAGCCTTGGCACTCTTGGAACTCACTCTGTAGACCAGGCTATCCTCGAACTCACAGAGATCCTCCTGCTTCTGCCTCCCAAATGCTGGGGTTAAAGGCATCTGCAACCGATGCCTGGTCCCAAAATTTCTAATAATGTGTCTTAAAGATATAAAAAGACATGCTTAAAGTTAATTTAAATTGTTATTTTTACCCAACCTGATGACCTAAAAATATTATGATGATAATATTAGGATGATAGTGTTTTAAAATAATTACTTCTTGTAAAAATTTCTATTTTGGGGCTAAAGAGATTATGGCTCAGAGGTTAAGAGCAATTCCGTTGGCTTCCAGAGGTCCTGAGTGCAATTCCCAGCACCCACATGGTGGTTCATAACCATCTATAATGAGATCTGGTACCCTCTTCGGGCATGCAGGCGAAATAGTGTTTACATAGTTAACAAATAAATCTTGAAAAAATAAAAACTTCTTTCTTATGTGTGCTTATGTGTGTGTTATACGCATGTGTGTGTAGTAGATGCCCGTTGGGGGTGGGGCGGTGTGCTTACCCACACACGGGCATGTGGAGACCTGAGGTCTGTGTCAGTGTCTTTTCCTATCACTCTCTATCCTGTGTTTTGAGACAGGACCTCTCATTGGATCTGGCGCTTGTTGTTCAGCTAGACTAGCTGGCCAGAGGGCCCCAGGGATTTGTCTGTCTCATTTCTCCTCAGAGCTGAGGTCACAGATGCCTGCCACTATGCCAGGTTTTCACATGGGTGCTGGGGATCCGACTTGGGTCCTTAAGCCTAAGCAGTGACCATTTTACCTACTGAATCATCTCCCCAGCCCCTTAGGACATTACAAATGGGATGGTGGGGGTTTTGGTTTGGTTTGGTTTTCAGTTGTTTTAGACAGAGTTTCTCTGTGTAGCCTTTTTTTTTCTGGAACTTGCTCTGTGGACCAGGCTGGCCTCAGACTCACGGAGATCTACCTGCCTCTGCTTCCCTAGTGCTGGGATTAAAGGCGTGCACCACTACTGCCCAGCTCGTGGGATGTTTTCACTTTTTTCTGTACTCTTTAGAATCTGGTGTCTTTTATGGTCTCAATACATCAGGCACATATAACTGGTGACTTCAATGTAGAGCCATGCAGCCATCTCTCTCTCTCTCTTTCTCCCCCCACCTCTCTCTCTTTTTTACTTACAAAATTCATGCTAGAAGGTTTGTAAGCATCTAATAACAAAGAGTTGTTTTTGTTTGTTTGTTTTTGTTTTTGAAAGTAGATTTGACTGAAATAAAACATTCCCCATCAGAGGAAAATCACTCCAGTTTCTTCTTAACCTATCTGTAGAAAACTTGACTGTGCTCACTGTTAGGCAGCTGTGGCCTAGAGAGAAACACCAGGGCCAAAATCTGGAAGCTTGGAGCCTAGCTAGAACACAACAATGCCTGTCAGGCTTGCTGACCTTTCACAAGCCATGGAACTTGCCAAGTGCCCAGCCCCACCCCCCCACCTCTGAATGTGTGTGGGACCAACTCAATGATTTAGCTGTTAGGAATGTTGGGTAGAGTCATTAATGTGTTGCTACAGAACGTTTTTAGAATATAAAACTCTTGGACCTGATCAAACACTTGGAGAGACCTTTTGTGAACTAATAAATGTCCCCGAATAGCAGTTTTGTAAGGGACCTGATAAATACCTCAGACACTGCTGTGCCTGTAACGCCTCCAAAATCTACGCCATGTGAGCGTTATTTCAGGGTGGCATTTCACAGCAGGGTGGCCGGAGCGTGAAGTGTTTCTATGGCAGCATCCAAAGCCAAAGCCAGCTGTGCCTTACAAGGCTGGAGAAGCCCTTGATTCCCAAACTGAATTCAATAGATTTTTTATGCCTCTTTTTGGCTTGTTATATTCTTCCGATTTCCTCTGATTCTGAGGAAATTACTAATTACTTATTACTAATCTAGCAGTGACATTTGTTTCATATATTAATTTATAAGTAACGGAGAAGAAAGGTCTTCGGATTAGGGTTTTTTTTTTTTTGTTTTTTTTTTCTTCATCAAAACTAACTAGAACACAGTGGTACAGGGAAAACACAACAACCCAAATCTTAAATTATGGGTTCTGAATGTCAGCATAACCTTTCATCTTCAAGTGTCCAGAAGTCAGCTGGCTTACTTCATTATAAACAGAGTTAAAATTAGATTGTGTTAGGGCATTTGCACAGAGAAAAATAACTGATTCTAGTCTCACAAAGCTAGTGAATCCCCCTTAAATTGTGACTGGCTGTATGAGGGACATTCCTTTCATCATTCCTGTGTTTATTTATTTTGAAAATTCCCTGGTTTTTTGTTTTTTTTGTTTTTTGTTTTTTGTTTTTTGACAGCTAAATAATAATTGTAGGCCAGGCATGGTGATGCACGCCTTTCATCCCAGCACTTGGGAGACATTGACAGGTAGATCTCTACGAGTTTGGGGCCAGCCTCATCTACCTGGTGAGTTCCAAGCCAACCGGGGGTAGCTAGTGGGACACCCTGTCTCAATAGCGATGATAACAACAATGAAAACTACCATCATTCATCTTTCTATATTAATTTTGTCTTCTATTATTGTTATATATTTATTGTTGATATTATTTTGTATTGAATTGGTTTTGTGATGTTTACTTCAGATGGTCTTATTTAGCCCAGGATGGCCTTCGAAATCAATATATATCTGAGTTTGGTTTTGAATCCCTGATCCTCCTGCCTCAACCTTTCAAGTACTGGGGTTATGGGCATGTGCTGCCACATCCAGTTTAGAATTCAATATCTTCATTCATAAAATTTCTGTCTGATTTTGAATAATGTTTTTTAAAGAATACATTTCCGAGCCAGACATGGTGGTACACACCTATAGTCCCAGCACTCGGGCAGATTGCTGTGAGTTTAAGGCCGGCTTAGTCTACAAAGCCAGTCCAGGACAGCCAAGGGCTACACAGAGAAACCCTGTCTCCACCAATCAAAAATTTTTTTGTTTTCCAAGAGAGATCTTATGAGACCAAAACTTAATAATCACTTTTGTGTCTCTGTAAGTTCCTTCTCAAATGTTTTTTTTTTTTTTTTCATAGAAGTATGCCAATTTTATTTTAGCAATAATGCATGAAATACTCACTTTCAACAAAATTGTCAGTTTTCATTTTTGGTGATGCTAGGAATCGAACCCAGGTCCTGCCCATGAGTGACATGCCTCTCCCTTCATTTGCATTTTAAAGGAATGTTTGTCAAGGCAGGTGAACCACTTACTGGGTTAAGTTTTTAAAGAATGTTTAAGTGAGTGTCTTTCCACTTCTGGGTTACCTCACTCAGGATGATCTTTTCTAGTTTCCACCGTTTGCCTGCAAATTTCATGATTTCCTTGTTTTTAATAGCTGAGTGGTATTCCATTGTGTAAATGTGCCACAATTTCTGTATCATTCTTCAGTTGAGGGACATCTAGGCATATAACTTAGGGTAAACATACTAAAATCTATAGACCTAAAGAAGCTAAACAACGAGAGGATCCTAGGAAAGATGCTTAATTCTCATTCAGAAGGGACACCAGAAGCTGTAAAAGAGAGGGAACAGGACTGGAGCCACCACAGATTTCTCTAAAAGACTCCACCCAGCAGGGGATCGAAGCAGATGCAGAGACTCACTGCCAAACTGGACAGAGTGAAGGGACACTTTTCGAAGAAGGGGGATACAAAAGGATCTGGAGGGGACAGGAGCCACACAAGCTGACCAACAAAGGCAAAAAAGCAGGGCCCAGGGGGACTGTAGAGACTGATGCATCAACAAAGACCAGGCATAGGGAGGACCTAGACCCCCTGCTCAGATGTAGCCCATAGACAGCTCACTGTCCGTGTGAGTCCCTAGTAAGGGGAGAAGAGACAGTCTCTGACATGAACTCAGCTGTCTGCGCCTTGATCTCGTCTCCCAGGTGGGGCGACCAAGCCAGCCTACAGAGGAAGAAGATCCAGGCAGTCCTGATGGGACCTGATAGGCTGGGGTCAGACAGTAGGGGAGAAGGACTTTCCCTATCAGTGGACTAGGGGAGAGGGATAGGGGAGGGAGAGGGAAGGAGGGTGGGATCTAGAGGAGATGAGGGAGGGGGCCACAGCTGAACTATAACATGAATTAATAATAATAAAAAGAATGTTTAAGTGGCTTTCTCACTCCCTGCCATCTTGGCGGCTGATCTTGCTTGGGGATTGTCCCACACCTGAGGCAGGAAGATGTGACCACAAAGAAGACGAACAGGTCTCCAGAGTCCATCAACTGTAGGCTCCAACTTTGTTATGAAAAGTGAAAAGTACATGCTGGGATACGAAGATGATCAGACAAGGCAAAGAGACACTGGTTAGCCTCGCCAACAACCGCCCAGCTCTGAGGAAATCTGAGGAAGAATACGATGCCGTGTTGGCTAGAACTGGTGTCCATCACCACACTATATAATAATGAATTGGGCACAGCGTGCGGAAAATAGTACAGAGTACGCTCACTGGCTCTCATTGACCCCGGTGACTCTGATAGTATTAGAAGCCAGAACAGACTGGTGAAAAGTAAACCAGGGAAAGTTTCCTTTAATAAAGCTTTGCCAGAGCTCCTTAAAACAAACAAACAAGAAGGTTTAAGGGTTGGGGGATATAGCCTAATGGCAGATTGCTCACCCAACACACACAAAGCCTTTGCTTTGATCCCCGGTCCCGCATAAACCTGCCATGGTGTTGTGCTGTGTAACCCCAGCCCTTGGGGGGCAGAGGCAGAACGAGCAGGTGTTCATAGTTATCCTCGGCTACACACGAAGTTCAGGGCCAGCCTGGGCTACATGATGCTTGATCTCCACCACCCGCCCCTCGGCATGCACACACGTCTGGGGCAATGTCGCCGAAATGAAAACACAAAAATCACGGAGGGGAACGATTCCCAGGTACAGAGCATGGATGCGAACAGACCAGCTCTGCCTAGGAGTCGGCCCTTTCCGTTCATGCTCTGCTTCCACAGCTGCCCCCCTCAGCACTTGAGCAGGGGTTTAAAAACTCTTTATAATTTTCATTGTGTTAGTTGTGTGCGTGTCTGCATGTCAGCGTGTGTGTGTGTGGGTGCAGGCACTCTAGGAGGCCGGAGGTGTTGGATCCTCTGGAGCTGGAGCTACAGGTCAGCTGTCATGTGGGTGCTGGAAGCTGAACTCAGGTCCTCCGGAAGAGCGGCAAGTGCTCTTCACTGCTGACTGACTCATCTCTCCAGCCCTAGGTTCTCTTTTGTTTTTTGTTGTTTTAAGTTCTCTTTTAGTGTGTGTGTGTGTGTGTGTGTGTGTGTGTGTGTGTGTGTGTGTGAAGGTTAGAGGACAGTTTGCTGGAGTCTATTCTCCCACGTAGGTCCCAGGAACTGAACTAACGTCATCAGGCTGGTTGGCAAGCACCCTAACCTGCTGAGCCATCTGGACAGCCCAACACCCAGGTCCCCCGTGTGTATTGCTGAGTCCCCACCTTTGCCGTTGCTGAGAATGACAGCTTTAGTTTTCCTGGGCCCTCCCTGGAGTCTTGCAGAGGCGGTCACACTGAAAATCTGCACTTTGAAAAGAGTCGGAATTTGAGAACCGTTGTCCAAAATGTTTCAGAGCGTCCCCCGATGGCTGTTTGGTTTGGTTTCCCTGGCAAAAGAAGAGGATTAGCTAATGGTGCCTCTGGCGAAGTAGGGGTGATGGGTACTGGAAGAAGGTTGGAGCCAGCGCTGCCGTGTGGCCACAGGCTGCGTGTGAAGGCTGCGTTGTTTGCACGACTTGACACCTGGGTTTTTTTTGTTGTTGTTGTTGTTGTTTTCTTCCCCCAAGGCAAGGTTTCTCTGTGCAGCCCTGGCTGTCCTGGACTTGCTGTGTAGACCAGGCGTGCACCACTACCACCCGGCTATGTCTTCACCTAGCTGGTGTAGTAGCTTCAGAAGGGGCTGTGATTCGTCACTATTGAGAGCGCATTCCATCTGCTTTCCTGTGACACTTGCCAGCGCTGTCAACAGGACTGTTTTCCACTACGCTGTACCACAAACACTTATAGTTAGACAGCAGACCTGCTGTAACCTAAAGCCTTTTACCAAGTTCATTTGCAACTCAAGCTGAGCTGAGCCGTATTTTCATACAGAAGTGACTTTTTTTTTTTACACTTGATGCCAAAATCCTCAGAATAGTGGCCAGCAAATGGTTCCTTACCAAACAGAGCTGGGAACAGCCTGCATTCAGACACAGAACTCCTCAACTTAATAGCAACACCAGGGCCCTAGTGAAAGCTGAGGTGGCAAAGAATCTCCACTGTGCTTTAGAAAACCACAGGAATGCTGGAGCCACCAGCTGCCCCAACAGCCATGGGGCTACTCCAGTGTTCTGTAGGAATTAGGATTCACTGTGAATATGACTGACGATTCCCAAAGAGCAGAGAGTCTAAGGGATCTCTGTGGGTGACAGTCACCCTAACCTTGAAACTCTGATTCCGCTGAATGAGAGCCGTTAAAAAACTTTGAGGGGAGCCAGATTGTGGTGGTGGAGCGCGCCTTTGATCCCAGCACTCGGAAGGCAGAGGCAGGCGGATGACGGCCAAGGTTACACAGAGAAACCCTGCCTCGAAAAACATAAATAAATAAACAAATAAATAAACAAACAAACAAATAAATAAATAAATAGAAACTTTCAGGGTTGCAGAGTGGCTTGGCAGGTAAGAGCACTGGCTGCTTTTCCGGAGGTCCAGGGGTCAGGTCCAGCCCCGGTATGGTGGCTCACAGCCACTTATGACTCCCGTTTCCAGGGAACCCAGTACCCTCTCTTCTGCTTGTGTGGGCACCGGGCACCCACCCAGTGCGCTTAACGTACATGCAGGCAAAGCACTCACGCAAATGGAATAAAAATAGATAACATCTTTTTTAAAAGAGATTTTGAGGATTTTTTACCCCTATGCCAAAACTCAAGCAGAGTCGAGTCGGTGAGCGCAGTCTGTCGACTCACTAGTCTTTCTTTCAAAGTAACCTGTACTTCTGACTTCTTGCTCATTAACCCAGACTTTGTCTCTCCCTGCCCCCAGAGGCCTAGTAGAGAAGAAAGAGATAGAGCTGGTTATGAGCAAGTTAGAAGACGCACAGAAGTACCTGGCGCAGAAGTACTGTGTCCTGGTGCTGGGCGTCGGTATGGCGGATAAACATCACATGAACTGTGGCAAGTACGCATACACACCCGCAGCTCTCAGGCTGGCACATTCCTACTGTCTTTCCGTTTGAGCCCTGGTCCCCTTGAGAAAGTGCTCCCTCGAGTGGGGCCCTGGTGAGAGAGCCGAGTAAGCATGGAAGGATTTCCAGGGTCCCAGCATTTCAAAACCGTACCCACCCGTCTTGGGATGCCATCACCCTTTCTCTTCTGCCGAAGCTTGCTCAGCCCGAGGACTGGGTTGCGGGAGCCCAGGAGGAGGCCCAGCGATCGCCGGCGGTGGGGGCGGTGTCTGCTTCTGTTCCACCACGGAGTTGGCACTGCCCGTGGGAAACCAGGTTTTACCTCCGGGTGACAGCGTCTGCATACCATCACTAAAACGTAAAGGAGGCTCACAGGCCCGGAAAGTTTGGGGCTCCCAGGAGGAGGATAGCTGGTTGCTTTAATGCTGCAGCTCCTGAGTGGCCTTGAGCAAAGTTGAGCCAAACAGTGTCCGCCCCTTCAACGCTCACGTTGGTGATACATTCCTGTAGTGTGAAGCCAGCGAGGCTGGGGCAGGTGGATCGCCTGAAGACCTCCCTAGGTGACACAGTAATGTACTTACCTCAAAACGAAACACAAAAGCAATGAACAGAGAAAGATTCCAGAGCCCTCTCCTGCCCTCCCAGATGTGGGGCCAGGAGCCTTAGATTGTGAAGGTTAAGAGATGCATTACCATTCATTCTAAGTTTCCTTGGTTACCCTGGGGTTTATGACAAATTCTTCGGAAAGTTTAAAGGTACATAGGTGCTTCAAGGTGTTTTATTTTATTTATACAGCTTTACCCTTTACCAAGGAAGAAATGGGAATCTGTATAGATTTTGTGTCTCATAGCAAGCAGTAGTGTTCTCCTTTGCTGATTTTTTTTTTTTTGCCACTTATACACAGTAGGAAGATAGTCCACATTTTTATCTATGTGAATTTGTTCAACTTCTGATGCCGTTTGATAAGCATACAAGTTCTGTCTGGGTTAAACTGTTTACCTTTCTCTCTTAATTTAAAAGTATTACATTAAAATGCTACATTTTGATCCATTTGAAATGTGTCCTATACATCAGGTGAACTCTGAAGCTAAGATACTTCTGTGATAATATTCCATTTTCCAACACTGCCTGTTCATGAGTTCTCCTTTAGTACAGCATTTTTTTGTTTATTGGATATTGAATATTTCTAGTATTTTAATCCAGTCTGGAAAATTCAGGTTGAATTTTACTGACCAGTGTTTTTTGTTTTAAACAACTCAACTTTTTAAAATAATTAACATTTTTACTGAAAAAAAATTATAAAATATACTTTTCTCAGGTTTCCCCTCCCCCACTTCCTCCTAGATTCTTTCCTCTCCCTACCAACCCAACTTTACATTCTTTCTGTTTCTCTCTTTAAAAACAAACAACAACAACAACACACACACAAACACACAAATCAGATGTATTTAACACCCTCAGTACCCATCCAGCCGAAAAGGTGGTACCAAGTATGAAGCACAGAGAAAAGAGTCTTCCCGGAGCATGTGGGGTAGCAGGTAGCCATCAGTAAAGAAAGGGGAGGTGGCTGACCAGCACCGTGCAAATAACGGAGAGACGGCTGGACTTTAAACTTCAGCCTCCTCAATGCTGACCTGAGTGCTGACTCCCTCCAGGGGCCTTGGCATGTTCTGGCCCGTGGCGAGGAAGAGTGCCATGCGGGAGGGCATGCTGTAGGAAAGCTGGTTACGTCCGGGCAGCGAGGAAGGAGAGAGGGAGGTGGAACCCCGGGACAGCCACCTGGCAGGGCATACCCCTCACGACGTAATTCCTCCAGCCGGCCCCCACTTGAGTTTCCACTGCCTCCTGATAACGCAACCAGCCTATGGCCGCAGGGGACCTTCCAGATGCAAATTATAATAGCGTCAACTGTTAGAATCCCACGAGTTGGGGATGACGAGCTTATCACCTCACGGTTGTGATTTGTCACATTTCCAGGGAGAAAATCTCAGACACGCAGAAAGACTGGAAATTCTTTGAGGTAAGCCTCTTACTTTTGGGACTCCTCATTTGCTATGAAGCCATAACACACAGCAATAGCCATTTGGCAGGCACTTCTTTTTAGTAAGTATTTTTCTTAAAAAGGACGATAACACGCTGTTTGTTATACCTTAGAATTTTGGCCTGATTTTCCACCCGTAAATGTGAGTACGTGTGCGGTTCTGCACAGCTTCCAGGGCAATCGAGCGGTTAGGTCCTCCGGGTTTGTGTCTCCTTAGGGATACCGTGGGGACAACAGGAGCTCTTCATCGCATTTCTGGGCTTTGTGATTGTCCTTTTTTTTTTTTTTTTTTTTTTTTTTTTTTTTTTTTTTTTTTTTTTTTTTTTTTTTTTTTTTTTGTTTTTTTTTTCTTCATCAAAACTAACTAGAACACAGTGGTACAGGGAAAACACAACAACCCAAATCTTAAATTATGGGTTCTGAATGTCAGCATAACCTTTCATCTTCAAGTGTCCAGAAGTCAGCTGGCTTACTTCATTATAAACAGAGTTAAAATTAGATTGTGTTAGGGCATTTGCACAGAGAAAAATAACTGATTCTAGTCTCACAAAGCTAGTGAATCCCCCTTAAATTGTGACTGGCTGTATGAGGGACATTCCTTTCATCATTCCTGTGTTTATTTATTTTGAAAATTCCCTGGTTTTTTGTTTTTTTTGTTTTTTGTTTTTTGTTTTTTGACAGCTAAATAATAATTGTAGGCCAGGCATGGTGATGCACGCCTTTCATCCCAGCACTTGGGAGACATTGACAGGTAGATCTCTACGAGTTTGGGGCCAGCCTCATCTACCTGGTGAGTTCCAAGCCAACCGGGGGTAGCTAGTGGGACACCCTGTCTCAATAGCGATGATAACAACAATGAAAACTACCATCATTCATCTTTCTATATTAATTTTGTCTTCTATTATTGTTATATATTTATTGTTGATATTATTTTGTATTGAATTGGTTTTGTGATGTTTACTTCAGATGGTCTTATTTAGCCCAGGATGGCCTTCGAAATCAATATATATCTGAGTTTGGTTTTGAATCCCTGATCCTCCTGCCTCAACCTTTCAAGTACTGGGGTTATGGGCATGTGCTGCCACATCCAGTTTAGAATTCAATATCTTCATTCATAAAATTTCTGTCTGATTTTGAATAATGTTTTTTAAAGAATACATTTCCGAGCCAGACATGGTGGTACACACCTATAGTCCCAGCACTCGGGCAGATTGCTGTGAGTTTAAGGCCGGCTTAGTCTACAAAGCCAGTCCAGGACAGCCAAGGGCTACACAGAGAAACCCTGTCTCCACCAATCAAAAATTTTTTTGTTTTCCAAGAGAGATCTTATGAGACCAAAACTTAATAATCACTT
>REGO01000030.1:1049059-1150405 GCA_010120015.1 Rhombomys opimus
TTTTTCCTTTTCAGTCCTTTTATACTTTCTGTACGTGTGTAGCTTGGGTTGTTTTCCGACGTCAGTACCTAAGAGAGATTGAGGAGGAAATAGGGAGGCTTTTCCGTACCAATATGTTCAACATTCCTCGAAGGAGGCGCGAGGATGAGGAATCAGGAGGAGAGAAGAAGCGTATGACGTTGGTGCAGTTCAGGTATGACCTCTGTCCTGGAGAGCCGAGTCTCTCTGCGTCACTCAGGCTGCCTCCACACTTGTGATCCTCCTAAGGAGCGGATCACCGTCCCACGCCATCGAGTCTGGCTCAGCTCTGACCTTCAGGCCTTTCCTTACCTCAGGGATGCTTACAAGAAAGAGGGCGGTGTGAGTTGGCTGTCCCCACCTTCCTCCCGCAGGAGAATGATGGCGAAACGTCCAGCAATTAAAAAGGCCATGGACATGCGTTCCCCGGTCTTGTCAACACTGCTGCCGTCTCTCAGAGAAAAGGCGCAGCATATCGCTGAGAAAAAGTATGTGGCAGGCATCAAGCTCCCACCCCGAGTAAAGGGGGGCATAGCAAATCTGGAGTCTGTGCCTATACCAGTGTAAGTGGCACAGGGGTGGTGGGCGGGTGGGTGGCGCCTCCTGGGAGGCTTAGAGGACCCTGGGGCTGAGCGGAAGGAAGCATCTGTCCTCATGCCAACTTCTGCCTTCCTGATCAGGGCATCTCCACTTAGGTCCATCTGGACTAGAAATCCCTAGCTGTCCTAACCTCCAGATAGTTGTATCCTGAAAAAGTGAGAGAACCCTTTAGGGCTCAGTGTCTGTTATAACAGTTCATCTCGCCAGGCACAGTGCCACACGCCTGTAATCTTACCACTCAGGGAGGGAGAGGCAAGTAGATCGCCGTGCATTCAAGGCCAGCCTGGTCTACAAAGGTCCAGGACAGCCAAAGCTACACAGAGAAACCCTGTCTTGAAAAAAACAAAACAAAAAAATTCATCTTGGGAAGATGTGGGTAGAGCCAGGGCAGAATCCTGCCTTGGACTGAGTTTTGGGCTGGTATGTAAGGCCACAGTGGTGGTATAAAAACAGGCCTGACTTTTAAAAGTGTATGTATGTCTTAGCTTTCATGTGTGTGTGTGTGTGTGTGTGTGTGTGTGTGTGTGTGTGCCACAGAGAAATAATCATAGTCACAACCACACTGTAAATCACAATCTTGGCCTTATCGTTCCCTGGATTAACTATGGCGATAATTCTGTTTACAGAGTTGGCATCTTGGGGGAGCCTCGGAATCTGTTCAACCCTCATACCCTCCTCCCCCGAGAGACAGAGGAAAATGGAAAACAGGGCGGAAGAAGCACTTCCGTAATAGAGAGAAATAACGCACAGGTTCAGGAAACGCTGAACTTAGTCATGGCGACACTGTCATTGCATAGCACCGGCCCTAAATAACCCATTTTGTATCAGTCCTTTATTCAGATCTCCGTATTTGAATTAAATTACTCTGACTTAACACTTTAGTTCATACTGGATTAATATTTATCATAAAATAGCTGTTTGAAGGCACACGTCTTTGATCCCAGCACTCAGGAGGCAGAGGAAGGTGGATCTCTTTGAGTTCGAGGCCAGCTTAGTCTACAAAGCGAGTCTAGAACGGCCAAGGCTACACAGAGAAACCCTGTCTCAAAAAATAGCTGTTTGAATTGTTCACAATTTTTTTTCTCAGCTAGTAAAAGCTAATAATTTGTTTATTAAAGAATTTTAGGAAGCTCTCGAAAAGTACATTTTCCTAATTTAATAGTTTTCCTTTGTGTTTGTGTGTGTGTGTGTGTGTGTGTGTGTGTGTGTGTGCGCGCTTGTGTGTGCAGGTGTATATGGCACTTGTGTGCTTGTGCATATAGAAGCCAGAGGACAACCCTGACTAGAGAGAGAGCCAGAGAAACAGAGAGAGAGGAGGGGAGGGACAAGGAAGGGAGGAAAGGAGAAGAGAGAAGCACACACTTGGTGGTCAAGAGACAATTTTGGGAGTTAGTGCTTTCCTTCTGCTGTGTGGGATCTGGGGATTGAACTCAGGTTGGCAGGATTGCAACCTGGCAGCTTGGCAGCCTGGTAGCCTGGTAGCCTGGCAGCCTTCACCTCCCCCCCCCCCAAGACAAGAAGAAGGTAAAAGGCCTTTGAGGCCACCTTGCACTGTCAGCCTGCTGCACTGGCCCAGGCAGCCATGGGCTGGAGGCAGAGGCCCCTGCAAATGGCTGAGATAGGGCTGCCTTGGCTGGAGAATGGACCACAACCTCACTGAGGGAGCTTCTGGAAGTGTCAAAATACACGTAGGGTTCCGCACAGTGGGATCATGGGGCTTGTGTCCCGCACAGGTGTAAGCCAACTGACAGTGAGTGTAATCTTGATCTCTTTCTAGATCTTTCCAGGAAGAGACACTTTTTTTTTTTCTAACTCACAAAGCTACAACCTTAAATGGATGTTTATAGACAGTTTGAGTGCGAGTCTCACACACACACAAACGTGTGGGCTCGCTCGAAAAGCGTAAAGGCCAGAGGTCAAGGTCAGATATCTCCCTTTATTGCTCTCCACTTTTTATTATCTATTTATTTGAGATAGTCTCTGAATTGGAAGTTTCTGATTTCTTTGGAAACTCAGTTGTGTCATGTGACTATGTTTTTTTGGGGGGGGTCCCAAGTGCGGGACATGGGAATGCTCCCCCACTCCCCATCCCCCACCCCCACCTCCGAGGAAGACAGCCTCCCCTGTGAAAAGGCATGTGATGTTGGTCAGCTGAAAGCTACCAAGGCTTTATGTGAGCTGGAAAACCTCCTTTCGTGGACCCCGAGAAGGGATAACTAGAAGCCCACGGACAGCGAGACAACATGTTTCCTGCATTTCCGCACCTTTGCATTGCTATTCTTTGCAACGGTTCGAATCCTCTGATGGACTTCGAAGACTGAAACCATCCAGAGTCCATCCTTTGGTAGACTCCAGCCGCTTCGGGCGGAGTAAAGTAGGCGTTTGAAAAAAAAAAATCGAACCCTGCAAGTCTCTCACTAAACCTGGAGCTTGCCATTTCAGCCAGGCTGCCTGCACCCCCCCTCCAGGCATCCTTCAATCTTCATCTCTACCAGTGCTCGGTACATGCTTCAGTGCCTGGCTTTTACGTGGCCGCTGGGGTCCAAACTCAGGTCCCCATGACTGTACAGGAAACAGGTCCCCACTGAGCCAGCTCCCCAGCCCTCACTGGTAGTTTTAAAGCAGACGTGTTATTAAAGATTACTACGTTTTGGGTTTTTTTTTTTGTATGTTTATGTATGTGCAGGAGCTTTGTGTTTGTGTGTGGGGGGGTACATACCCATGCATGAATATGGAGGCCAGAGATGTGATACTTCAGGAGCCTCGGGTTTTTGGTTTTTTGTTTTCGAGACTGGATCTCTCACTGGTGTAATGGAAGTTAGGGGTTCTTTGTATGTTATGCAAAAATGCTTTTGTTTTAATCCCAAGTGTGGGATTCTAATTGGGCTATAGTTTGTCCACACCTGTTAATTGACACATGCGGGGCATGATCGTTGCCAGCTGGTCACGGCCTTCCACGAGTCACGCAGATTGGGGTGTGGTCTAGGACTCAGGGGATGAATGTGAGGCCGAGAAAGAGATTGTGTGGTGTGTTTTTGGTGGAGTTCAGTGTGGGGTTCTGTGTTGGGTGTGTGGTATGGAGCAGTTTGGAGAGACCAGAGAAGGTGTGGCAGTTTGGAGCGGACAGACGGAAAGAAACGCTTCGGGGCGTAGCAGCGTGGAGGAGACTGCTGGCTGTGTCTGTGGTTGATGGAGATTGGTATTGAGCCCTAAAGGAACCCCTTGACCCTAAACAGCTGGCAGAAGTGAAGGGGTCTGTGCCCTCTCTCCTCACTACCCTTTTCTCTCTCCTACCTAAGGCTGGAGGGTTGGTGGAAAAGAGGCCTAAACACCACAGATAAAGTAGAGTTTTGAACAAGAGCACCACTGGTGGCTTTCTGCTACAAGCTGGTGGGGAGCTTTCTAAGTAGCCTAAGCTGGCTCCATGGAGTCCTAGGGATTATGAACACACTCCACCACTGTCTTAGTTAGGGTTTTATTGCTGTGAAGAGACACCATGACCAAGGCAAGCCTTTTTTGTTTGTTTTTTTCAAGACAAGATTTCTCTGTGTAGCCTTGGCTGTCCAGGATTCACTTTGTGGACCAGGCTGGCCTTGAGCTCACATTGATCCACCTGCCTCAGCTTTCCTGAGTGCTGGGATTAAAGGCAAGCACCACCTCAATGGGCTCAAAGGCAACTCTTATAAAAGCAAACATTTAATTGAGGCTGGCTTACAGTTTCAGAGGTTTAGTTCATTATCGTCATGGTGGGAAGTGTGGCAGTGTGCAGGCAGACCTGGTGCTGGAGAAGGAGCTGAGAGTTCTGCACCTTGCCCCAAAGGAGACTGTCACACCGGGCACAGCTTGAGCTCCCCAAAGCCAGCTTCAGGTGGCACAGTTCCTCCAATAAGGCCACACCTATTCCAACAAGGCCACTATGTCTAGACATCTGGATTAAAAGTGTGTGGATCTGGATCCAAGGCTTGTTGTCTTCCAGCCTCAAGGTCTGGATGACAGGTGTGCCCTCTGTTTCTTCATTCCAGGTGTGCTCAAGCTGACAACTGAGAATAGCTATCACAACCACGCCTGGCTTTCTTACGTGCGTTCTGGAGAGCAAGCTCAGATCTTTGTGTGGCACTTTCCTGACTAAGCCATCTCCCCAGTTCACTAAGTTCTTAAAGATCAAAATACTCAGCAGTTAGGAAAGTAGAAACATAAGCTACAAGATTAGAGAAAATTACAGAATATCTAATAATTTATGTGATAAAATGTACAAAAAAACCTTAAAACTCAAGAATGTGAGAACTGCATTAACACTCAAAGATCTCGGTAGACACCTCACCAAAGACACAATGATGACTGACAAATGCGGAGACGGCGCTCAGCAACATCTGTCATTAACAAATGGGTTCAAGGTACCCAATGCCACTGCATGCTTCTTAGTGAGTGAAATCTAAAGCGGCAATTCCAAATGCTGCCGAAGATGCCAAATGGCACTGACACCTCAGAAGGCACCTTCCTTTCCTCCTTTCCTTCCTTCTTCCTTCCTTCCTTCCTCCCATGCTCTCTCCTTCCCTTTTTCCCTTCATTCTCTCCCTTCCTCCTTCTCTTATTTCCTTTCTTATAGAGCTCATTTTTAAACTAGTTTATTTGTGGTTCCTTAAAGCCTCTCTCTTCCAACCTCCAAGGTCCAGAGCGCTTTACTTCTCCCAGCTGTTTAGGGTTGACGGGTTCTTTTAGGACTCTCCCAATCTCCGTTAGCAGCAGATGCAGCAAGCAGTCTTCTCCAAGCGGCTGCGTTGAAATGTTTCTCTTCGTCTGTCTCCAAGCTGCCACACCATCCATTGTCCATCTCTGGTCTCTCCAAGCTGCTACTCGCCACACTTTCTCTTTCCGGGCTCTCATGTTTATATTCTCAGAGCCCTAGACCACGCCCCTTTCTGTGCCACATGAGGCCGGCCTGTTACCAGCTGTCAAAGACTATGCCCTGCACGAGCTCAGTTATCAGCTGTGGACAAACGTTGGCCCAAACTAAAATCCCACACCTGGGATCAAAATAAAACATATTTACATAACATAACCAAGTTCTTAAAGAAACCAAAACTCCCATCACACTTCCTTCCTCCTTCCCTTCCCTTCTTTCCTTCAAACAAGTATCTTACAAAGCTAAACAACTGAGCTGGGCAGGGGGCATCACTGTATAAATAAGGGCAAGCTTGACCACCTGAGTTCCATTCCAGGAAGCTGTGTAAAAAAACCTAGATGAGTGGTGTGCGTCACTAATTACAGCTCTCCTACAGAAGGTCGGAAGCAGAGACACGAGCCTCACCCACAAGCCCACAGGCCAGCTAGTCTTTAACACAGGACAACAGCGGGAGGAGAGAAAGTTATCATCTGACCCTAGGTACATGCTGTGGCACACACACACACACACACACACACACACACACACACACACACCAATAGTAAGAGTAAAATGATTTAAATATATATATCACCATCCACACAAAAGTATTATAATGATTTTATTTCATAAACATCATAACCAAAGCAATCAATATGACATTTAATAGGCCAGTTGATAAGTTCTGCTATATCTATAGACTAAAGTATTATTTGGCAATAAAAGAGTGATTTGTCAAGCTACACAAAGATACAGATGGCTGGGTGTGGCGGCATACACCACACCTTTAATCCCAGCACTCAGAGGCAGGTAAATCTCTGTGCATTTGAGGCCAGCCTGGTCTACAAAGTGAGTTCTAGCACAGCCAGGGCTATTACATGGAGAAGCCCTGTTTTGAAAAACCAAAACCAAACAAAAGAGTAAACAAACAACAAAAATATACAAATTAATATTATGGAGATATTATAGATATTACAGAATATTATAGCTATCATGGAGTCAGCCAAAATAAAAGAAATGGTTCCAAGGTCTTAGGCTGGGAAGGTTGGGAAGGTGAAGCATGATGTTTTCAGAGTAGCATAATTATGACACTATGATGATGAAAACAACATGCCTTTGCATTGGCCAAAACCCACAAAACTTTCCAGTTATAAAGATAAGATACTTATCTTAATGATGCAGAATTCAGAAAATTCTTTAGGAGGAGGCAGGGTTCCTAGACAGAAGACAGGATACAACAAAAGGATCTACAGAATTAAGGAAGTAGGAAACAATCTCCCCGGGGATGGAATGGCTTGCCACCACTGCCAACTTAACCAGATTTAGAATCATCATGGAAAAATACCTGTGGGTAAGTCTGGGAAGGTGTTCTCCCACTGAGAATGGAAGACCAATCCTCAGGGTGGGCAGCCCTGTCCCCTAGGCCGGGGTTCCAGAATAAATAAAAAAAGAGGGCATGGAGAGATGGCTCAGCACTCACGTGGTAGCTCACAAGTGTCGCTAAGTCCAGTCCCCTCTTCTGGCCCCTACAGGAACCAGGGACCCATGGTGCACAGGCATGCAGGCAGAATACTCACACACACAAAATAAATAAAGACTAAGAGGAGAGAGCGGAACACCTGAGTCCTCTTTCAGTGTCCTGACTTTACATGTAGCATGACCAGCTGCCTCACATTCCTAGTTCCATGCCTTTTCTCCTATGACGCTCCGTCAAGATATCTTAGGTAAATACTATATATAGCATGCTCTGGAGGATGGTTAGGATTAAAGCCGATAGTTTATCACCTTGGGTTTACGTGCAGCCACTTTTTAATAACCTGGTCAGCGCGCTGTGCCTTGATAGGTCCACGAGGAAATTGAAAGTGGATTACATGTGGAAGAGCTGAATGAAGTCAGGGTACAGCTTGGAAACGGGACAGGAGAGCATGTGGGGAAGGCTAAATAGTGAGGCAGAGACCAAGGGCCTAGCAGTGGGCTGCTGACCATCCATGTAGAAGTGATGAGGACAGACTACAGGACCTCTCATTTCCATTGGAGAGCTACTCCCCTCACTCCAGCACTTGGATGGCTCGCTTCCTGGGGAACACAGCTGTTCATCTGAGATTTGCCTCTTTCTCTGTGCTTTTTGAAACCCAACAAACCTCCAAACAGTAGGCAGTAATTTCCCTTTTAAGCTGTGTCTCCGGGCAACCCTAATTGTTGATGACAGAATTTTTTTTTTTCTCTTTATAGAACCAATGTAAGTAATAATTAGAAAGGGATGGTCCCACTAGAATATTCTCATTTTGCAAAATTGAAAAAAAAACCTTAGAATATTAATTTAATGTAATTTAGAATATTAACTTCTCAAAATTAAAGCAATTCCTTTTATTTTTTATTTTAATGTTTGAGTGTGTTGACTGAATGTGTGTCTGTGCATCATGTAGATGCCATGTTCGAGAGGACAGGAGAGGGCATCGGATCCCCTGGGACTGGAGTTACAGACAGTTGTGAGCTGCCTGTGGGTGTCGGGAATTGAACTCAGATCCTCTGGAAGAGCAGCTAGTAGTGCTCTTAACTGCTGACCCATCTCTCTGGCCCCATTCTGAAAAACCGGAAGCAAATAGCAAATCAGAGGATCTCGGGTGCAGTTGGCATCATGAGAAGCCCTCGGGCCAGGAGACCAAAGCAGGAATATACAATTACCAAACAAACAAATAAACAAACAAACACACACAAACTCTCAGGGAACCAAACTGCAGCTGCCTCCCCTGTGCTCAGCATGCAGGGGTCGGGGTGTAAGGCCTCCACGCCTGTGGCAGTAGATTTACAGGCACTTCCCTGGGGGGCGGGGGGAGATATGTTCTTTTGTGTGGCTTCTCTGAGCCACCGACTGTGTAATTGCGTTGGCTCCAATCCAAATACAGTCCTTTGATCCTTCTCTTCGAATGTGCCCTGGTGCAAAACTGAAAGGCAAAACGCGAGCGTCTGTGTTGGAGGACTCAAGACTGTCAGGTGCATCGGGGACTTGTGCCTGACGGCACGTGAGGAAGCAAGGGAGGGGGGCACCCTAAGTGTCAATCATCCGAGGTCTCCCGTGGCAACTGGCCCCCATTAGGGAACTAGCATGACGATTCTCCACCCTGACAAAGTTTCTTCACTCACATCGGAAAGCATGGTGGTTACAGATGCTCCGTCTTTCAAGCTGGGACTCTGAGCTGCAAAGCCATTTTCACCTGTCTAGAACAGCGAGTTTGCTCTTCTACATCAGTGGTTCTCAACACGTGGTTGCGACCCCTTTGAGGAGTCAGACGACCCTTTCACCGGGGTCGCCTAAGACCATCGGGAAACACAGATATTTGCTTTAAGATTCATAACGGCAGCAAAATTAACAGTTATGCACTCGCAATGAAGATAATTTTATGGCTGGGTGTCAGCACAATATTGAGGAACTGTATTAGGGGGTTACAGCATTGGGAAGGTTGAGAAACCATTGCTCTAAATCAACAAGTGTTTATTCTGCACCGGCTACCCAAAGCCCCGAGAACGCTCCCCATGACCAGCCCACATGGGACGCACACTTCTCAGTGGAGGAGAGGTCACAGGGAGAAGGGGTTTGTGCTTTGTGGGCTGTGGAGTGTTAGGATTTTACACGGCGAGCTGGGGAGAAGGTGGAGGGTTTTAGAGAGAGGGGCGACACAGTCTGATTTGTGTTGGAAAGGATTTCTCCGGCTACTCTGTGGGATGTGGGCTGGAGGTGAGGAGAACAGGGAACGGGTAGCAGAGGCATCTAGAGGCTCCGTGGGTTCCCTGGAGACAAAGCCAGTGGTGGATTCTGGATAGGGTAGTGTCGGTAAGATTTGCAGATGGACTGACGGGCGTTGGGATAACAAAGAGACAGCAGGGATGATTGAATTTCCTGGTTTGAGGAGTCGGAGATTCTGTGTTTCCAAATAGGGGGAGAGTGGATGAAGAACGGGCTCAGAAGGGAATGCCTGGAGTTCTTTTTCGGACTTGGAACATTTAGAATGGTGACAGGTCATGGAAGCACAAATTAACTGGATTTTGTACAAATGCCACATTCTTGGGAGCTATCTGAACTGGAAACAGAGACTTGGAATATAGTGGCCACAGGACTGTGTGTGTGTGTGTGTGTGTGTGTGTGTGTGTGTGTGTGTGTGACTAGCCAAGGAGAGAAGGCAGATAGACACAGCACTCAGATGTAAGGCTCTCTCCATATTAGAAGTGGCAGAGGTGGGGAAGAAAATGGGGCTAGATGCCTTCTGCCCTCCCACGGTGCAAATCAGTTTCAGAATGTGCCAGTAGCCAGTGAAATAGGAGGGACGCTGAGAGCAGGGGAAGAGAAAAAAAAATGTGGGTAGCGGGGCAGAAACTGAGTAAGGTGAGATGGTCACAGAAAAGCAACCATCAGGTGTGGGATCACGCAGCCAGCTGTGCAGGCTCCGAGGTGTGGAGCCCTGTGATGAGGGTGAACAGAGACAAGCGAGTGTGAGAAAGTAGAGAGGAAACTGATCAGAAGG
Source organism: Rhombomys opimus (assembly GCA_010120015.1). Lineage (NCBI taxonomy): Eukaryota > Metazoa > Chordata > Mammalia > Rodentia > Muridae > Rhombomys > Rhombomys opimus. Next base: position 1,059,080 of record REGO01000030.1, read on the forward strand.
TTCGCTGTGCTCCCAGCGGCAGGAGGGGGAGGGGGAGAGAAGGGGGAGAAAGGGGAAGAGGGTGCAGATGACGTGTTTGCTAGGAGCCGGTGTGAGGTTCGTCTTTGTTGGACTGGTTTTCTGACTGCCGGTGTTTTGTTCATTTGTTAGGCTTATTGAGATATTCATGTAGCTCAGGCTGGCCACAGACACCCCATGTTGCTGGAATTGCAGCCATGTATTGTCAGGCTCGTCTGTTGAGTCGTTTTGGTGCTTGGCTGTTCGGAAATGGGAATTACCAGAACATATCTGTATTTTTAAAAATTGGGTGTGGGGCTGGAGGAATGCCTCAGAGGTTAAGAACACTGGCTGCTCCTCTACAGGTTCTGAGTTCAATTCCCAGCACCCACATGGTGGCTCACAACCACCTATAGTGACATCTCCTGCCCTCTTCTGGCACACAGGCGCACATGCACGCAGAATACAATATACATAATAAATAAATAAAGTTGAATGTATATGGGTGTTTTGCCTGGATGTATGTGTGCCTTGTCTCGATTGATGGAGGCTGAATCCCCTAGAACCAGAGTTACGGTTGGTTGTGAGCCACCATGTGGGTGCCGGAAAATACTACATCAATACAGGGCAGACAGAAAGTGCTCTGAGCCGTCTCTCCAGCCCTCGTGTTTGGACTTTGATGCCCATGATGCAGTTTGTGGAGAGTCTATGAGGATTCTGAGATGGTCTGGGAGGAGAAGTGCAGGTTGGGGTGGCCTTGCACGGAAAGGCACGGAGGTAAATCTTTCCCACACCCCCCTGATGCTCCTGGATGCCCAGAGGCCCCTCTCTGTTTATCACTTGAACGAGTTCTAAATTTTCAAAATGTTTTTATTATTTGTGTGTGTGTGGCACGTGTGCCACGGTGTCTGTGTGGCGGTCAGAGGACAACTTGCAGGAACTGGTTCTCTTTTCCCACCATGTTGGTCCTGATGCCCAGGTTTGGTTGCAGGTGCCTTTGCCCACTGAGCCATTTCACCGGCCTCTAAACTTTCACCATTGGAGCCTACATAGTAAAAAAGATTTCCAGTGATGAGTTTTGATGCCGCACAGGAAAGACAGCTGCATGGGACAGTCTTTTGTATTTCCCTAAAGCCAGTCTTCCTGGGTGATCCTCTACCTACCCAGGTGTTAGACCAGGCCTGAAAGCTGTGTCCTTTGACATTTTTCTTTAGGCTCCAAAATAGGCAAGTCAATGGATCATCAAACACTAAATACAATATCCCCGATCCCCACCGTGCTCAGCCTTATGGAACTCGCCTCATGCCCTGTTGTTCTACTAAGAGACTTCTGAGAAAGCCCATTTCTTTCTCAGAACTGACTGCCAGTGGGAAGAATGTCTCCCTTAAAAATGAATGTGCGCATCTCATTGGAGAGCAAGAAACAAAGTCCTGTTTAATCATCAGGGTGGCCACTGGCAAGCTCATGTATTAGCTGGTTTTTTGTTTGTTTGTTTGTTTGTTTGTTTGTTTGTTTTTGTCAACCTGCTGTAAGCTAGAGTCTTCCAAGAGGAGAGAGCCTTGGTTGAGAAAAATCCCTCCATAAGGTCTGGCTATAGTGCATTTTCTTAATTAGTGATTAATGAGGGAGGCTCAGTCCATTGTGGGTGGTGCCATCCCTGGGTTGGTGGTCCTTGTTCTATAAGAAAACAGGCTGAACAAGCCATGGGGAGCAAGGCAGTAAGCAGCACCCCTCCATAGCTTTTCCTTCTTTCCTTCCTTCCTTCCTTCTTCTTCCTTCCTTCCTTCCTTCCTTCCTTCCTTCCTTCCTTCCTTCCTTCCTTTCTTTCTCTCCTTTTTCCTTCTTTCCTTTGATTTTTCAAGACAGGGTTTCTCTGTGTAGCCTTGGATGTCCTGGACTCACTTTGTACACCAGGCTGGCTTTAAACTCACAGAGATCTTCCTGCCTCTGCCTCCCAGAGTGCTGGGATTACAGGCTTGTGCTACCGCATCCTCACCTGCCATAGCCTCTGCATCAGCCCCTGCTTCCAGGTTCCTGCCCTATTTGAGTTCCTGCCCTCACTGCTTTTGACAATGAACTGTTATATGGAACTGTGAGAGAAATAAATCCTCTCTCCCCATGTTGCTTTTGGTTGTGGTGTTTCATCAATAGGAACCTAACTGAGACAAATACATATATTTCTTCACATCTGAGACTCAACAGTATAGGATATGTCAACCAGTTCCTTTTGCCAAAACTCCTCTGATGGTTCTAACCATCAGCCAGGTCAGAAGTTCCTTAGAAAATGAAACACTACAGAAAACTGTGTTTAAAGACATTCAGTTCTTCAGTTCATAGCAGCCCTGGCCTGCCACAAGATTGTAGTTTCTCTGCTTATCCCTCAGTAAAATCAGTTCTTGTCTGCGGACAGGATGAGGGCCAGAGACCTCTCAGAAGCTTCCACATGGCCAGGCTGCGTCTTCAAAAGAACACTGCTGTCGCCTGTATTTAGAATAAATCAGCATTGGTTGTCTTCCAGGAGCCGAGTTTGGGCCAAACATCAGTATTTCTTCAGATTTGGCAACAAACAGGGGCTGTTTTCTTCTGAGGGGCAAACCCTTCAGATAACTAGCAGCAGCTCTTAGAAAGGATAAAAATGTGAACTCGGCTCCCCACTCCCAAGCTATCTGGAAGCCAGGAAAATATATTCATGGGGAAAGAGGTTTGTGTAAATACTTTCTTCAGTGTCCTGCATGGTATGGTAGGGTTGAGTCCGAGAATTTTGTGTTCCGTGAACGATACCAAATTAGGAGCTGCTAACGTCCCAGGCAGCAAGGAGTAACCTCACTGGGACCTTTCACACCAGCAAGGACACCTGAGACAAGATCTGCACACATAAAGATGAGAGTGGGTTTCTCGGGGCTTTGGGTGAAAACATTGCCCCATGTCAGAAGCAAGGAGCCGGTGAATGCTAAAACAAACAGGGACTTGGGAGGTGGTTCAGCAGTTTGAGAGCAGTGTTGTCTTTGCAGAGCACTGGGTTCAACCCCCAGCACCCACAGGGCTACTCACAGCCACCTTTAACTCCAGTTCAAGGAGGTCTAACGTCCTATACTGATCTCTGAGGACACCAGCACACACGTGTTGCATAGACATGCACACAAGCAAAACACTCACACACATAAAATAAGAACTAACATTTAAAAAAAAAAAAAAAAGAAGAGGGAAAATGCTAGAGAAAGGAAATAGCGTGATGCTGGATTTCTCTTTTAATAGGGTCATGCTATGTGCCCCAGGTTGGCCTTAAGTTTGTGAGCCAGCCTGGTCTCCTCAGTTCCAGTGTTCCAGGTGAGAAGGGTCACACAGACCACTCAGACACCGGTCTCGGCTAGATATTGATGGTTTATTAGAACACCTCTCCAAGCTGATCCATCGGGGCCACAGTAAGGACTCAGGAGCCTGACTGTGACATCTATAAGGTCTCACATCAGGGTTTTTATAGAGAAATAACCAAACGCAAAGGACGTGGTGAGGGCAGTACAAAGCAATATTACGGGTTTGTTTGTTTGTTTGTTTTGCTAACTAGATAAGTATTATCAGCTAATCTTTAAGCTGGTTGGTTCTGGGTGAAGTAAGTGAGGATCTTCCAGAGGTAGCCCACGTGCAGTCAGGTGTGCAGATAAAAAAGAGTGCAACCAGAGTGTAACCAGGTGTATTGAGAACCAAGTATGATTTACGACACTGTTGAACCATACACAGTATGAGGTCAGCTCGACCCTCCGGCAGGGTCTGTTGGTGCAGCTTAACTTGGCTCCTTGGCAGAGTTGGTTACTGTCAGCTATGAATAACTACCTTTAGGGAGCAAGGTTAGAAGTTTAAAAATCTGAACTTACTTTCACCTTAGAAACAAAATTGAAGCTGAAATGGCTATAGCTAGGTCTCAAAGCAGGCTTCAATATTCCAGACCTCAGCACTGGGATCTCAGGCATGTACCTCCACAATGAGCTGATGCTGGAATATTAATGAGGAAACGACAAGCAAAAATCCCGACTCCGTTTCCCAAATATGGCCTCATCGGGGCCTAACTGGAGAGCACGCCCATCCACTTAGGAGCTTTATAATATAGAAAAAATATTTAAAAGTTAATTACCTCCTGAAAAAAGATGGATGGGTTAAGATATGGGAGGGGACCATCTCTCAGAGGACTTTTAAGCTATTTGGAACTATTTAAACTGAAAATAAAATCAGAAGTGTCTTCTGGTACTCACGGTCAGTGGTCAAGTGCTGAGTATTTTTGGGTCTCTTACTTGGAAGACACAAGTAGAAACAAGGACAAAGTATGGGAGAATTTAGCTTTCCCAAGATCCAAGGATGGACTTGCCTGAGGTGGATTTGAGTCCTGGTACCTTCCCATACACCATGTAGGGGAGTATCATGCATGGATGTGGTTGCTTATGAGTTCAGAACCAACTTGGCCAGAACCTGGTTAGGCTACTTTACCTCAACCTGCCTCTGCTTTCCCAGCAGCATGATGGGAGATGAATAGTGTCTGCTCATTGACTGTGCAGAGGATAGTATATGCAAATCTCTGACAATTGTATCATTTTTTAATCTCTCCTCCTCCTCCTCCTCCTTCTTGAGACAGGGTATCTCTGTGTAGCTTTGGCTACCCCTGGTACTCACTATAGACCAGGTTGGCCTTGACCCCACCTTGGAATGCTGAGGTTAAAGGCACACCACCTGATCACAATGGACGGTAAAGCCTATGAGAAAGGTCTCTGGAGGGATCCTGGAGTCTAGTGACATTTAAGAGCCGTCTTAAACTAAGGGTTAAGTTCAAGTTCCCATGGTGTCTCTGTTAGACATAACTCTGACATAGTATTCAGCCATAATTTCAAAACTGCCTCATTTGTATCACTTTAAAAAAGTTTTATTTATTTATTTATTTATTTATTTATTTATTTATTATTGTGTTTGGGTGTAGGAGCATGTGGGCATGCCATGGCACACTTTGGAAGGTCAAAGAGCAAGGAGCAGGAGTTGGTTCTCTTCCTCTACCATGTGGGTCCTGGGGATTGAACTCAGGTCAATCAGGCTAAGGGGCAAATACACTCATCAGTGACCCATCTCAACCAGCCAATTTCCACATTTATGTATCACAAAACTACGACTCTTGAACCCAGCCATAGCTGTGTTCAACTACGTGGTTTCTTTTGCAGGCATCACGGTGGCCAGAGGTTTAACTTGAGGCCTTGTACGTGTAGGCCTGTACTTTCCCATTGAGCTACATCCCAGCAAACTTTTATTTCGATTGAACCAGGTTGCTTTAGGAACCACTATGTAGTCCAGGCTGGTCTTGAACTTGGGATTATAGGCACCGTATCTAGCAAACACAAAGTCATGGATTTTAGACCTGGATGGTGCTCATGAAAGAACGCATTTGTTGGCGCTTTGGTATTCTAGTGGCACTAACAAATAATCTTCATAACATCCCTTGGGATGTATTCATGTCAGAATTCTGTGTTGTGCTGAGGCCAGTGGAACTCCATTAAAATCAATTGCATTCAGTTCAACTGTACAGCCCTGAGATCCTGGGGGGCGGGGGGTGTGCTTAGAAAGACAAATAAATTTTGCTCTTTGCAATTCCAGATGCCACAGCCTAACTGATGGGAAAGAGAAGAAACAGAAGCACTCAATTGGATATCCTGTGATAGATTTCCGGATTTCCGTTGCTATCACTGCGGAAGCGTAGGGCTTTGGAGCTGATTTTTGCCACTGAAATCACCGACAGCCAACAGAAACCCAGATACTTCAGTGAGCCTTAAAGGAAGGGTGGGGAGAAGAGAGCACTTCTTGAGGCAAAGCTGAGAGGAGGGCTGTGAGTGAATTTCTCTCAGGTCCAGAGATTGGACGCTGCAGGGCAGGAGGAGGAGGCCCGTGGAGAGACGGGTGACAGACTGGCAACAGTTTAGTTGAGGGGCTGATAGCAGACTCCACAAAAGCCCTATTCTGCTAGAGCTAAACTTCGTGGTCTTTTATGATCCTATCCCTAGTGTATTCACATATGCTGGGTTGGGAAGTTATTTGTGTAAGTCATGTGACTAGTCTCCTATGGCCTCTCTATATCTGAGTACTTGTCCAAAGATTAAGGTTTCAGGCCTGGGTTCAAATCTCAGGTCTGCCATATGGCAGCTGCATCCTCCTAGGGAGGGCAATTGTTGGCACTCATGTTTCCTAGTAGGAGCTTGGCGCTGCCCAGCAAAGACACTGCAGAGCTGTCGAAAAAAGGGATTGCTTGTGAAAGCAGCTCACACAAGGTAGCTGCTGTTTCAGGAATTTCCTCCCTGGGGGACAGAGTGCAGGGCAAGATCTACCTCCTTCTCAGCCTTAATGGCAAACCAAAGTTTGATTCCACCCAAGTTCATGCCGGGGAACCGATGAATTTCTTAGGCTTGCTTACAGAGCTGGGGTGAGAGGTTTCAGGCAGCGTCGTGGGTGACCCTAGGGCAGCCAGAATGATGAAAAGTCTGCACCGATCACAGATCCCCATTGCTCCAGAGCCTTCCCCTTGTCTTCTTCAGTCTCCACAGGTGTGCCTGCCTCCATATCCAGGTTTACATGTGTGTCTGGGGCTCTGAACAGGGCCCTTCTGCTTGTGCAGCAAGCACTTTATCCTATGAGCCACCCATCCGGCAGTTCCTGCTTGAAGGGCTTTTATTGCCATTACCATTCTGTAAGTAGATCTGGCACAAAACTCAACGTGCCAAGATGAACACGCAGCAGTATTAGAGGCCTTGGGGAGTCCGGGGTTTAGCTGTCCCTCTGCCTTGCAAAGAGGCCCAGGAGGAATCTGTATATACTTGTTTCCCATCAAGACCATTTCCACCTGGCAATGGGGGAGCAGGATGTCCCCTCTGTGACAAACAGGACAGAAGGAAACCCCTTCCTTGAGTCCCATGTCCAGAGACTCTAGAAATGTCTCCCCAAATGATAGAAAAGCATTGTAAGAAGACGCTAGCCCCAGGTTCAACTATGATCTGAATTGTCACCCGGGAAAACTCAAGATGTTCCGAACCCTGAAGGTCTTCATAAAAAGATCGGAAGACAGCTGAGACCCAGGACAGGGAAGAATAGATACCAGCGATGACACCGGGTGTCCCTAAAGACCCAGGCTGCCGGTAGAGAGGGACCATCTTTAATCTGCACTTGTCATTTCCATCCAGGCAGCATGTCTATCATCACCGAAGATTCTCTAAATGAAGAGTGAATTCTTTATAAGTCAGCCTCTTCTGGGTCACAGTAAAGGCAGTGGTGGTGCCACTGATGAAGTCTGCCCTAGCCCAGCAGGCTGAGCAGCCTGAGGCGACAGAGTTTATGGACATTCCTGGGCCTCATGAGTCTCTGGAAGTGAGGAAAGGGGGAGGGAATGACAGCAACCACAAAAAAACCCAGCATTATTAACAAGAAATCAGGGTTTTTTTTGTTTGTTTGTTTTTTTGTTTTGCCCCAGAGCTGGGCTAGGGAGAGGCAGCTCGATGAAGAATCAGTACTCTCATGATGCAAGATCAAGGCTTTTGTTCCAAGCAAAAGACAGATTGTTCTTTGTCCCTCTGTAGCTAAATGACACCCAAGGTCCCAGGAGGAATGGCTAGTACCTGTCACAAGACACCCCGCCTTGTCACACTCTGTGTCCAGCTCTAGAATGAGAATGTGATGCCACCCTCCTACTTTCGTTCTCTTCTTCTGGTGTCAGGTTTCACAAATGCCAAAGATAACCTCCATTGGCTGAGAATTTAATTTTCCATTACAACACATTTCAAGACAGTTATTAAGAGTAAGATGAGATTTGTGCCAATTCAGATAATAGATATGGAAAAAAAAATTGTTATTCCCTGGTAGTAGATTGGTTTTTGTTTTCTTGTTTTGTTTTGTCCTGACCAATCTCTAACTGACTAACAAAAACGTGGAGATTGTTTGCCTTAAAACAAAACAGAGGGTTGGAGAGATGTCTCAGCGGATAAGAGCACTGGCTGCTCTTCCAGAGGTCCTGAATTCAATTCCCAGGAACCACATGGTGGCTCACAACCATCTAGAATGAGATCTGATACCCTGGATCGGAAGAACATGTGCAGGTAGAGTAGTCATAAACTTAAAAAAAAAAAATATATCTCAAAAAAAAAAAAAAAAAAAAAACAGAAGCGGGAGAGATGGCTCCGTCTGTAAGTGCTTGCTGTGCATGTATGAAGAGTTTCAGCCCCAGACCCCAAAACCTATGTAAAAACCAAACATTGTGGTTCACACCTATTGTCCCCATGGTGGGGAGGCAGAGAGAGGAGGAGGCCTGGGGCTTGCTGGCCAGGGACTGAGTGAGCGTCAGGTTAAGAGAGATCTTACCTCACAAGGTAGAAGAGGCTTGTGGCTGAGGGGATGCATTGTGTTGTGTTATGAAATACTGCGCTTTAACATTTAAACATTTGCTGGGGATCAGTGTTCCCTCTTATGGGTCTTTTCTCCCCCCCCCCTTTATCTTTTTAAAGACAGGGTACTCTTTCTTATGTAGCTCTGGCTATGCTAGAACTTGCTATGTAGACCAGGCTGGCCTTGAACTCCCAAAGATGCCTCTGCTTCTAGAATGTTGGGATTAAAGGCATGTACCACCACAACACACTCCGGCTTAGTCTTGTAGGGATTTGGAAACGGAACCCGTTATGAAGTTTCAGGACATTATAGTTTGAAAGAAGGACAAAGCATCAGCCTCAGGAATGGAGGTCTTCACCCAGCGACATGCAGGTCTTCAGAGAGTAGACAAAGATGTCCAGTGTCAAGACAGATATGCAGATGAGATTAGCCTCAAACTAACAGAGGTCTGCCTGCCTCTGCCTTTGAGTGTTGGGGTTAAAGGTGTGTGCCGTCACGCACAGCTTCTGAAAGCTAACAAACAAACAACGCATTGGTGGAAGGTTACAGCACAGCAGGGAACTCTGCCTCAGATGCTACCTGAGGACTTTTTTTTTAGCCTTTGAGCTGATAGAAGCTGGGGGTTTGTTAGTAGATTCCACCGATAATTTTATCTGATTGTCAAAAGGGTGTTAGGATGTTCACAGAGGTGAACAATAAATAGCTACTTGAAGTGTGTCTCGGTTAGGGTTACTATTGCTGTGTTGAAACACTACAACCAAAGCAGCTTGGGGAGGAAAGGGTTTATTCAGCTTATACTTCCACATTGTTGTTCATCATCAAAGGAAGGCGGGACAGGAACTCAAAGAGGGCAGGAACCTGGAGGCAGGAGCTGATGCAGAGGCCATGGAGGGGTGCTGCTTACTGGCTTGCTCCTCATGGCTTGCTCAGCCTGCTTTCTTACAGAACCCAGGACTACCAGCCCAGGAATGGCTCCACCTACACTGGTCTGGGCCCTCCTGCGTTGATCATGAATTAAGAAAATGACCAACAGCCTGATTTTATGGATGCATTTCTTAGTTGAGGTTCCCTTCTCTCAGATGACTTTCGCTTGTGTCAAGTTGACAAAACTAACCAACACAGGGTAAGACCGCTAAAGATCGCCCCAGATAACTTGGCTCTCAACCTGTGACCTTCCAGTTCACAGCCAGAGTCCTAATCAGTCAGTCAGCCTTGTAGAATGTTTAAAGTAGCTGCAGCTTTTTTTCTTTTTTTTTTCTGAAAACTTCAGCTTAAATCCAAAAGGGATTCAATTAGGTTCAGTAGGCATGGGAACACTGTCAGTTAAGGTAGCTCAGGGACCGGAGAGATGGCTCAGTTGGTAAATGCTTGCCACATGAACATGAGGACCTGAGTTTGCATCTTCACTGGCCACGTCAAGAAAGAGAAAGAAACCCAGGCGCTGGCAAGATGGCTCAGCAGGTGAAGCGCTTGCCGCACAAGCCCGATGACAGGAGTTAGAACTCTGAACCCACGTAAAGGGGAAACAGGAGAGCCAACTCCACAAAGCCGTCCTCTGATCTCCACGTGCGTTCTGTGGCACATGCTCACCGGCCATCATCATCATCATCATCAGCAGCAGCAGCAGCAGCAGCAGCAGATTTCAATGTGGAACGTGACAGCGCATGACTGTAATGGCAGCGTGGGAAAGGCAGAGGCCACAGAGTGATATCTGGAGCTTGCTGACCAACCAGGATAACGGGATTACTGAGCCCTAGGTCCAGTGAGAGTCCCTGTCCCCAAAAGTCAAGTAGAAAGCAATTGAGGAGGACACCCTGGTCAGCTTCTGGTCTCCATACATAAATACAACACACACACACACACACACACACACACACACACACACACACCACAGTGTAGTTTATTAATAAACAAGTACGCTAGATGGGTACTTAACTAATTGGGTGGAGATATCTAACCCAAAATGTTCATGATGTTTTTGTTTTGTTTTGTTTTTTAATAATTTTAATTTTACTTTACGTTTATTGGTGTGAGGGTGTCAGATCCTCTGGAATTTGAGTTACAGACAGTTGTGAGCTGCCATGTGGGTGCTGGGATTTGAACCCCCGTCCTCTGGAAGAGCAACTAGTGCTCCTAACTAGTGCTGGGGCGTCTCTCCAAGCCAATCTTTTTCTAAAGGTGGCAAAATTGTAGATTTTTTTTTCCTTTTTTCCTTTATCTGTATGGTTCCTATTTTTTTTAACTGAAAGATTTCTTGGTCCATTTATCCTGTAGAAATGACCAGTGATTCTGGCAAAGATGTTTTTAACATTATTAATTACGAAGAAAACTACAAACAATGTAAATAAATGTTCACCCACAAGTGAATTGCTTTAGGTGGAGAGATGGCTCAGTGGCTAAGAGTACTAGTAGCTACGTAGTTCCGAAGGACCCAGGTTCAATTCCCAAGACCCACATGGAGGGTTATAAACATCTGCAACTCCAGGTCCAGGTATCCAGTGCCCTGATACTACATAAACATGGTACACAGACATGCAAGCAAAACACTTGAACACATTAAAATAAATAGATCTTTACCAGGTGTCACGGTGCACACCTTTAATCCCCGTACTTGGAAGACAGAGGAAGGCCGATCTCTGTGAGTTACAGGCCAGGCTAGTCTATACAGCAAGTTTCAGGCCAGCCAGGGCTACACAGTGAAACCCTGTCTCAATAAATAAACACACCAAACTAAAACAAAGCAAAAGGAATGCTTTCACTAAAGATGGCCATATAATAAAGTGCAGTGCAACATTTGCAAATTCTGTTTGTAACAAACAGGGCCTAATGGTAAATTCAAAGAATCTAGTTAATGACACACCTAGTAGCATAGCACAATTTTAAAAGGCTACTGATTTGTAGGGATGTATAGGAACCTGGCTGCCCAGGTATGACCTGGTAGGATTGTAAAATGATACAATTGCTTTAAAAACCCTTCAATATGCTAGCCTGGAGACACAGAGTTGGGATTCCAGTTATTGCAAGGCTGAGGCAAGAGGATCACAAGTTCAAGTCCTGCCTGGACTACATTGTAGAGTTATTTTAATCCAGCAACATGGCTGCTCTGGCAAGGAATCACGTCTAAAGACCTACTTCTGTGTGATCTGGCTAAATACAGACACACCCTTAGTACACACCTTTAATCCCTCCAGCTGGAATTTAGAATACACTTAAACAATGTCTATTGTGGGGCAGACAAAGTGACAAATCAGGGAAAGATTTGACAGACTGCGTCGGAGATAGGATACACTCAACTCTCATGAGGACAGACAGGAAAGAGAAGCTACTTAAGAGCAGCAGCAGCAGCAGCAGAGAGATCGTGAGAGAGAGCAGAAGAGTTTGTGGAGACAGTACAGTAGAGTCTGGGAGTACATTACAGTTCATTGCAGTTCACTTGAGTGCTGTCATGTTCCTGGCCTTCAGAGGCAGTTTTTCCAAGCAAAGCAATTCAGTGAGAAGCGGAGAGAAGCCAGTTTGAATCAGTCAGCCTTGAGGGTTTTGAGCCAGAACAGCTGAATTGAACCAGCCAGCCAGAGTTTAGAAAAAACTAGAAAGGGTGAGCTTATTCAGCAATAAGTCTCAGAGGCTGAAAACATTCTAGGCCCAGTGAAGTGGAAGTTTCTGGTTTCTTTGAAGACTCAGTTTTGTCATGTGTTGTTTTGCTGCAAGCCGGGCACATGATGTTTTGCTGTGATCTCTCTCGTGCAAAGGGCATGACTTTGGCCAGCTGAGAACATCCATGGGTGGACTCAGAAGAGAGGAGATATATAGAGATATATAGTGATATACCACTTTTTGAATTGACATTGCTGTGCTGATCTTCATGCTTCCACACATGACTTCTCAGAGAGAAACATTCCAGAGAACTGCTAGGGACAATCGAACTGAGTCTTGCAGCTTTTGATGACTTGTCCCAATCTTCTGAATCCTGTTGCTGCTTGGTGGTTGGCCGTCCGACCGGACTGTTGGTATCCCGAGTTTGTAATCCCCTAAAGACCCATTGACGCTAATCAGCAGATAAAAGAGGTCTACAGCCCTCTAATCTTCTATCTAAGGTAGGAGGGTTGGAAGGGAGGTAAAGGTGTTTAAGAACCCTAAATAAAGTAGGTTTGGTGAAAAATCTAAGCCTACAGCCTAGGTGAGCAGATGGAGGCTGGAAGGTGAAGCCTTCCAGGTCCGGCCTTGCAGAAGATTAGATTGTATGGAGACTAGAAGCTTCCAGACCTAGGCCTAGGGATGGTTAGATAGAAACCCTGTGGCCTCAGCCCAAGCCATGTATTCATAAAGCTTGGGTATGGCTCTTGTCTCATACCCTCGTCTAAGGAAATAAAAACAACATTTACACTACAGAGGGAACTCAAGGCCAACCTGAATAACTTAGTGAGACCCTTTGTGGCTGAAATTCCTTCCTTGAGGAGAATGTGGACATTGTCTACCCCTAACCCACCTTCTAAGATCGCAAGGACAAACCAGGGTAAGATTCTACCAAAGCTCCCGTGGGTAAACCAATGAAATAAGCCATTAGGCTTACTTCCAGAGCAATGGGTGAGTGGCTATGGGCAGGCACAGCAGCGCAGGTGACCCGAAAGCAGCCATACTGGAAGATCTACACCCGGCAAGGACCATGGCCCCCCCCCCATGCCTGTTTAGGGAGGTAGCTCCTTCCCATCATCTTTCCCCACCTTTAGACTTGAGCCCCTCCCAGAGACCACAAAGCCATGTGCAATTAGGGTAGAGCTGTCCATAACTTGTTTGTTGGGGGTTGGTCTGATGCTCTGTGTATTCGGAGGCTAAATTCTCACGTACACCGAACGCGTTGTGTAGACTTTGCTCCCCAATTATCTCTGATTGGTTAATAAAGAAAGCCTGGACGGCCTGTAACTGGGCACAAGAGAGGTAGGCAGGGCTTTGGTTCCGGGGGCGTGGGCTCTCAGCTAGGGGCCACAAGGTGAGAGGAGAGGAGAAGGAGGAGGAAGATGGAGAGAAAGGGGATGGCCTGATGGAGCAGATGCAGTGTGGTTAGGCCAAGTGTTTCTGGACCAGGCCCACTTACGTGCCTCCTCACCTGTTCCCGCCTTCAGTGCTTCTTCATCTGGGAGATTCCTTTCACAGACTGGTTCTACCACAAGCACAAGTTCCATGGATTGGTTCCCTGTCCCTTAAAAATGGCCATTCTTGGTGAAACCTTCCCCAGAAGGCTTGAGGGTGACAGTGTGACTTGCTTTGTGTTTGCAGGCCCTGCCTTCTGGCTTCTAACTTGCCAGCTGAGGAGAGATAGCTGAGCAAATTTGGTCTTGCTGGTTTGTACAGCACTACCACCCAACCCAGGATGTGGCCTGGGAAACCAAACCTGCCCTGCCCACAACATGCAATTACAGTTTTGGTATTTGGGTGGTCCAATCCAGTGCCAGGTCTCTCGTTGTAGGAGCCAGGACATAACCCCAAATCCCTTTTTCTAAAACAAACCCAGGAGCCTTTATTCTCGAGACAGACTTCCTCTGATGCCTTTTACCTGGGCCTGTGTTAGTATTTATTTAAAGATGCCATGCACACAACAGATCTTACGTGAAAGAGGTTTTATGGGGGGGGGGGGAAGCAGAAGAGAGTTAGGACCTGAGTGAGCCGTGAGGGCAGAGAGACAGAGGAACAGAGATGGGGGGAAGGAGAAACAAAAGCAGAGAGAGCAAGAGAGGAGAAAGAGCAGAGAGAAAGAGAAGAGGCAAGGGGCCCTTTTATCCCAGGCCCCTGGCAGCAACCAGCAACCAATGATGACATCACAGCTGCCTAAGCAACCTGGGAGTGGCTAGTGCATCAAGATTTGTGAACTAACAAATTCCTCCCTTTTCCTATAATTAAAAAAGGGGTGGGGGGAGCTAGGAAGGGGTGATGAGGTGGGAATGAGGACATTGGACTGCTTTTCATGCAAGACAAGTTAAAGTATATAAATGTAGGTTCATTGGAAGCAGCTCTTGGCTTCTATACAAGTAGGTAACAAAGAGAGGAAAAAGAAAGAAAAAAAAGTAAGAGCACCAAAATGTCCAGATTACATGGCGAAGAGGAGGGGAAGCCCCTACCCTGGAAAGGGTAGAGGGTGGGGTTTGCCAGCCATGCCCAGCAGCAGATCAGGACTGAGGAATGCTGGGAGAACCTGGATCTGTTTGTCCTGGGCCTGAGGCACACCGTTTAAGCTTTTTGTTGATAATAAATGGACAAGAGCTGAAAAATCTTTTCTGGCTCCTTCTGCTGTCACTGGGGTGGTGAGAGGGAGGCCAAAAAAAAAAAAAAAAAAAAAAAAAAAAAAACAGGCTGAAATGTTGGCCAAATGCAGGAAGAGTAGGCTGTTTTGATGTTGTCCAGGATCTGTGAGAACATCCGTGGCTGGGAGGCAAAGTGCAGGTCCAGCTGGCACAATCTGTGAGTAGCTGCTTTGGTGCTTTCATGGATGTAGGAAACACCTGGGTCTGGTAGGATACTGAAACATTTTATACATATATAATATAATATAATATAATATAATATAATATAATATAATATAATATAATATATATTATATATATGCAGAAGACAAAATTAAGTAGGTTAAGGAGAAAATTCCTGTTAGGTGTACATTTGAAACTTTTTGGGAAAGCAAGCAGAAAGGGAAGGTTTGGATTGAAGAAGAGAAACTTGAACATAAGGAAACTCCATTTACCTGATCACTGGCAGTAATTAAAAAGGTTTTGCTTTGGATCTGTCATCTAAGGGAAATTGAGGCCAAGTCTGGTTGCAAAGGTGTGTAAACTTAGAGGCCCTTAAAGCAGGCACTAGGCGTAGAAATCTGAAATTCTCCAGAAGGAATTCCAGAGGAGACCCTGGAGGGACGGGTGAATGAACTATTTCCATTGGGCTGGTAGGAGTCAGTGACCTGTCAAGGCATCCCAAGAGCAAGGTTTGATTCCGTAGATTGGTACAATCTGTTCCAGCCGCTCGTCAGCGCTGGTTGGAGACCAAGGTCACAGTTGCCCAAGCAGACACATTACCTAGTGCTAGGATTTCATAGATGAGCGAGAGGAAGAGAGAGTAAAACCGTGCCGGTAGAGGGATCTCACCCAAAAGAAAAAGGTCCTAGACGAAGGGTTTGGATGTAGGTTGGTGAGAGCGGTAGGAAGCATTTGCTTCAACCAGGAGGAAAGACTCACCAGTCAGCTGGTGTTGAGTACAGGAATGTAGCAGATGGAAGGCCAGAAAAGAGGAGTCCCAAAACCAGGGAAAGGAGGAGGAATCTCACCCTCTGAGATAGGCAAAAGGTAGGAAACTTAGGCTGATGATTGGACCTGAGAAGTGGACTCAGATAGATTTCCTGTAGCTTACGAGAACCCCTTGTAAGTTTTATAGAGGAGGTAAACGTCCTCATTGTAGATATACGTTGTAGAAAAAGGCAGTAGACATGCACATTGTGTTAACAGCATGAATACTCTGTAAGGTGAGCTCTGGAAAGGCAGAAGCCTTCTGTGAAGTAGAAGGAGCCGCAGCTCACTTGACTTTAACTTTTAGTGTGATTATTCATTATGGCAGAGAGGCTGCTTCTCTCTAACCAGGAGACTGGATTTATATAAGTCTAGCACAAAGAGAAAGAACCTTTAAGTCTATACTAAAAAAACAAACCAAAGGAGATTTAAAACCTTGAGTGGATCATATAGTGGAATGTTTTATCAGACTTAGATTAATAAATCAGGGCTCTAGTGATAAATGTCAAAGCAGCATAGCAATGGAAAGAAATAGGAAGCATTTTAATCTGTTTAGGATACCTTAAATCACCTTAGACCTTCCAACCTTTATAACTTGCATCTATCAACCTTAAAACACCTTCTTAGACCCTCAAATACTTTCCTAGAAGCTTTCCCTTATAACTTTCACTTACCAACCTTGAAACATTTTCTCAGACCCTCAAACATTTTCTTAGATCCCCTTAACTTAAACTTCTGTATCTTTGGCCTTGTATCCAGTTGTTTAGCACGAGACTTAGGCGAGACTGCTGTGAACATTTATTGTCCTTTAGCTAAAGGAGTGGCAAAAGGTTACATCTGAGACCTGATGTTTGAGTCTGGTAACAAAGCAGTCTGTGTCTAGACCTGACAGTAACAGCTGGAGGAGTGAGACTTAAGGCCCGGTCTCCTGCATATGAAGAGGACTGAGAAGGCATCTGAAGCCTCCCGTGTGACAGAGGTTGGCAACATGACTGTGGCATCCGAGTGTGAGGTTAAAACAGACCTGCAGCGTTACCCTGGGCTCAGCAAGGGCGGTGGAGGTCACTGAATCTAGAAGGCATTTGTCCTCCACCAAGCCAAGGAACTGGAGGTCTGGAAGTGTCTGTGGCACACGGACAGGTTGGGCCTCTGTAACTGAACAGAAAGGACAAGCCTGCATGGGAGCGTTTTGATTTCCAGAGGCCAGTCTGCTGGCAGGCAGGGCATGGGTTGTTGAGGCAGCTAATAGATTTGGTATAATAAATTCAAATGTAATTTTAAAGTTGTTTTATACTGTTTTCACTGTGGAGAATCCCAATCCCAGGCAGCTGGTGGCAGGAGAAACAAGCATTCATTTATTCATTTAGGCACTGGTAAAGACATAGGCAGTTAGAAACCCATTTTAAATGAGCTTATTAATCTGAATAGACATTTAGAGCCTTAAAATTTCAGCATCATATAAAAATTATTTTGAACCAGGGTTGAATCATATACAGCACTTTGTAAAAGTATAACTTTGAAATTATGTAGAAATTCATACCAATTCAAAATAAGACTTGTTTTCTTAGTCTAAAAGGAGAGAAAAATAAACAGAATAAATTATGATATAAAAGTTTTAAAATTGTTATTTACACCATGTGCTCACCTTAAGGTTTACAGTTTAATCTTAAGATTTTTTTTTTTGAGAGCTGAAAAAGAAACGAGAAAGGATTTTTTGTGTTTAAGAGGTGGAAAGTACAGTTTCAGAAATAATTAGATCAAACAGCATGGGAGAGCATAGATGAACAGACAGGACTTTGAGAAAAACGGAAGCAGGGAGCAGTGACCCAGAAGATACTGCAGTTTCGCAGTTCCGAAGGCGGTGGAATGGTAACACAGCTCCAGCCACTCTCTCTCAGAATCAGCATGGTGGTTCGCCATGCATTGTTTGCAGCCACAGCAGCATGTCAGGGCCGGGGTCAGCTATATGAGATTTCATACCTAAAAGTTGGTGGACGGAGCACTGAAGAGTTGGCTGTTTGCAACCATCAGAATGAGATCTGGTGCCCTCTTCTGGCATTCAGGTTTACAGGCAGAGAGAACACTGTATACCAAATAAATAAATAAATCTTAAAAAAACAAATTAGGAAAAAACAAAACAAAACAAAAAAAAACCCCTCATGTTGCTCTTGCAGAGAGAGAATCCAGATTTGGTTCCCAATACCCACATGATGACTGTCCTTAACATCAGTTTCAGGGGTGTTGTTTTTAAAACAAAATCCCAATCATTCGATTTTACCAGACACTGGGGTGACAACCTGCTAGCCCAGAGAGGCAAATAAAGCACCCAGCTGACCTTCCTACTCAGCCAGTGTCCCAGAAAGAAAAAAAAGCGCTTTCTACTCAGCTCATGTCCCAGAAGGAAAACGCCTCTTCTCTTTCTCCGTGCTCAATTGTCCCTCCTCAACTCAGCGTCCCTTCTTTCTGTTTAATCCCTGTCAGCTGGTTTTGTTGCTCCAACTCTTAACATATGGTGGACTCTTATTTAGTCTTTTTTACAGAAAGCTTTGGATTAAAGGTGTGTGCTAGGGTTGAGCCACACCAAACAAGAAAGAAGCTTTTCTAGTTCACAGTCTCTGAGTTCACAGTAAAGATCAGATATCCTGCAACAGGGGGATCAGAAGCCCTCTTTATATCCGTTCTGACCTCTGTGGGCACCGGCGTGTATGTGGTGCCCATGCATACATGGAGGCAACCACTCGTGCACATAAAATAAAATAGTCTGGAGAGTAATAGTAAGTCAGTAGGTGGAAACAGCGCCAGGCTTTGTGTATGTGTGTGGGGGGTGGGGCTCTGGAAAGATGTCTCAGGTATTAAGAGCAGTTGTTGTTTTTGTAGGAGACCTGGGTTTGTGTCCCAGTATTCACATGGTTGTTAACAAATGCCTGTGATGACAATTTCAGAGGATCCAATATGTTCTTCTGGCCTCCTACAGGCTCCTACATGACATGCATGTGCCAAACATAAATTCACATGGGCACACACATATATACATATTTTTTTAAATAATAAAGTAAATAAATACATTTTAAAATAACAGTTGAATATGCACAAGACACTTTTAGGGTCTTGCTCTGCGGTCCAGGCTGGCCTCTAACTCGACCCTTCCTGAGATTATAGATTTGCTCCACATCAAACTCAGGAACAGACTTCTGATGCATATGAAAATGTGAGCCAACATTGAACTGTTATGCTGTATAAAATAAGCCAGTCACAAAAGGAATGGTGTGTTATGGTCTCACTTATATGAGCTACCTTATAACTCACAAAGTCACCGAAACAGAGGGTAGATACAAGGTTACTAGAGGCAAAAGCCAGAGAATAATGAGGTGTTATTGCTACTAAGTTGTTTGTTTGTTTTGGTTTGTTTTTGTTTTTGTTTTTGGTAGGTGACACAAAGTTTGGGAAGTAGAGTTGATGGTTCTCCACTGTGAAGCTGTTTATATTTTGCCACATTAAAAAAAAAAAAAAGTTAGTCAGGCTTAAGGGTCCATTCCAGGAAGATCACAAGTTCCAGCCAGCCTGGGCTACAATGTAATAAGACCTTGTCTGAAAAAAAGAAAGAGAGAGAAGAAAACTCACAGAAGGATATGCTGGTTTGAATAAACATGGCCCCCTTAGGCCCATAGGCAGTGGCACCACTAGAAGATGTGGCATGGCTGGAGGAAGGGTGTCACTGGGGGTGGCCTTTGAGGTCTCAGATGCTCAAGCCAGGTCGGTGTGTCTCGGTCTCTTCCTGCTGCCCCAAGATCAAGATGTAGAACTCTCAGGGCCTCCTCCAGCTCCCTGTCTGCCTGCATGCCGCCGTGCTTTCTGCCATGAAGATAATAAACCAAACTTCTGAACTGTAAGCCGACCCCAATTAAATGTTTTCCTTTATAGGAGTTGCTATGGTCACAGTGTCTCTGCGCAGCAATAAAACTCTAAGACAAGGATTACTCGGTGCAGTTCCCTGAGGATGCAGCGAGTTTACTGCCCTTCACAGGGCGGCAGGCTCAGAAGGGGTGTACGCAGAGCCTGGTGTCAGCCCCGGTCAGTGCGGTGCTTTGATAGAGGGGGAAATAAACCTTCACATTTGTGGTCAGTGGATTTTGAGAAGACTGTTGCGACAGTTCTGTCAGGAAGGAGCCCTTGCAACCATTGAACACAAAAGCAACTGGAAGCCAACATAAAAAGGAGAGAACTTGGATTTCTACCTTGCACAATACGGCAGAATTAAAGTTATCATCTTGGTGTCTTTCTGTTGCTGTGATAAAATACTCTCGAGTGGGCAAGTGAAAGGAGAAATGGTTTATTTCAACTCCCAGCTAGAGGCAGAGACAACCACGTCAGATCATGCCAGTAGTCAGGAGAACATAGCGACGGGTGCATGCTGGTGTCAGCTTGCCAGCTTGCCTTCTCTGTTCTTATGCAATCCAGGATCCTCTGATGAGGGAATGGTGCCGCCCACAGTAGGCAGTACCTACTTCAATTATGGAAATCAATATAATCCCCCACAGACACAGTCCAGAGGTGTGGGACTCTGCCGGATAAGGTTGGAGTCAGTCATCTGTGGATAGCCAATTGTTTGCGCTTAGTCTATGATGATAGACTCCCTTTTCTCAGCAAGGTTTTAAAAGTCTCCCCTGATTGATGCATCAGTCTCTGTAGTCTTCCTCCCCCACCAGGTGACCTAGCCAGCCCACAGAAGAGGATCCAGGCAGTCCTAATAGGATCTGATAGGCTAAGGTCAGACAGTAGGGGATGAGGACCTCTCCTATCAGTGGACTAGAAGAGAGGAATAAGAGAGGGGAAGGAAGGGATGGTGGGATGGAGAGGAGATGAGGGAAGGGACTACAACTGGGATACAAGTGAATAAGTTGTAAATAAATAAATAAATAAATAAAAAGTCTCCCTGATCTGGGTGACCCCCAGTTCTTATAAGAAGCATCACAAATCCCTCGGAGTAGATTAGGTTCAGGCCCTTCCCTGATAAAGAAGCTGCTCTAGCAAGCACCTAGGAAATGCCCCACCCTGCTAAGGATCTTAGTCTGGCGGTGACCGTCAATTATTCCTGGAGAGTCCACCCCCATAGGATAATTAAGTACTATATTTTCCTTCTTGTGATAAGACCATTAAGTATCCCTGACACCCTGACCCCAGCAAATCAAACACATTCACCCTTGAAATCACCCCCCCCCCAACAGGGTTTATATTGCCCTTGATTTCACGGGAATAAAGGCATGTGCTTTCTCACTTCAAGACCATCTGAGATTCGTCATTTATCCTCCTTGGGCAGCATCTCACCAGGCCTGCTCTCCGGCCTGCTGGGCCTGGGCCTTACCGGGCCTGTGTCTTGGCTGCGAGCCAACCAGCATGGGCTTTGGCCTATGCCTCTGCAGCGCTTAGCACAGCAGCTTAACCCAGAGTTGTGACACTTTGGTATCGCCAGAGGCTTTGGAATGCCCCAGCTTCTACTGCCACCTGCGACCTCATGCTGAAAGAGGTAAACTGTAACACTCTGTGGAGAACCTTTTCCACACCCAGCTTAGCACCCGCAGGCCTCACCCTAAGGCGCTCTAGCTGCCCCCGAGAGAAATGAAACTCCCCCACCACCTTCTCCGTCCAGAAGTTGAGCTCCAGGTCCCCAGCCGAGATCCAGGCCCCAGCCAGCCAAACAGAGGATGACACAGAGGCCCATCTCCCAGGGATTCCAGGGTCTGTCACACTGACAGCGAAAACTAACAACCACACATATAATGTGGATCTAAACACAGCATCTGAAATTGTCAATTTCCTAGGCTAAATCAGTCATACATCTTTCTGATTTGGGTTTATGTACTAGGGATTCCTATGATGTGATCCTGAAGCACAAGCAACCAAAACCAAATGGAAAATGAATAAATAAATAAATAAATAAATAAATAAATAAATAAATTAGACTTATCCAAGTAACAACTTTTTGAAGCTAGCTACGCAAGAGTTCCGTGCCAGCCGGGGTTACACACAGCAAGACCATCTCCAAACAAACAAAAATAAAAAGTAACAAAATAACAACTTTGTGTTTGTGTGTGTTTCAAAGGGTACCATTGCTATTCTTAGAGAGGAGAGAACACGCTCCTGCAAGCTGTCCTCTGACCTCAATGAGCCATGGCACATGAGACCAAGCATGCAATCATTCGATGTACTTTAAAACGGATATCCACAAAGTTTAAAGACGAGCAGTAATAACTGATGGGTATTCTTCCGCTGACAAAATGAGCCAATTCAAGCCAACTTAAAGTATATAAATTCAGGGTTATTGGGGGCAGTTCTCAAGGTTCACCAGGTCCAAGGGAAAGGGATCAGGGCTATGCAGGGGAGACAGAAAAGGGGGGCAAAGAGAGGAAGTATGCTTGCAGAGAAGAGAGAGCAGGGAGAGAGAAACAGAGAGATGGGGACAGAGGAAGACAGACAGAGAGAGAGAGAGAGAGAGAGAGAGAGAGAGGTTCAGGGTAGAGGGTGGGGTATGCCAGCCATGCCCTGTAACAGGTAGGGACTGAGGGATGCTGGGAGAACCTCAAAGCCAGGCCTGATTTGGTTAAGTGAATACGTCAGTTGTTTAGCCCGAGTCTGAATCCCAACAGTAATGAAGAAAATATTTACCAAACAAATGCTGAAAGGAACTTAAAAATACTGAGATATATAAAAAGTTGTAACAACAATGGAAGGAAAAAATAACCAAATTTAAAATGGGCAGGGATGAGCTGAGGTTTATCTCAGAGGTATAGAAGGTTCCTAACACACCGAGACTCTGGGTTCAATCCCCAACATGCGCACACACACACACACACACACACACACACACACACACACACACACTGTCTGTGCATGGAAGGAAAACGATAGGAAGGGCACACGTCAGCTTTGTGACAAGCACTCCCTGGGCAAGCCCAGGCCTGCAGTGTTTGCGTTTGGGCTTGAGTGTCCGAGTCACTGCTGAAACTGAGCCGGCCTCTCTCCGGCTTTCTTCTTTAATGATTTCCCTAAGCAAACATCAGTTTGTGCTGAGGATCATCTTGGCCTGGGTGAAGGAGGGAGAAGAAGGCACACACACACACACACACACACACACACACACACACACACATACACACAAGCCACTAGAAGGTTCTGCACTCTCCATGTCAGTGTCATATCGCAGGGCTTTTGCAGATCCTGCTAGCCATCAAATACAGCACGGAGATTTCTGCACAGTTTAGAGCTGTTGGCTTTTCACTAGAGCAATTTCTCAACTAGCTTCTAATTTAACCCGACTCCCCGGCCTGTGTCCCAGGCAAACGGCTAGCTTTTTACCCCCCTGCTCCTGTTCCTGTTTGTTCTATTCTCTTCCTGGTCTCCTTCAGTTCTCCCGAGTCTCCCCCTGCATCCCCTCTGCACCCTTCCCTCTGCCCAGAAGTCCTGCCTCACAACTTCTTGCCCAAGATGTTGGCTGTCAGTTTTTTCTTGCAACCAACGATGCCCACCATCTCTTAGCTTGCCTTTAGGCAAAGAGGGCTGCTTGGCCTTCATGTTTTGGGCGGGTGTGGAAGGACAAACACTGGCAAATAGAAAACCAGGTGACGGGCCATAGAAATGACAGCATCAAAATTCTGCCAGCATTTAGCTTTCTGCCGGTACGGAATTAACGACTGAAAATACAGAGGCGCACCTTCTCAATGCAAGGAAAGGTCACCCCAACAGGTCATCTATGCATACAGGGTCCTCTGAGATGCCGCCCCAACTCCCCAAGAGGTGCTTCAGCTGTATCTCCCCAACATGGAAGATACCCCATGGTAACCACTGTGAGCCCACCAGGCTGAACAGTGAGGGAGCAGAGACCACGGACCACTGCCCAGTGCCAGGCTGTTTTCTAAGTATTTCCCCCATATGAACTTGTTTAAAGGGACAGGGACTTTCATCTGTCCCACTTTTTATAGAGTAGAAAGAGGTCAAATGGCTGTCCCAAAGAGGCCCACACTGCGAGGAGCTGGTAAAGGCAATCTGGTCCAGGGTTAGGGCCCTCCCATCACCACACGTTTAGAATCCTGACAAGGTGATAGAATGAACACAGCACAGTTTCACTGTGTCCTCAGGGGCAAAAGCCTCTTAAGTTTAGCCCTGTTGGGAGTATTAGAGAGCTGAATAGAGCAAGGCCATTTTTGTTCTGGGGCTGCGGAGATCCAAAGTCTGCAACCTGTCCAGAACCCTTCTCGAGGAAAGCAAACAGTTACATATGTAATCCTTGGGGCATGTAGGTCCCCTGAGGCCCACAACAGGTTTGAAAACTTTCAGAGAATGGACCCAAGGTCCTGAGCCGTGGCTGAGTCTGAAGACGGAAGCTGGCCTGCTAGACAGCCTGTCTTCGAGGCCACGTGAGGCCCCCAGGCAAGGGCCAGGCTCCGCAGAGCGCAGAGCACAGCTGCTTCCTGAAGCGTCCCTCGCCATCTCTGCAGACACAAATATGCTCCCTCCCAGCTCTAAATCACCCCTTCCTCTTTCTCTGCATATTTCTTTGCAAGAAAAGCAAGGCTTTATTGGGAATGATTTACCAGCAGAGTATAAATCAAGAGACGCAGCAGGCCTAAAGGAGTTACAGAATCCTGGAGACAAGACGCTATAAATATAAGCTATTTCCAGCGTCCCCGACGGGAGGCGTGTAAACTCAGTTCGGGAGAGAAGAACAGATTGAAACGAACAAGCGCTCAAGGGGGAGGCGGATCAGAAATCCAGCCCCCGGGGTGCGCAGCGTGTTTCTTTTCAAGCCCTCTCTAGTAAATCTCTTCTTGATTCTTTGACAGTTTCCTACGCGCGTACAACGTGTCTTGGCCGTATCTACCCACTGCTCCGTACTCCCACTGTCCCCCACACCTCCTAACAGGTTCCCTTTTCCCCCACCGATGAAACACCCCCCCACACACACACACATACACACTGAGACCTCTTAGTGCTGTGTGCTAGAACCCTGACTTCCCTCCTATGACTTGATCCTGTGCAGGTGACCATAATTATCTTTTCTTTTTAAGAAGAAAGCAGTGGGGCTGGAGAGACGGCCCAGGGCTGAAGAGCCTGTCCTGTTCTTCCAGAAGACACGAGTTCGATTCCTAGCACCTGCACTGCAGCTCACAACTATCTACAACTCCAGTTCCTGGGAATCTGAAGAGCTCTCCTGGCATTCGCATGGTGTACAGACGTGCATTCAGGGAAAACACCCATATACATAAAACATAAAAGAAAAAATATTAAGTAAAAAAAACTTGAGAAGCTTGACACAGAAAGTCAGACACATTTCTCCTCTTTAAGGTTAACTTTTGTTGCTGTTGTTGGTTCGGTTTGGCTTTGTTGTTTTTTGAGGCAGGATCTCACTGCATAGCCCCAGTAGTCCTGTAACTCACTATGTAAGCCAGAACGGCCTTGAACTCACAGACATTAACCCACCTCTGCTGGACTAAAGGCATGTGCCACCACCCCTGGATCTTTAAGGCTAACCTCTTTGCTCTGTTATTGTTGCATTAAATAATACACTTAAGCTAGGCAGTGGTGGTGCTTGCCTTTAATTGCAGCGCTCAGAGGGCAGAGGCAGGAGGATCTCTGTGAGGTTGAGGCCAGCCTGGTCTACAGAGCGAAGTTCTAGGACAGCCAGGGCTACATAGAGAAACCCTATCTCAAAAAACCAAGAAAAACAAACAAACAAAACCCCACTTATTCTTTTATGCTCTTCTCTAATAGGCAAGAATTTAGATATGTTATCACTCACAGAACCCACTTTTGTTTGTTTATATATGTGTTTATCTATTTATTTGAGACAGGGTCTCATGTAGTCAAAGTTAGCCTCAGCTTTGCTATGTGCCTGAGGATGGTCTTGAACTCCTACTCCTCCTGCTCCTGTCTGCTGGGGGCTGGGATTACAGGCATGCACCACTGTGCCCGGTCTTCATGTGGCGCTGTGGACTTGAACTTGGGGATCTGCACATATTAGACAAGCATTCTACCAACTGAGCCATATCCCTACCCTATCCAGCCCGTCTTGGTTTCTTCACAGCTGGTTGACTTGCCGTCTCTCTCTTTATTCTATCGGTAAACACTGTAACTGTGAGACACACACACCCCAGAGTCTCTGCTCCTTTAACTTCTTAAGTCAATATGCAAAGTGACGGGTTTCATCACGGCCTCTTCATACGTAGGTGTCCTTATTCTTTGGTCTCACTCATCCCCTCCCCGTCCAGCCATTCAAACTTTGGACACTCGCTCTTGCTTTTCTACAGCGCAGATGAGAGGTGGCTGGAGGAAGTCAAACCTTGCCCAGGCCTCTGTTGGTAAATGGGAAGGTTGGACTCAAGCTCAGGTCAGCCTCAAGCCCCGAAATATCTACACAGTGTAACTGCTGTGGTCCGGAAGCCCTTACCCTGGTTCCTTCTGTGGAAGTAGGGTCGCCTGCTGTTTTTTATAGCTGCGGCTAGACACAGCGACAGTTGCTCTGAGAACTGGGCTGTGCTGGGGACACCCCTTTGTTATCTGTGAGGAAGAGCAGAGTGCAAGGAGTCTGAGCCAGTTGAGCCCCCCTATCCTCTTGCTGCCTAGGGCAGGGCTAAAAGGGCCCTTCTAGTGCGTTTGACAGTCACAAGGCTTGTTAGGGGAAAGCCAGCTCAGAGGTTTCCTCGCCAACACTGCCACCCCACAGCAACAAAACACAATGAAGGCATTGAAGCCAGCAGCTATTCATCAGCGTCCCGCCCCGACCGTGAGAAGACAGAGCAGGTCTTCCAGGTAACAGCACCTCATTGTCTCCCTCCTCTGTGGCGCAGTGAAGGGCCGGATTTGTCCTCGGCGCTCACCGGTGCTGTGAATCCTTGTCTCTCGAGCTTTTCCGTTACCCTCCTACTTCATCAGAACCAGGAGTCCACGGCTCTCGTTAAGATCCGCAGAATGGCACCCTGGGAAATAATTCACAGTGGGCTCTCCTTGGGACGGACACACCCCATCTGCCAAATTCCCTGCTGCGAGCGCTCTCGTAGGTGATTTCGAAATGCCAACCTGACTTCTCTGAGCAGAAGAGAGGCGCATAGGGGTGGTTTGTTAGCCATGGTTTCCACAGATGGAAGCTGTAGACAGACACAGCCTGGAGGCATAGGTGAAAGTAAAATAGATAACTGGGGAGCAATGAATATGTTAGTATTTATTACTTTAAAAATTAGTTGCTTGGAAATGAGGCACAGAGGAACATGATGATAACCCAGCATTTGGGAGGTAGAAGCAGGAGTATTGTAAGTTGAGGCCAGTAGCAAGTTTGAGGCTAGTCTAGGATAGATAACTTTGTATGTCTCTCTGTCTCTCTTTCTCCCCCTTTTGAAAAGGCAAAAGTTGTTCGTGTGTTTGTCTTTTATTTCCTGGTGCCTGAATTGGAATGGAGGGCCTCACGCATGGCAAGCCTGTCCTCTGCCTCCGAGCTACCTCTAGTGTCTGTCTCTAGTTTTACCCTTAACGGTGGCTGTGTTCAACAACTGCCCCCCCCCCAAATGTCTTTAGAGTGCACAGCCAGCTCTCTCTTGGGCGGTACAGGTAGGCTCTAGCCTTTGTATCTGCCACTGTGCCTGTGTTTGACTTAGCAGCCTGCTCCTTGAGCTAAGTGAGGAGGCTGGGCCGGCCATAGACTAGCCAGGAAATGAGAAATGTGGACCTCAGGAAGGGAGAGCTGCTCAGGGCAAGCCCAAGCCTCTAAGAGATTTAAGTAGCATGTTTTGGGGAGTTTATGGGGTGGGGTTTTGGTGTTGTTTAGGTGGGGTTTTTTTTTTGTTTGTTTGTTTTGTTGTTTTTAGATAGGGTGTACCAGTCAGGGTTCTCTTAGAGGAACAGAACCAAGAGAATGAATATATTTTAAAGGTGGATTTATTGCCAGGCATGGTATCCAGACTAAATCTCAGCACTCGTGAGGCTCCAGCAAATGGATCTCTGTGAGTCTGAGGCCAGCCTGGTCTACACTTAGAGTTCAAGGTGTCTCAAGGCTGCAGCGTGAGATGCTATCTCAGAAAGGGGAAGGTGAGCTGTTAGACTGATAGTCTACCAAAGGCCAAGAATCTGCTAGCTGCTCAGTCCCATGAGCCCGCTGACTCAGCAGGTGGTGCTGCCGGCTGGGGTTTTCTCAGGAGCTGCCGCTCTGCAGTCTATATTGGAAGCCTGAGTACCATATCCGTGAAGGAAGGCTCCTGCAGTAGCAGCAACAGAATCTGAGAGCCTGGATGAGTGAGGCTCATTTTCAGAGGAGTGAGTCAGCGCTTGTGGGGGTGGGCTCCTTCTCTCAGGAGCAGGTTGCTGTACGTGTGTGCTCGTCTCCTCAGCTCTCGCCGGCCCCGTGAGGGAGGAAAAGCCTCCCCAGAAGTTGAGCGGGTGCTGACACCATGCCCCAGATGCCTCAGCCTCCGAACTCTGTGCCAAACACACTTATCTATAAATACCCCAGTCTTTAATAGTCTGCCATAATAACAGAAAATGGGGGAAGCTGCTTACCTTCCACTGAGACCTCTGCCGCCTCTGGCTGGACAGAGGACTTTCGCCTCTCTGAAAAGGGTAATGGAGAAGAATTCATTTCCTCTCAGTCTAGAACAGTCTCTCTCAGATTATCCCAGCCAGGAAGATCCCAGATCTTAAGTTGCAAATCCCAGCTTTCGGATTTCCCCCTCCCCCCAATATTACTTGCTTAGCAAAGAGGGTATATGGGTTTGTTTACGTTGCTATAATAAAAGCACCACAAAACTGAGTGGCTTAAACAACACAAATGTATTGTTTCGTAGTTCTAAAGGCTAGGGAGCTGAGTTCAAGTCTCCAGCGGGACTGGCGTTTTTCCTTGGCCTGGAAGGATGGGCTGTGCTCCCGGCTGCCTGCACTGCCTCTTCATCATTCCCTCCGTTTGCATCATCTCCTCCTCTGAGGAATGGTGCCTGACCTTGAACTTGCTCGTCAGCTGACGGTGGTCTTGAACTCCTGACCTTCCTTCCTGCCCATCCCAGTTGCAGGCATTACAGCGAGTGCTACCACAACCAGTTTATTTGGTGCCCGAGGATCCGGCCCAGGGCTTCATGCATGCCAGGCAGGTTGCTCTACCATTGGAGACCCATCTCCAACCCTTTCATAAGGGCACAGATCACACTGGAGCAAGGCTCCCACTAGTACGACCTCATCTTGATTAACAAGATCTGTGACACCCCTATTTCCAAATAAGATCAACATTTGTGGTCCCAGGGGTTAGAGGACCAGCATACGAAGATGGAGGAAGGGGCACAATTCAAGCCATGACAGATGGTATCCGGGCATGTGAACCTGGCGAGAAAATGATGTGCCGTGTCCTCTCGAGATGAAAAACCCACAGGCTGTGCGCACCGAGTCTTAGGTAGTCTTACCTCCAAATGCCTCCTGATCCTGCCACACGCTCGCTCAAAAGTGAGGGCGGCCCACCTGGCACGCTGTTCCCTTGCCACTGGTCCCTCCGGCCATTTGGTCTGTAGGAAAGCTCTTTTTGAGAATTCACGGCTGTAGACTGCCAACTGTAGATACGCAGCATCTTCGATCATACATCATATGTATGTATATGCGGTGATGATATACATAGTAATATGATATAGTTTCAAAGAGTATACCCAACAGTACAGGTCACACACAATAGACACCCGCAAATAGACGTTTGAAGGGATGGAATGAAAATGTAGAAGTTATATAGCTTCTTCCTGCCTTGTATCGTGTTGTGCTGAGCACCCCCCCCACCCTGAAGACTACTTTCTAACAAAGAACTTGTCGTAGAGGAATTTGCAAGCTGAAATAAAGCAATGACCTAGTTGTTCTCTGTGGCTTGTCCCTTACCCGAAAGCACAGAAACCCTGTTCCTGAAACGGGTGGAGACCCACAGGGCACCCTGGTTTAAATGGAAAGAGAAACCCACCAGTCCAATGTATTCCCAAGTGCCAGGTCCACTCGGTACCAACCCAACGCAGTGGGCTGGCCCTTTCTCTCCAGGCCTGAGCAGACAGCCTGCCTCTCTGCGGTCAGCGCGCTCGGCTTTTTCTCTGTCCCCATCAGAACCACAGCATGTTAATGCTTGTCATTCCCTACCCTCCTCGGAAAGCCAGCGCAGGCTAGTGTGTCCTTTCAGTCCATGAGAGACGCGGCTGGGCGCCAGGCTTACAGGAGGATCCAGGAGCGGTTGGCAGTACAAAGCAAATTGCCGAGTTCTGCATGCTGGGAAGAAACGAGAAATCTCAGTCCAAACCTGGGTTTAGCTGCGCTGAGCATGCAGCCCACTCTTGACCCACCCCCCACTCTGGGATCGCGTCACCCTGCTGGTCTGCCCGGAAGCCCTCCGGTCAGAACATTAGTCCTGATTGTAGGTAGGTAGAGAATAAGGCATCCTTGTAAGTACAGAACTGCTCACACAAGATGTCCGAGAACCCGGAAGTCCAGGGAATGGAAGGCAAGATCCTGCTCTTGCAGTTCAAAAAAAATTAGGGAGTTCCACTAACTAGCCACTTACTATCAAATGGGTTTGTTTGGCGGCAATTGCAGTGTGGCCAAGAAGAAACAGCAAGTTGCTGGCTCCGATACCTGTTTTTAAATGTGGGGACTCTGGGCAAGCTAACTACATTAGCCCTGTCTGTCTGTGGACAGCATGTTCTGAATAAGAAGCTGTGTGTCGGTACACAGCCTTGAGTAAAGCTAGAGGATAACAAAGTTGAGGTTTACTGAAATAACGTTTCCCCCAACGTTTCAGAATGTCTTCCGCCTGCCTGACGCCGGCCCCTTCAGCCAGTAACTCACAGGGGATGATTAAGAGGACCCAACTGCCTTAAAATTAATATGGGGTGGTTGTGGGATATGGGGAAGGAGAGGAGATAGCTCAAGGGTAGCCTGGGCTATGCAGAGATACTCTGTCTCAGCAAACGGGGTGGTTTGAATGACTGGCCCCATAGGCTTTAGATATTTGAATTGGTTAGGGAGTGGCATTAGTGTAGCCTTGTTGGAGTAGGTGTGGTTTTTCTGGAGGGAGCGTGTCACCGGGGGTGGGCTTTGGTGTTTCAGAAGCCCAAGGCAGACTGAGCGGCTCTCTCTCTCTTCCTGTTGCCTGTATACGAATCCAGACGCAGAACTCTCAGCAACTCCAGCGCCACGCCTGCCTGCACAGTCCCGCTTCCCACCGCGAGGATTACAGACTAAACCCCTGAAAACTGTGAGCCGGACCCTATTAGGTGCTTTCCTTTGTGAGAGTGGCCGTGGGCAACAGAACCTAGAAGATAGCGAACAAAACACACATCATTCATTCATTAGGATGAGTCGTTCGTATGAACTGTTTGGAGGTGTCGTTAGAAAACCCGCCACGCAGGTTTTATATTCCTCAGCATATTATATTAATGCCCACTTAGTGGAATTATGCACAACTTCAATGCCTATTATCACATTTCCACTTGTAGCTGGACATGCCAAAGCTACCCGGTGAAGCCTCCCTTGATCTGAAATGTCTTTCTCTCAGCGAACAATCGTGACCATTAGCTATTCACTGACAGGGCTATCCTCTCCTGAAGCGTGATTGGGCAGGCCCAGGCTGGAGCAGCCGCCAGATGGGCACAGTGCTGGCCTTCAGGGAATTGGAGCAGGAAGCTGGCCTGTAGGTGATGGAGCAGATGAGGGAGGGTGAGGCTTGAACGAACTCTGCTAGAGGTGCTTCTGGATGAGCAGATCCCTGGGGAACATCACAGGGGAGGTTCAGGTAGCTGAAGGCATCCAGCAGGTAGGGAAGGAAGAACCTGCTCCCACCCCTACCATTTTCACCAAGGTCTACTCTGATTTGCTTTTGACAAAATATTTAAAAAAAAAAAAAAAATCATGTGTAGCCTGGCCTGGTAGCACATACCTTTAATCCCACCATTCAGGAGGCGGGTCAGGGGTGTGTGTGAGGGGAATGGATCTTTATAAGCTTGAGGCCAGCCGGGTTTATGTCGTGAGTTCCAGGACAGGCAGGGCTAAAGTAGAAAATCCCTGTCTCAAAAACAAACAAACATTTAAAAAACTCACGTGTAAAATGGACAAAATATTAAAACCACTGTCTCAGTGGATGAACGCTTGCCTAGTATCCACAGGGGCATGGGTTCAATCCCCAGCACATGCAAAAATAAAATAAAGCAGCTTCCATGTCTTCTCCAGGCATCTGGGCAGAGCTTGGTGGGTTCCGAGGCTGCTGTGGGAAACACTGCCCCCTGCTGGGCCTCTTTATGACAACAGCGTACTCTGCCCCGCAAAGAGCAACCGGGAGGTCCCCTCCCTTGAGAGAGACGCAGGACTAAGGGCTGATTTCTCACAGTGGCTTTCCAGGAGAAGTTATTCAGCTGACCAGAACATGCACACGTATTCAGCCAGGAGTTACTGTGGAAGACCATTGTTCTAAGTGAAAATTTTCACACTTGCTTCTTGAGAGGATTCGTTTCGTCTTACAGTTTATCTTGTCTCCAGACAATCGAAAATGACAGCTGGGCATGACGACACGGTGCTCGTAATCTCTGGCACCCACGAGGCAGTAGGATCACAAAGTCGAGTCCAGCCTGGGCTACATGGTGAGACTCGAGACGGCTCAGTAGCTAAAAGAGCCTGTCGCTCTCACAGTGGCCCCCCTTGCCCAGCACCCACACAGTGCTTACAATTCCAGAGGAGCCAGTACTCTCTTCCTACCTCCTTGTCCATCTACACACACGTGCGCAGACTATATGAAGACATACGCATAAATAAAAAAACCAACAAATCTCTCTTTTTTTTTAAAGAAAGAAACAAATGCAGCCAGCAAGACAAAATTATATTCCGTCAGTAAATGTTTTCCTAGGTTTCTCCCTGACGGCTGCAGGACAGTGGGCAAGCCGTAGCTTAATAGTACCATCTGCTCCGTGTTGCTGTAAGGACTGAACACCTAAGTGCTTGACAAATTGCTGCTCTCCCTCTTGACTCAGCTCTGCACTAAGCATGGTAACATACTGACCCACTCTGCACCCAGATAAGCCCCTTTGCTCCAGCCCTAAGTGAGGTACACACCCTCAAAGACACACTAAGAATTCTGACCAGAACCATAGGGGGACAGCAGAGGAGGAGAAATGTCTCTCTCTCTCTCTCTCTCTCTCTCTCTCTCTCTCTCTCTCTCTCTCTCTCTTTGACCCTTGGAGGCCAGTTTGCCTTCAACACTTCCATTTCTGGTCTAAGAATTTTGGTGTGGACTGATTCAAGCTCACCTGTGGTTCTGTAGCGGATGAGGGGGAGAAAGAGAAAGAGAGCAGTTCAAACAGGGACTAGGCCAGTCACGGGGGCCGTGGGGGTGGGGCCGTGGGAGGCCTGGGAAATCAGTTCTCTCCTTCAACCATGTGGGTCCCAGTGAGCACTCTCAGGTGGTCAGGCTTGGCAGCAAAGAGAGAGACAAACTTCTGGCAGCAAGTTCAGCCAGTCAGGCATCTGCCAAGAAGACGCCCAGAGCGAGGAGAAGAGGAGGCCGGGGCGGGAAAGCTGGGAGAAAGGAAGAAGGAAGTTCTCCAGGGACCCCCACAACTTCCTCTGCCCCCTCAAGCACTGGCCTTGGGATGGGAACATGGACTTGACCAGAGGTCCTCAAAGCGCGTGCTCTGGAAGGCAAACTCTGGCCTCCCGTGAGGTTCAGGCAGGGAAATATTCTGCTCCAGGTGCAAGCCAGCCCCAAACATCTGGCCTTGACTTGAGAACATTCACACTCGGCTTTCTCCTTTGTCTGCAGGAGCACAATTTACACAGGACTCGAAGTGGAAACAGGTGTTTTCTGGGCAGTGAAAACAGGTGTTTTCGGATGGTGAATGAAAAGACATTTTATTTTAGACTATTCCCACTCTGGAAGCCATTGAAACAAACAGTTCGGGCATCTACCCAAATATAATCAGGGTCTGTAAAACAGAGACCAGAAGCAATCCAAGCTCCAGGAAAGCAGCTGGCTGTGTTACAAGAGCAAAAAATGTAAACTGTATCATTGGAAACTGGCAGCTGGTGGTGACAAGGTCTGGACAGATCATCCTATGTGATACTGGCTTTTTTTTTTGGGGGGGGGGTTACAATGAAACAAGAAGTGGCTTTGGATAGAAAGCGTGGCTACCAGGTCTTAGAGCTTATGCTGGGTGTTGCAGGTCCACGCTAAACTAACACTCATAGAAACACAAGTGTAATCTAGGTTAGTTTCCCGTCTGCCATAGATGGAATTCTTGGGTATAATTTCAAGGTGACAGTATGTATGTTTGCTTTTGTTTGTTTTTCTTTGTCTCTTTGTTGCTTTTTTTTTTTTTTTAATTTTTCAAGACAGGGTTTCTTGGTACTCAGGACAGCTTTGGACTTACTTTGTAGACCAGGAGGCTGTTCTCCAACTCACCTGCCTCTGCCTCCCTGAGTGCTGGGATTCCAGGAGTGCGCCACCACGCCCGGCAAAATCATGTATGTTTTTAACCACCCAGAGAACAGACAATTATCCAAACTGACAGATTTTATTTTACTTTTTAAAGCTCTCAATTTTTAAAAATACATAAGCAATCTGATTTTTTTAATAATTAGATCTTTTGTTTTTTGAGATGATAATATAATTGCATCATTTTCTCCTTCCTTTTCCTCCCTTCAACCCTACTCGTTTACTTTCTCGTTCTCTTTCAAACTGATGCTCTCTTTTTCCTTAATCTGTTGCTGTCATTGGTATGTGTGTGTTGTCTATTATATCAGTGCAAGGTATGTAACCTTGCTCAGCTGTATAATGTTACTTGTATGTGTGTGTTTTCAGGGCTGACCATTTGGGATTGGCTAGACAACTGGCAAGCCCTTCCCTGAGGAAGACACGGCCTTTCCCCACAGCATCCCTCGGTTGCCTCATGAGGGTTGAGGTCCTCATGAGCTTCCCCCTTCCGTAGTAGTGTGTCTGTTGGCATCGGCCTTGTTCAGTTCGTGTTTTTAGGCAGCCATGCTGGTGAGAGTTCATGGGCCTACCTCCCTTGGCACTTGCAGGAGACAAAATCTCACATGGACCTTCCTGTTTCTTTGACTCTGACCCTGTTTTTACTTCCTCTTCCACAATGTTCCCTGAGCCTGGGACAGACTTCGTTTTTGACCTAGCAGTTTTAGATTTACAGTAAAGTTGAATGGAGAACACGGAGAGTTCCCATGTGCCCCTAGGAACATGCATAGTTTCTCTGAATTCTTCCCCCAGGGAGGTCCACAGTGAGCCTCCAACACACAGCCTTATCATTAATGCCCATAGTGTACACTGGTATTTATTTATTAATTTGTTTGTTTATTTATTTAGTGTGTCCACACCGGCTACAGCTCCAGTGTTTGTTTTGGCTTTTTGGATTTTTTTTTTTTTTTTTTTTTCTGAAACAGGGTTTTTCTGTGTAGCCCTGGCTGTCCTGGACTCACTTTGTAGATCAGGCTGGCCTCGAACTCACAGAGATCCACCTGCCTCTGCCTCCCTGAGTGCTGGGCTTATAGGCATGTACCACCATGCCCGGCTTCAGATAAAAACTTTGATGAGTCTGTTTCCTCTTTTCTTCACATGGGTCCCAGGGACTCAGCTCATCAGGATTGGTGGCAAGTGATAAGGCTAGCCCACTGAGCCATCTGCTGGCTATATTGATGCCATCTGGGTTTTGACAAATTTACAACACGTGTGCCCACCATGACAATAGCACACAGAAGAGTCTGGAGGTTGATGTGGGAGTACACACCTATAATCCCAGCACTTCCGAGGTGGAGGCAGGAGGCTAAAAGTTCAAGGTCAGCCCTGGCTAGATAGCAAGTTTGAGGCCAGCCTAGGCTACAGGAGACTCTGTCAAAATAACCAACCTAACAAAACAAAAAAAGCAAACAAACAAACAAACAAAAAAAGTAACAAACCCGAACAAACCAGAACTTTCCCTGTCTGGAAACTCTTTTTGCTCTGTCTTTTCACTTCTCTCTCACACCCTTAACAACCGATCTTTCAGTTTTTAGCTTGAATTTTGGAAGTGAGCCTGGGCTGCCCTCCTCATCATGCTCCTGCCTCAGCATGAGCTATCACACCTACTTCCTCCACGTTTTTTCATGTCTTTGGCACTCATTTATTTTATTGCAGAGTAATTTCTCTGCTATACAGAATGCATCATAGTTTATCAGTTTGACTTTCTTCTTTTCTAATATATTATTTTCATTTTAAAAATGTGTAAGGGTGTCAGGTCTTGGGAGTTATAGAGAGTTGTGAACTGCCATGTGGGTGCTGGGAATAGAACCCAGGTCCTCTGGGAGAGCAGGAAGTGCTCTAAATGGCTGAGCCATCTCCCCAGCTCCCAGTTTGACTTTCACTGCAGTACGTCCAAATTAAAGGACCCTGGACATTGGTTCAGATCTGATGAGTTTTACAGCTCCTGGCAGTATTGTGAGGTAGCGGGAGAAGCCACAGGTCCCATTTTTAAAAGGTATTTTTATGAATTCTTTGGGAATTTCACACTATGTATTTTGATCATATCTACCCCAACGCCTCCTCTTAACTCCCCCAGGCCCACTTCCCACCTCCCTACTCCCCTAACTGCATGTCCTTTTTAAAAACAACCCCCAGACTAATGTGTACGGTCTGTCCTTATACTCCTGGGCGTGCTGCCATCCCTGGAGCATGGTCGACAGGAATCTTACCATGTAGCCCAGGCTGGCCTCTAACTCCCAATCCTCTTGCCCCAGACTGTCTCCTGAGCTCTAGGATTACACACGTGTGCCACCACACCCAACTGAATTACTGGTTTTTAAACTACCGCAATTAAAAACATGTGCTGTCAGTGAAACCATAGATAAATCAGATAGACCCCATAGATAGACCCCACGCAGGTGGCCTCCTAACTTAAAGCCAAGGTCTTACGTCATATGTCGGGAAGAAAGAAGGTTCTTGCCACACACGGTGCTTATTTCCTAAGTATTTGCATTTTCCTTATATCACTCCAAATCAAAAACCAAGTCCAGTCACATTTGTGCCTGGTGCCCTTGGAGGCCAGAAGAAGGCGTCAGATCTCCTGAAACTGGAGGTAACAGGTGGTTGTGAGGGGCCTTGTGGGCGCTGAGAATAGAACCCACCCACATCTTCTGGTAGAGCAGCCAGTGCTCTTAACCACTGAGCCTTCTCTCCAGCCAGTGGGGTGGTCTTTGGGCACCAGCATTAATTACCCCAGGTCACACACAGGGCCATACGGAGTTACGGGAGGAGAGCAGGTAATATCTGAGCTTGCAGGCAGAGCTCACTAGCTGGGCTGGAGTCGGAATGGTGGGCAGGGTTTACACAAGTCTCCAGGTAATGAGGACCAGCCTCCATGGGTGCTGTGGAAAGCTTGGGGGGGGCGGGGTTGGGGGAGACCAATTTTCTTCTTAAAGATCTGCCACCCGTGAGCCAAAATTAGGTAAGGACTCAGCCTTCCATGCAGGGCGGTCTCACTTGAGATGTCTGTGATTCCTTTCTGCTGAGAACAGGACCCATTGTCTCTTCTCTGCATAATTACAGTATCTGCTTTTGAGAGAATTTATGGAGTCTGATGAATAGCTCAGCCTTTTTTTTTTTTTTCTTTTCCCCTCTTTAAACTCCCAGATGTTCTGACCAGATTCCAGCTTCCTGCGTTCCCAGTGCTGTTCAGAGCTCCTGAAGAATTTCTAGTCCTCCCCAGGACATTCCGACATCCCACTGAGAAATAACAAAACAACACACAATCTTCCCTGAGCAAGAGAATCTCCATTTTTGGAAAACTGTTCACCAGGGTGTAAGACTCCAAAAGGAAATGTGCCTGTGAGTCTCCTGGGGAAAAAAAAAAAAAAAAAAAAAAAAAGACCCCACCAAAAAGACTGGCTGCAAAGGTCTGCTTCGTTCTTCGGCTTCTGGGAGGTTGATTCAGATTCAACACGAGCTTGAAACGAAAGCGTGTGTGCGCAAAAGCCAAGAATGTGAGGGAAATGACAGAGAAAGGAGTAACACAAATCACCGACCTGTCACCCAGAATTCAGTGGTTGTCAATATTTTACCAATCGTTTTCACTTCTCACCTCTTCCGGTTTGTTTTATTTTTATTTTTTAGTAGAGCCTGGATTGGTAAGTCATAACTCTGTGGGCCAAATGCAGCCCGCTTCCTGTTTTATAAATAAAGTTTTATTGGAATAGAGCCATGTCCACTCATATACAAGTCATCTATAGCTGCTTTTGCATGTCTCGCACAAGGCTGAAGAACTGTGACAGGCCATGTGGCTTTCAAAGGATAAATAAACTTTTCCCTTTCCGGGAAAAGTTTGCCAACTCTTCTAGTAGAATTTTAAGGTGATGGCTAGGCATGATGTCATCTCACAAGCAAGAATTCCAGTAACAGACTCTAGCAGATAAGGGCTTCAGGAAGACTAATGTGTCACTCCATAAACTGTGTTTAAAATTCTGTTCCATTGAAAGAATGCGTTCTCACAGTTGACGTTTTCATACCATGATCTAAACAAGGCTCCCAATGATGTTTGATTAACAAGCCTTCCGTGTTTCTCCATGCAGTCACATCTCCCAAATACCTTTTCTTCTTTATCCCTTTCTCTTTTCTGTTTCCCTGTGCTGAGGATCAGACTCGGTACTTGCTCTCCCACTGAGCTGGATGCCCAGCCGGTGCTTCTGTGACAGGGTCTCTCAATGGATAGTCTAGGCCAACCTTGGACTAACAATACCTCTCCATTAGCCTCCAGAGCCCTGGAATTCCAGGCACATACCGACATACCACAGTATCTGCCTGGCCTTTGCTTTTATTTTATTTAGTTATTTATTTTCATCAGTGTCTTGAAGAAACTAGATTATTCCTACAGAACTTCGGTTGGGATTGACTGTACCCTCACCATGTACTCAACATGCAACTATGTACTCAGTGCAACTAATTTTTTTTTTTCCAAAATCATTTTGTAATAGACAAATAGGCAGTCTCAGTGGCGCACACCTGTAATGCCAGCACTCAGAGAGGCAGAGGTGGGCGGATCTCTGTGAGTTTGAGGCCAGCCTGGTCTATAAAGCGAGTCCAGGACAGCCAAGGCTACACAGAGAAACCCTGTCTCAAACACACACACACACACACACACACACACGAGACAAGCAATGTTGCCCAAGCTGTTTCCAGCCTCCTGGGCCTAAGCTTTCTCCCTGCCTTAGCCGCCTGAGTAACTGTGATTAGAGGCGCACACCTAGGACTTAGAAGGAAAATCTACCTCTCCCAGGCACAGCCTCTGCACTGAAGACAGAGGCATGTCCTCCGGTCACTTCACCACAGAGACAATTCC
This sequence comes from Rhombomys opimus, assembly GCA_010120015.1. NCBI lineage: Eukaryota > Metazoa > Chordata > Mammalia > Rodentia > Muridae > Rhombomys > Rhombomys opimus. The sequence continues at coordinate 1,098,096 of REGO01000030.1, forward strand.
TGGCTTTGGTCCAGAGCGTTCTTGAGGGAAAATACGTGGTAAGCGGAAAGAAGACTTCAGGATCACTGCACCATAGTGACAACAGCGGTGCTTGCAGGGGACAGGGGCATTTCAAAAACCATAAGCAACACTCAGGGAGAGAAAACAGCACCCTCAGAGAAAAGTTGGCTCCTAAATACAGACACTAATCTCCCTTCCTCTGATTCACAAATGCTTCTTTTTAAGGCAGTATTCTGGCTGCACACCAGAAGAGGGCACCAGATCTCACTGTGGATGGTTATGAGCCACCAGGTGGTTGCTGGGAATTGAAGTCAGGACCTTTGGAAGAACAGCCAGTGCTCTTAACCTCTGAGCCATCTCTCCAATCCCTCAGAAACACATTTTATTTTCCTATTTGGTGGGGAATGGCAACCTTCACACAAGCTCCAGGTAAATCTTGTTTTGGCATTAGAATCAACAGCCAGTGAAATCTGGGCATTGCTGTGTTCTTTTTGTACTCATGACCGAGATGGCCTGAGAAACTTGGCTACAGCTGTGTAACCTCAATAAAGTTGGTTGTGTGATAACCAGGGTTTTAGGTACCAATTAATACACAGTGAATGCCTCCAAAACCTACAGGTTTACGAGAACAGTAAGCATTTCTCATCTCACACAATTCTGGCATTTGGGAGTGGTTCCGCTGAGCAGTTGTGGCTCAAGAGCATCAGGATATTACAACAGGATGTCAGTTAAGGCCATTAGGATCCACTTCTTGGCTGGGGACAAAGGACACACTTTACGGGTTGCTCTGGCTGCGGCGGTATGTGCTTGCTACAAGGTGGACTTCTCTCTAAGACTCCTCAAGTCTTCCCACGATACAGCAACAAACTCCCCTGAGGGCAGATGTCCCTACAGACCAAGGTGGGGGTCATGATGAGGGTGGCAGCCTCCAAATTTCCCGTAATCCCCTTCCTGCAACAGCTCTGTGGTCCAATGCAGAAGGAGTAGGGTGAGGGCATGGTGCTGGCAAGCCAGAGCGAGCAGGGCTTTCTTGGATGCTGGGTGCACACAGTCTCAGCAGGAGGTTACACTCAGCGTGAGACTACACTGGCCTGATATCTAAGAGCTCAGGGAAAGCAGAGGAAGGATTTACGGAAGTCTCTAGAAGGCCTGGGAAAAAGGAGTTACCAAGTTGCCCTCATCCACAAGTTTCCCCAGTTCCCACTCCTCACAGCAACTGCCCCCACAAAAGCCTCCTTTCTGGGCCTGTGAAAAATCTGAGGCAATCATCCTCATCCTCATCGAAGCCCACATATGCATGCACACACTCTGTGGTGAGCAAGCAAATGCGCGGCGCGCAGACACACACACACACACCATGGTGCACACACACTTAGGAAAAGACAAAATATGGTAGGGGGAGAAAGGCATCCAGGTGGTGGTGACACACGCCTTTAATTCTAGCACTTGGGAGGCAGAGGCAGGCGGATCTCTGAGTTCGAGGCCAGCTTGATCTACAGAGCGAGTCCCAAGAGAGCCAGGGCTGCACAGAGAAACCCTGTCTCAGAAGAAGGAAAGAGAGAGAGAGAGAGAGGAAGGAAGGAAGGAAGGAAGGAAGGAAGGAAGGAAGGAAGGAAAGCAGGCAAGCAGCTGTATTCATGCTAACATCAGAACAGAAGGGCAGCTGCAGCAGACTGTAGCTCTGCCCCAGTCTGTTTGGACCAGGAGCTGGGTAAATATTTGGAGAATGCAGGCTCCTCCACAGGCTGCTCAAACTGTCCTCGTTCCCCGCTTTCCTCCCAAAGCCTGGCCGTGCTGGAGTCACAGAGACTCATCTGGGCACTAACCCGTAAACAGAAATTTTAAAAATCATCCAGGGAAACCAGGAAGCAACGCTTCTCTCTGAGGAAGCGACTGATGGAAAACTTTCTAAAATAAGCCGCACAGCTTCGACAGCAGGGTTTGCGTGCGACACAGCTAAGCCTCCCCTCTCCCCCTTCCCCCCGTCCCGCTGCATGATATCACAAAATAGAACTTTCAGCCTGCAAGAGCGTAGAGCTGAGTAAATACCAAATACTTTTAAAAGAACGAGGGGGAAAAAAAAAGTCTCTCTGCAGCCAGTGTGTTTCCCAAACAAAGTCTGCATAGCTGAGGCAAAGGGAAGCATGTTATGGAAATGTTATGGAAATAAGGGGTATAAGGGCCCAGAAAGAATAGCGAGGTGGGAGGACCCTCGGGGTAGAATTTCAGACTGCTGTGTACACATCCGTGTCCTTCCACGGGGCCTTTAACCTCCTGTACTCTTACTTTTCTCTTCTGGAAGTTGAGAAGGTTGCCCTAGAAACATCTAAGGGCTGCCTGGTGGGAGGCCTGAGTCCAGGAGAGATGCGATGGGATTGAGGTCAGGGTGTAGCTTCCGCTTGGTTCATGTGCCAGGAGCCCTTCATGAAGTGTTCTGTCTGGAGAGGCAGCCTGGCTAATAAGTGGAAACAGAGGCCCCTGAAGAGGGAGCACCCTGTGGAAGGCGGTGACAGAGGATGAGGATGAGCGGATCAGCCTCATGAAACAGCGCAGAGAAGCACAGAACCTGAGTTCGCTTTCCAGCACCTTCATCCGGCCACTCACAAATGCCTGTAACTCTAGCTCCAGGAAATGTGAGGCCCTCTTTGGCCTCTGAGGGCACCCGCACATATGGGACCACCATTCCCACAGACACACACATAGACACATACACATACACACACACACACATATACACACAAATAAAAATAAATATTTAAAGTAAAAACAAATCAAATAAATCCCCCGAAGGCAGAGCTTCCCCCACCCCCACACGCAGAGGCAACCAGAGAGCTACCAGAAATTATATTTCCCTGGGCAGACCTAAGAGAATTAAAAGTGAGGGCTCAGACATCTGTTCACCCATATTCATAGCGGCTGTGGCAGCTAGTTTTCATTAGCAAGCTGACACAGCCTGGAATCACCTGGGAAGAGTCTCAGGGCAACAGATGGGGTTGGCCTGTGAGTAGCAAGTCTGTCAGGACTGTCTTGGTTACATTCATTAAAGCGGGGAGACCCTCCCATCATGGGCACCGCCAGTCCCTGGGCTTGGGTCCCGGGCTGTGTCAGAGTAGAGGCAGGGCTGAGCACTAAGAAACATGCCTTTTTCTCTGCCCTCCTTCAAGAATCAGCTCGGAGCAGCAGGAAGCAGGATGGGGAGGCGGCCCCAGACACGGGAGACAGGTGTGGGGGCCCTTCTAATGGGTATGGAATCTTTGTTGGGGGGGGGAGAATAAAAGGTCTCAGGTGTATATAAACATAATGATTACAAAACACGGCAAGCATATTTAAGAACCATGACTTGTGCACCTGTGAGTGATTAAAATAATAAACGATGTCTGTATTGCTTTTCCCTGGATTTTATGTATTTGTTTGTTTATTTGAGATAGCCACAGCTGGCTTGGAGCTCTTGTTGAGCCCTTCCACCTCACCCTGCCTGGGCGAGTGCTTGAATTTCAGACATGTGCCAGCACTCCTGGGATTTTACCACAACTTTTTTGTTTGTTTGTTTGGTTTGGGTTTGTTTTGTTTTGTTTTGTTTTGTTTTGAGACAGAGTCTATGTAGCTGGCCTAGCTGGCCTGAAACTCACTCCGTAGACTAAGCTGGCCTCAAACTCACAGAGATCTGCCTGCCTCCGCCTCCCGAGTGCAGGTTTCATAACTGTGCTTTTGAGGAAGAGGGCGGGCAGGAAAAGGGAGCGCTAAATCTACAGAAGAGTTTGTCAAAAGAGAGAACTGCCATTTTTAACAGTGTCAAGCGTTCAGTGAGGATAGACTATAAATGATTATGTTCATTTGATGTTCTTAGATTTCTTTCAACAGTATTTTGGTTTCCGTTAGTGTAGCAGTCTTGCGCTTCTTATTTTTTATTTATCAGCATCATCAACAGGGTTTCTCTACATAGCCCTGGCTGTTCAGGAACTGACTCTGCAGATCAGGCTGGCCTTGAACTCACTGAGCTCGGTCTCCTTCTGCCTCCTGAGTGAAGGGGTTAAAAGTGTGCCCACCATGCCCAGCTTTACCACAACCTTTAAAAAGAAAAACTGTGAGCTGCTCCGTTTTGCGTGCTCCTGTTAAAGTTTTGCTTTTGGGTAGTTCTGAGTCAGAGTCTCAGGCTGGCCTGGAACTCTCAATCTCCCTGCATCTCCAGGAAGCCTCCCTTTCTCCTCTTGTTCTCTCAGCAGCTGTTCCCCTTTGCCTTTTTTCCCTGCATCCTTCCAGCTTCACCCTTTCATACCCAGTACCCAGCTCCTTGCTATTCCCCTCTCAGAGAGGTCCCCCTCCTCTCTGAGCGGCTTGTTGAAGAACTCCTTCCAACTACGCAAGGCCACTCCTGGGAAAAGGACGCACATGCAGGCCTTTCTGCCGACATATTTTTAAGGTACTGGAGGCTCCCCTGACACACTGTTCTCTGTCGAACTGGACCGCTATCCATGGTCTTAAAGAATTAGTTGAGGGACAGAATGCCCAGCAGTTGTAATTTTCTTTTTCAATATACAACCCCCGAGTCCTTGGTTAAAAGTCCCTCAGCCAGGCATGAGCCCCAGAGGTGTCGAAAGCCTCAGAACACGACACATCCACAAGACCACAGCCTCGCCTCTGTTGCCTGCCTGCCTGCCAAAAACACAAAAATCACGAGGAAGGGATCGGATGAAAATTCAGACTGGGGCTCTGCAGAATGCCAAGGTAACGGCAGACTCGGAAGGCCTGAGGGGCTGTTCCAGCTGAAAGAGACCAGAGGCAGCCTCAGATGCAGGGTTCAGGCTGGGATCCCACTCGGAATGTTGGGACTGTATGAACAGTGACATTCGGGTGAGGCTTATGAATGAGGCGACATCTTTGAATTGGGGCCCATTCCAAGCTGCGGTGGTTGGACTGGGGCTGAGCGTGAACATGCCTTTGTATCTGGGAGGTCACAGACAAATAATTAGTGTCAGACAGTCCCTCTGCCTTTGAGTGTGGTAGGCGGGACAAGGAGCTTTGAAACCCGTGGAACTTGGAGCATCGCTGAAGGCCAGCACTGCCTCTTCCTCTGAATGGTGGGGTTCATCCTGCACCTCCTCCAGGGGATGTTTTAAGAGTTCAGTGAGATGATATATATAAAAGGCTTAGTCTGGTCCTTGGCACTGAGCAAGCTCTTCTCTACCCCTTGGCATCTTCTTCATGTTACAAGTTCACAGGCGACCCCACTAGCGTGCTCCTAACAGCATCTTACGTCATCACCTGCCGCTGCCTTGAACTTACAGAGATCCACAGTATTAACGTCTTTCCATGTGAATTATCAGTCGGGCTGCCCAGGAGAAGATAAAAGGGAGCATTTGGCTATACAGAGGGTCACTTCCAATGTGAGCATGGTCAGTCCAGACTGCTAAGGAGCTGCTGTGGGCCGAGAGATGGGTGGGGAACCCCAACTGATGACTGCAAAATCCTTCACAAGCCGAAGCCAGCGCTCCCCATTTCCTTGGTGATTGCATTCCTACCAGAGCTGGGCAGGAAACAAACTGTGTGCACAATGCGAGGCTTGATTTTTAAGGCTCAGAGCATCACTGTAGGATCTATACAAACACCATGCGACAATTCTTGCAGAACTTTTTCTAACGATTGCAGAGGGACCCAGCTGTCCTGTCTCTCCCATCAGAAGCCCAGAGCAGCCTCCTCATGGCTGAGCCAGAGTGCACGTGTGGTGGGTGGTAATATCGAACAGTCCCCATAAAATTAGAAACTGTTCCCACGGTGAGCCCTTGAGAAAGGGAAGGGAAGGGAAGTTCTGAAGGCTCCTGTGGAAAAAACAGAGGTCTGGGAAGCATGAAAAGGAGCCAACCAATGACAGGACAGTTGGAAGGCAAAAAGCTCCAGGCCACATCTATCAGGAAGGAATTGTTGAGAGTGGTGAGGAAGGTTTCCTACCTATTAGAGAGAGACCTCTGAGGAGCTCCCCACCTGCGGTCCCAGGGATCGTATACCAGCCAGGAGCAATCGATCAAAGATCCTTTTCTATACTGGCTATCATGTGCGATGGGCCCCTCACCTTTCTGGCCACTTCCCACACCAAAGGTGTAGCTTGGGAAAAGAAACAAGAGGCCACATACTCTCTCTCTCTGTCATTGTACCCTAGTAGTTGGTCCCCTTAAGGACAAGATTTACATTAGAAACTTTAAAAAGTTAAAAACAAACAAACAAACAAACAAAAAAAATACCCTGTCAAGTATGATGGCATGTGCCTTTAATCCCAGCTCTCAGGAGGCAGAGGCAAGCTGATCTCTGTGAATTCCAGGATAGCAGAGCTACATAGTCTGGAAGAGACAAAAAGCAAACAAACAAAAGAACATTGGCAACTTTAACCTCCCAAGGCCAGACTAATGTTTCATTTCACGGGGAGATTGCTAATGTTCTCAGAGAGTCCCTCCTCCCCGTGACAGCTGGAACACTCCGTTGCTGCTTTAAGTGATGGGGTTGCTTTCAGGGTGATGCTGGGGACAGCCAGCTGTGGGACTACAGCTGCACAGGTCTCAGGCTGGGGAGGGGCAGGTCAGGAAGAAGGCAATTAGTTCTCTTTGGCCTTAAAGTGGTGTGTAGGCTGGAATTCTTGGCAGCAAGCAACAGAGAGCAAGTCAGCACGAGAGAGAGGTTCTTCCGGGACACCTTTGGGTGACCTGTGATAGGTGATTGGTTAGTTAGTTGAGCAGTTTTATTGGTTGCGGCATTTGGCCTTGGGGCTGATGTTTCCAGAGAGTCTTTGCATTGATCCCATCCATGCCTGTTAGTTTTCTGTTAACTTGACACAAACTAGAGTCATCTGGGAAGAAGAAACCTCAACTGAGAAAATGCTTTTGTCAGATTGGTCGGAGGCAAGCGTGTGAGGTATGCTCTCGATTAATGACTGATATGGGTGGTTACTAGTTCTGAGCAGTTGTCCTGGGCTGCATGAGAAAGCGTGCTGAGCAAACCAGTGAGCAATGTTCCTCCGTGGCCTATGCTTCAGTTCCTGTCGTTGGGTTCCTGCCTTGAGTTCCTGCCCTGACTTCGCTTCCAGTGGACAGTTCCTTTTCTTCACGCTCTTTATCACAGCAATAGAAAGCAAGCTAGGACATCATCCGGGCCCTCAGATAGGCTTTCTTACAGGACGGTCTCAATGCGGCCTGTGCTTTTACCCCTTCATGGCATTTCTTCGAGCGTGCTAACGCCCACCTCTGCAGTTGTCCATTTCCTGCTTCCCTCCCATGCTGAGTTCCAGGCTCTAGCAGGCAGCAAGTGAGCAGGTCTGTCTGGTCCACTATTTTCCTGTATCCTCCTTAGCACAGCAGCAAGGGGCAGAGGTGAAAACAGCCTGGCAGGTTCTCAGCTAATTATAGGAACATCATGTGGCCTATGGTGTTATGTTTGTGTTGGTTTGAATGCGAACAGCCCCCGTAGGTTCATATATTTAAATGTTCGGTCCCTAGTTGGTGGAACGGTTTGGAAAGGATTAAGAGACCTGGCTCTGTTAGAGGAGTTATGCCCACTGGGGGTGGGCTTTGAGGTTTCAAAAGCCCATGCCAGGCCCAGTCTCTCTTTCTCTGCCTGCTGCCTACTGTAGATCAGGATACAAAGCTCTCACCACTGCTCCAGTATCATGCTTGTCTGCTTCTCCCAGTTAAATGTTTTCATTTACAGGAGTTGTCTTGGTCATGGTGTCTCTTCACAGAACAGTGACTAAAACAATGTCCAAGAGAACTGAAGACGTACCCACTCGCTCATGCACGCGTATTCATCTCAGCCTAACCCGCCAAAGCTAATAAGTAGCAACAACCTAAATGTCCACCAACTGATGAATGGATAAATCAAATGTGCTGTGTAGATGCTATTTGGAAACACTATGCTAAGCAAAATAAGGCAGATGCAAAAGATCACATACTTTGTGACTGCCTTTTCATGCAACTTCCCAAACGTGCAACTCTATGAAGACGGAAAGTAGAGTTCTGGTTGCCAGAGGCTGGGGGAGGAAGGTACCAGGGAGAGACGGGAGGTGATGGGGAGTGACTGCTGGCGGGCGCTGGTCTCCTGCGGTAATGGAAATGCTTAAGAACTTGAGTGTGTTGGTGCGGCATACAAACTAAACATATTCAGAACATTGGCTTGTAAACTTTAAAATGATGACTGTTATGTGAATTGTCTCCTAGTCAAGGAAAAACAACAACAACACTGCCTTGTGTTTGTACTGCGGGATGACTCATCTCCAGGAAAGATAGCAAATCGTGGCTCCGATCCACTCCCAGCCTTTCTGGATTTTCCTGCTAGCTCCGGTTCATGAGAAAAGTTTGCCTCTAAAGGTTACAGTGTTGGCTCCTGGTGTGAGAAAAAGGTGTGGCTGTGCTTTATCGGGGATGTTGTGAGGGCTGCCAGCATCCTGTGGATTTGGTCCATCACTGACGCTTTTATTAACCTTCAGAGAGGAAGTCAGAGGTGGAGATGCCCCCCCCCCCCGCTCCTCGAGATGACTTCTAGGACCGTCAGATTAACAAAAAGCCCCTATTTGACTTCCAGGCCAAATACATCATTTTAACCAATGGGTGAGGGAGTGAGAGAGAGAGAGTGTATGTGTCTGTGTGTGAGAGGCAGAACGAGCATGTATATGTGAGAAAACGTTTTTGCGATAGTGTATGTGTGTGAGAGTGTCTATGTGTGAGAATCTATGTATGTGTGTGAGTGTGTATGTCTGTGTGTGCATGTCTGTGTGTTACAAATCCCGTTTAGACCTGTGATTCACTTTATGGGAGACGTCACATGTTTACCTCAGAGGCGAAAGGAAATGCTCTGATGGTCTCTGCTCATAAGCAGCCAAGCACACACAACATAATGGCTGTGTGCAGTTCCAGGCCTGGAAGGATGAGCGCAAAGATGGGGGCGGACACTCCCATGTGGACATGCTCGGAGGGCCTTCCTTGGCTGGTTGAAAAGGACACTTTCAGGACTTGTCTATTTGGATGTTTTGTTTTGAGGCAGGGTGGAAAGAAAGGACGGATCTTTGGCGTGTACCCTTCCTGAGCAGCAGGACGGTTATGAGAAAAATCCTAGTTAGGAACGAGACAGGCAGGGTCCTCTGAGGTGGCTCAGGGGATGAAGGCACCTGCCTGCAGGCCTGGCCTGAGCTCCATCCCTGGACCCACATGGTGGAAGGAGAAGCTGTCGTCTAATGTCCGTGTGCATCTCCGTGTGTGCGAGGGTATTTGAGAGTGAGTGTAACACTGTGTGTCTGTGAGGGTGAGAGTATTTGTGAGCGTGTGAGTGCTTGTGAATGTGTGTGTGAGAGTGCGAGTATCTTCGTGTGAGTGTATTTGTGAGAATGTGTGTTTGTGAGTGTGTATGGTATGATGATTTGAGAAAGGTTCTTCTTATGTAACTTAGGATGATTTCAAACTCTGGTGTCTCCCCCTGCTTGTCTCCCAAATGCTGGGGGTAAGAGGTGCTTAGGATCTACAAAAAGACGCTCTGGAATCTGAGCAGAAAGGATGCTTGGGAATGTTCCCCTCACATCTTTTGGTTATTACAGACAACAAACAAACAACAAAAACCTGAGGTCTGTGAAGAATAAGTAAGCCACTGTCTGTAAGCACAGTGTAGGTAGTCCCTGTTCAAATAGCACTTAGACGTTATTCTTATGCCCATTCTACAGATGAGAAAACCAAGCCCAGAATGGGTAACGTCCAAATGACACAGCTGTTGAGTAGCAGAGCCTGGTCTGATGGACTCCCGATCTCAAGATTTCTGGGTCTCTAGAAAGTTTCCTTTCTCAGTGAACTCTACTTTCTCCACGGGGATCCTCTGTGAAATGAAAACCCACGGTCCATCCCAGGCAGCAGTGTAAAGAAGGCTCCTACGGCATGGCTGGGAATGCCAGCTACGCTGAGCCTAGGGGACAGGGAGGGCCCAGGTTCCAGCAGCTGCTGGGATTTTCAGGAGCTGTCGGGTAGGAGGTAAATCTGCACAGGTAGGGAGAGCAGCATCCTGGCAGGGCACCTGGACCAGTGTCCCTGAGGTGCGGGGAGGGGAGTGTAGACTGCAGACAGGGACAACGGGAGAGGGAAGGAGACTTAGGGAGCTACACTCTGCTCTAACAGCTGAGGAAAGTGAGGCCAGGCAGAGCGAGTGAAGTCCTGTCTGCAAGCACAGCGTGGCATCCCACGCCGACTCCCACGCCGTTTTGAAAATGGGCTCTTCTCACGATCCGCAAGCCAAGTCTCTCAAAAGAGGCAAGATGGGAGACAGCTTGCTCAGGTCTACCACAGGCTGTAGTAACTGTGTTCTCGTTCCTCTCGTGGGCTATCAGTCTACCCTGATACGCTGCTCTCGCTCTTGGTTCGGATAACCTCAACCTGCTTCCAGCCTGCCTCCCTTTCCTGAACTAAATGCTGGTCTGTTGAGACTGAGGGTTTACCATTCTTTCTGGAGGGACTTCTGAACACGTGTTTAGCTCCCTGACTTCCTTCTCTGTGTCCTCTAGGGGGCAGAAGCGAGCCGCTTGTCCATTCTTTGGACGGATCCTTGAGACTTTCCCAAACTTTTATAAGAAAACAAATGCCCAGAGGCGACCAGGAAAGCTTTCTCTTTAGGTTGAAATATGATCTCAGTGAGATGGCTAGTGAGATGACTCAGATGGTAAAGGCTCCTCCTGTCAGGCCTGACATACCCGGGCTTGTGGACACGTGAGTGCTGCACCCTTGACAAAATTAATAAATAAAATAGGTAAAACAAAACAAAACAAAACAAAAAACAGTATGATCTAGGCCAGGTGTGGTAGCACACACCTTTAATCCCAGTTCCTTAGGAGGCAAAGGTAGGCAGATCTCTGAACTCGAGGGCAGCCTGATGTACATGGTAGTTCTGGGGTCGTCAGTGAGACCCTGTGTCAAAGAAAAAAGAAAGAAAAACCCGGTGGCGGGCCCTTGCCTTCAATCCCAGCAAAAAATCTGTGCGCCACCATGCCTGGCTCAGACTGCAAACGTTTTAACACCGGCAGCAAGGCGAGTACCTCTGGCGTCTTCGTTAGGCAAACAAACTGTGCCTTGTTCCTGCGCTGTCTTATCTCTCCTCTTCATTTCCTTACCATTGTGAGGGAAACACTCAACCGGGGCATGAGACACCCGGTCCTTGTCTGAAGATGCAGGATCTGTTAAGAACAAAATGGCAGCGTTGAAGGCTTCTCACTTCTTCCTCACTGAGGAGAGAAAATGCTCAGCCACCAACACACCAACACATATAAGCAAAATTGAGCAAATGCTGCTGGAGACAGATGGATAACAGCCAAGTGCGTCTGTGACCACTAAGATCTCAAGATGCAGCCAGGCAGTGGTGGCTCACGCCTTTGATCCCACCACTCAGGGGTCAGGCGGTCTGGGATCTCTGTGAGTCTGAGGTCAGCCTGGTCTGCAGAGTGAGTTCCAGGACAGCCAGGGCTACACAGAGAAACCCTGACTCTGAAAGCAAACAAATAATAACAAAAAAAAATTTTTTTTTCAAGATGTTTGGGGGCACAGACATCAAGATGGCTGTCGGTGAAGGATGAGGGGAGGAACAGATGTGTGCAGGAGAGAGAGGGCAGGCTTGAAGCCCAGTGGGAGGGGGTGGTGTGCAAGGACTGGAGTCCTCCTTGGGCACTAGGTTTCTGGGGTAGGTGAAGTTGGGGAGGGGGGGATGTGTCAGCAGTGATTTGAAGGCAAAGTTTTCATGTTCCCAGAGGTGAAGAGAAATCCCTCCAGAAAACAAAATGTAGGGCTAGGCATGTACTTAGTTGTGTGCCCAAGGCCCTGAGCCAGATCCCCAGCACCTCATAAAACTGGGCACGGTGGACGTGCCTGGAATACCAGCACTCGGGAGGGGAAGCTAGAGGGATTAGGAGTTCAAAGTCATCTTCTGCAGTACAAGGAGTTGAAAGCCACCCTGGCTATATGAGGCCCTGTCAAAGAAAAACAAGAGGAGGAGGAGGAGAAGGAGGAAGGTGGGGGGGGAGGAGGACGAGAGGGAGGAGAGAAAGAAAGAAAGAAAGAAAGAAAGAAAGAAAGAAAGAAAGAAAGAAAGAGAGAAAGAAAGAAAGGAAGAAAGAAAGGAAGAAAGGATTGAATGTTAACTCCATGGTGCTATACAACACTCTGACCCTTAAAGCCCACATACTGCCAACATATAAATGGGTCCAGGCAGGACTTCGGGGAGGCTGCCACTGGGCCAGGGCTTGTCCACATAAAGCAGTTGGCAGAGAGGGCTGAGTGGAAAAAGAGGAGGAAGCTGAGATAGTTAAGAAGCGTTTTAAAATTTAGCATAAGGAGCTCCATCATCTATGAGCTCGCTTGCATCCCATTCTGGAAAAAGCAAAGTGACTGAGTCAGAAATCACATCTGTGGCCTCTGGATTGGGGGGCTGTGGTGGACTCCCACCACCTGAAAGGAATGGCTTTGGGGTGATGGAACTCTTTCAGATGCTGAGGTGATGGTTATCCAAGTGCACATACTTGTCAAAACACATTCAAGCACGCTTGTTGAAAGGGTTTTACTGTATGCAAATTATAGCTCATAAACTCTACTCAAAGCAAAACTGCAGGAGTTGCCAAATATCACAAACCAGAACTAAGCTGATTCTGAGAGTGAAAGCTCTTTAGTGTCTAAAATGGATGTAAACGTCACACGTGCACATTTGTATCAACAGGAAATGGGAGAGACACGAGTCCATTTGTTTAATAAGGCATCTTACTAATTCTTTGAGAATTTTACATATAAGCAAAATAGATCTTTACAATAGTAACATACATACATACAGAGAGAGAGCAAGAGAGAGACATTTGTTTTTTGAAACAAGGTCACATGTGGTTCAGGCCAGCCTCCACCTCAGTACATAGCTGAGGGTGACCTTGAACTCCTAATCCTCCTGCTTTCACCTCCTGAGGGCCGGGAAAGGGTGTGTCCAGACACACGTGGTCTTTCTTGGGAGAGTTTAGGCCGGACAATTACACAGAACCAGTCACCTCTGCTCTAAATTGGCTTCAGAGTCCTCCTTTTCTGGACAGATAATTAAGCCTCTGCTGAGACTATTACTACTTCCCTGTCTTTCCCCTCTGGCCCACCCTTCCTGGGTTTAAGTCTGGGCAGCAGAGGAGGTGGCAGTTTGGGTGCTAGCACCTGTGCTGTCCTCCAGAGCTGAGGGGCTTCCATGAAATGTGCTTTTTACACCTGACTCACCGGTGTAATCCCCAGTTAGGGGCTGGGGGCGCCAGGGGGGTTCACATGGTTCCTGTGTCTTGTGTTGGTTCTGCACACTGAACCGGCTTGAGGTCCTATTCACTTCCTAGCCTCCCCGCCCCAAGCTTGAGCTCTTGACAGATCCCAGCTCTTGGGGAGTGGGGGTGGGGGTGGGGGCGGGCGGAGGTGTGGTTCAAGATAACAGTTTCTCTGTGCAGCCCTGGCTGTCCTGGACTCACTTTGTACACCAGGCTGGCCTCACAGAGACCCACCTGCCTCTGCCTCCTGAGTGCTGGGAAGAAAGGCATGTGCCACGCCCTGCTAGGTCCCATCTCTTCACTCACACCCTCCTCTGCATTCCCAGGGACGATTAGGGACTTTTGGGTTTCTCGTGGGCCAGGGGAACTTTGTGTGGGGTTAGGAGACTTCTCTCTCCCAGGCTGGTGACGCCGTGCTCCTGCCTCAGCGCGCAGCCATTCCAGGGACACAAGGACTCACCCTCAGGGAAAGCCACTTGCTCCGTGACTCTATCAGAGGAGCACGGCACAGACAGCTTTTGTCTTTATAGTGCTTTCAACCTTTGTAGAGGTTTCTCCTCTCCTTGCACCACTCCGGGCTTTGACGCCGGCTGAGCACATGGGCCTTCTGTCCACAGAGCTCCCTCCCAGCCCCAGAAGGTCTTTCATGTCTGCCTTCTGTCATATTGCCGATAGCCCGGGGACAGTGAGAAGGCATAGCTCACTGGTGATGAGTGCGCCTTGGAGAGGCACTCAAGGAGTCTTTCCATTACTAGGGCATTAAGAATGATAGCAGGGCATGGTGGTGCACGCCTTTAATCCCCACACTTGGGACCCAGGGGCGGGTGTTTCTCTGTGACTTTGAGGCCAACCTTAATCTATTATGTAGCCATGGCAACAAAATAGAGAGGCCCTGTCTTACAAACACAAAAGACTAGGATTTAAAAAAAAAAAAAAAAAAAAAAAATGAGATGGCCCTTCCCAAGAGGGTATTTCAGTTGGTCTGTTAATGGGTGGGCTTTAAAATAGCACTCAAAGCCAGGCATGGTGGCACATGCCTTTAATCCCAGCATTTGGGAGGCAGAGGCAGGTGGATCCCTGTGAATTCAAGGCCAGCCTGGTCTCCTGTCTTGGAGTCCAGGACAGCTAAGGCTACACAGAGAAACCTGTCTTGAAAAACCAAAACAAAATAAAATAACACTTGGTTTTCAGCCTGGTAGAATTCTCATCCCTGTAGTTAACAACTCTCACACCACCCTCTCTTCCCCAAGCCTGTTCCTCCTCTATGTTTCGAATCCACCTAAACTACTCAAGCCAGAAGTTGGGAGCCCTGAAGTTGGGTGCGTGCTTACAAATTTAGGTATCACCATGAGTTTGAGGCCATCCTGAGCTACATAATCAGTTCAGGGTCAGCCTGGGTGATATAGTAAGACCTGTCTCAAAACAAAATAAAATACCATCTAAAAAAAGATGCTGAGACCCTTCACGGACCCCTTAATCTTATTTTACCTTCCACAACCTATCTATCCCTGGTCATTTCTTCCCACACCATAGCTTGGTCACTGTTCTGTTGCTGTGAGGAGACACCATGACCAAGGCCACTCTTATAAGAGAAAGTGTTTACCTGGGGGTTTATTTGCAGTGTCAGAGGCTTAGTCTGTCTCTCATGGCAGGACGCATGGTGGCATGCAGGCAGATGCTGAGAGCTACATCCTGATCTGTAGACAGACAGACACACAGACAGATACACACACACACACACACACACACACACACACACACACACACTGGGTTTGGCAAAGCCAACCCCCCAGTGACATAGCCATACCTCCTAATCCTTCTAATCCTTTCAAATAGTGCCACTCCCTGGTGACTAAGCATTCAAATGTATGAATCTATGGGGGCCAGTCTTTTTTTTTTTTAAGATTTATTTATTATTTATACAATGTTCTATCTGAATGTACACCTGCACGCCAGAAGGGGACACCAGAACTCACTATAGATGGTTGTGAGCCACCATGTGGTTGCTGGGAATTGAACTCATGACCTCTGGAAGAGCAGCCAGTGCTTTTAACCACTGAGCCACCTCTCCAGCCCTTGGGGGCCATTCTTAGTCAAAGGCCCATGTGCCAGAAGTCTCCCTCCTTAGTTGACAATTCAGTCTTTCTCAGCTGAGTGGTTGAGATGATTTTCTGACGGATCCTTCTGTCTCCAGAAGAGACGTTTTGCTTCCTAACACTCCACCATCTGGCAATGGGAGTGATGGTTTCGAACTTACAGCAGGATGTTCTGCTTAAGCCCGTGTCAGGTCTACTGGTCCCCGTACTTGTGTGACACTTTGAGATTGCTTTCTAGTCCAATCAGCAAGAACTCTCCAGGAGCACAGCGTCAGCTTGCCTCTCCATTGGGCACTTGTGCCCCAGAACTACTTGGAGCCAGCCATAGGCAGGAGACAGCTTAGTCTCCCAGCAGGTAGCACAGCCAGGCCGATGATGGTGTGACAAAGAGCACCAGCCCCGGAGTTAGAAGGCACCTTGGTATCTCTGGCTTCAGTGTATTTTCAGGACTGAGAAATTCGCTTGGTCAGCCTCACTTCAGAACTGGAGACATAACAAGGCCTGGTTTTCTGCCTCTCGAGTTCTGCAGGGCCGCTAGACACAGGGAAGGGGCCAGGTGGGTCAGAGGGACTGGGGCATGCTGGCCAGGGGTGGGCAGCCATCAGTGAGAAGACACCAGAGGCAGAAACTTAGCTCAGGGCCTGGGCTTAACGTAGTCTCAAGCTGGAAAATGGGTCAAGGCGACAATGGGCTTTTTGTCACCTGTGTGACTCTAATGATGTCCATGGGGTCAGCACAAGCACCTGGCACCTGGGGCTATAATAACAATGCTGTGGAACACATTTAAATACAGACCTCACTCCTCTCTCAGTGCTGATTTGCTCGGGGCCCACCGGATTTATCCGGCCTGCTCCCATTCCCACCATCACAGGGATTGTTTCACTGTAAGTACTCACAGTGTGGCGTGACCGAGACTTTCTGGACCCCGTAGTCACAGAGGTGAAGACTGGACCCTGGCAGCGAGACTTCCTGTGTGGCTGCCCTAAGCAGCAAGAGAGGAGGCCACCTCTGTGCTCCCCTGGCTGCCACAGAAATAAACACAGGCCTGAGAGGAGTGGCCACAGACAGAGCAGACCTGCCTGGCCGGGATCCACAGCACCAGGTTCCAATTCTGGTTCCTCCAATCCTTGCAAGATGTGTGACCTTCTAAAGTCCCTAGTATCTCTATGGCACTTGGACAGTAGCAGGCACGTAGAAATGCCATGTGAGTTCCTTCCTTCTCATCCACAGGGAGCCCACTGTCCCTCTCCTCTGTACTACTCAGACACAGGATGGCTTTCTCTTGGCCACTGGAGACATCGGATGTCCACTCCCTTTGACCCCTCCCATGAAGTCCACTCTTCCATCCCTCATCCTCCCCGCCTTCCATCCCAATAATCAGTGTTCCAGGAATGAGCCAATACAAGCCCAACCCAGGCAGGTTCAGAGCAGCATGGTGTCCTGCCTGGCTCAATGCCAAGAGCTTTGTTCATTCAGCACTGTGGCCTGGGCCACAGCTCCTGAAACCTCCCCAAGGCCTGTTTGGACCTGCCGGAATACTTCTTAGGTTCATTAGTCTGAGCTTACTCGCTAGACTCTCAGCCATGCACGCCAACCTCGGGTACCCTCCCAGGCTGTCTGCGACACCCACTTCCCCCCAACTCTTCCACCCCTCCCTCCCCTCCCTCTCCCTGCTCTGAGAGGCTCTGGCCCTGGAACCGGTCGGAGGACAAAGGTAGAGCAGGGCTCAGACCCTGACTTTAGAGAAACAGGAGCCAGAATTCTGATGCTGATGAACTGAACACAGAAATAGCAAAGCCAGCAGGTCCAGATCCTGTGTCTCTGCAAAACCTCCCACCGGTGACAGGTCCAAGCCCAGGATCCCAGACACACAAGACCCAGAGTTCACTTAGGCCCACTGCTTTACTGACTCAAGGGTGTCTGTGCTTTAGACAGCCTTGCCTCACCATTGCCCCATATCCTGGGGCTAGGAATCAGTGTCTGGAACTTGGGCCTCATGGGTCTAGTCTCTTTACTGTGTAATCATACATTTGTGCTGTTCTCCCACCCACTTCAGCCCCGAGCTCCTCTAGGCTCCTCGTCCTCACAGTGATTGCTCACAGGATTCCCATACTCCTTTTACATCCTGTCCAGGAAGGTCTGTCTCCTCTCATGCCAGCGGGAAGGCCTCTATGACATCCAAGTTAGCAATGTCTAGGGAGTACCCACTGGATGGCCACTGTGGGGAAGGTGAGGACACAGGGACCACACCTGGCCCCGTGGAGCTGACCACGGGGCAGACAAGCTCATGTTCACACTTGCAGGCCAACACCCCAGAATATTCTGCCTCTATATTAATGCCCAACCATTAGGAGTGATGAAAGAGTGTGAGGTTTCTTCCTGAGGTCTTGAAAAACGGTCTTGATTGACCGGTGATGCCTCACATCCCTGTGACTATTCTAAAAAAAGAAAGAAAGAAAGAAAGAAAGAAAGAAAGAAAGAAAGAAAGAAAAAAAAAAAACCCAAAAACCCACAGACTTACATGCTTCAGGTGGGTGAACGAGACACTATATAAATTAGGTCTCAAAAAAACTGTTCACAAATTTGAAAGTTTGGGGCTGGTGGGATGGTGCTAGCTTGCCTCTAGAAGAACCAAGTTTAGTCTTTATGACCCCCATGGGAGAAGGACAGAATCAGTTCCTGCAGGTTGTCCTCTGACCTCTGGCCACACACTCCAGAGTTCCAGCCTAGGAACAGGGAGAATGAGGAAGGAAGAGCGGGTGCCAGAGGTTTTGAGGTGACACGGGATCTGGGTCTACAGACCTTTGCTGTTTCTGTGTTCAGTTTGTCATCCCCAGAATTCTGTTCCTCTAAACTTGGCCGCTGCCCTCCTTCCCTCCCTCCCTTCACCTATTCCAGGACTAGAACTCTCAGTGTTATTCCTAGAGGACAACCCACAATACACCCCACACCCCCAAACTTACAAAACAGGTATAATTGATATGCTCCTGAAAGTTTGTGCCAGGCACAGAAGACCACACCTGTTATTCCAGCAATTGGGAAGGTTGAGGCAGGAGGATCACCTTCAGTTCAAGGCCAGTTTAGTCTGCCTAGGGAACTTCAGGATAGCCTGGGATATCAGGCGAGGCTCTGTCTCAGATTAATTGATCAGTTAATAGTTGAGTAATGAGCAAAATATGTTCTCTCTTCCTACCTTAAAAAGTATTCCTTCACCCGGCACAGTGGCACATACCTTCAGTCCCAGCACTCAGGGAGGCAGAGGCAGGAGGATCTCTGTGAGTTCGGGCTAGTCTGGAAGGCTAGGACTGAAGTTGGAGTTTTAGCACCCCTGGAGTCCCGCAGGCGGTGGGACAGCACAGGAAGTCCACACTGTTTCCCTTTCCATGTGTCCCTAGGATGTTGTGAACCCTGAGGGACCCCACGGGCTCTCTAAGTCACAAGTCGCAGAATGCTTTGCCACCCTGAGATCTAGAAGTGTGTACCCTATAGCCATGGGGTATGATCCTAGGAACTTGGGCCTAGGCCAGACACCATCACAGGTTCAGGTGAACTAGGGTCTTTTGCAGGGAATTCTGGGTATTGGTCCAGGGCCATGCTATCCTACAGAATATTCTGGGGTGTTGGAGATGTCCAGGATAGTAGTCATTAGCAGCCGCTCTGACATTTGGCTAATGCACCTGAGGAAATCAATGAATAAATCGATTGTCTTATGTGTTGAGGGAGAGTCTCACTAAGTTCTTCTGGTTGAAGCTGAACTCATTTCCTAAAGTGATCCTCCCACCTTCAGCCTCCCAGGTACCAGGAACTACAGGTATGCACAGCTGTGCTCATCTGGAACTTCATTTTAATTTAAATTAATAAAATTAATTTAATTTTATGAGTGGCATGAGACGATGCCACTCAGATGGTGGTGATGGTGGTGGTGGTGGTCTCTGTGGTCGCAGCCTGTCTTCCTGGCCAACTCCTTCCATCGCTACAGGCAGAAGAGAGTGGAGAGGGAACTTCAACTGTTCTCAGAGGAAAACTGCCATATAAGGCAGATGCCTGCGGACCGGGGGAGGGGAGCGAACCGAGGCACCCCTCAATTCCTCCTCTCCTGAGATGTTTCGCATAAGAGGCCGGTTTTGGTAACTAGGGTCTGTCAGGACTGTGAAGAAGGCGCTGTTATTTTTTTCTTCTGAGGCCATGTGAATAGGGCAGGCAGAGCACATAGTTTCCATGGCATAATCTGAGGATAAAGCCCTGTGTGTCTGTGGGGGAGGGATAAGGAGAGGCCCTTGGCCCAGCCTGGCTCAGGACTGGGCAGGAGCCCAAGCAGGCACATTCCCTCCCAGTTCCTGCGGGGTCTGGAGCCGCAGGAGGGAGAGGCTGTGCCTGGCTTCCCAGGGCTTTTTGGAAGCTCATTTGGTTGATGATTGGGATGAGGGTGTTGGCTCTTCCAGACGCCTAGACAGGAGGAGGTAGTGGGAAGATAATCTCCAGAGAACTGGGCCAGAGAGAGAGAAAACACTGGGAGACGGAGCAGGCAGAGGAGGTCCTCCTTCATGACCCTCTCTCAGTGATGGAGAAGGTACGAGGGACAACTCCTCCTAGGGGGGAAACAAACAAACAAACAAACAGTGTGACAGGGCATTGCCTGGAGCAGTCTTAGGCAGTGCACATGGCACTATCTCCCTGTGGAGATGTTTGCTGGAGAGAAGAAAAGAGGTCTCTCTCCTCTCCTCCTAAGGCTGGCTTCACGGACAGAAGACAAAGAGCCAGGCACCGGCTTCCTTTAGTGATGACAAGGTACAGAGCTACCAGACCAGTGGTTCTCAACCCTCCTGATGCTGAGACCCTTTAATACAGTTCCTAATGTGGTGACCCCCCCCCCAACCACAGAGTTGTTTTTTTTTTTTTTTCATTGCTTCTCCGTAACCATGATTTTTGCTACTTTTATGGGTCGTAATGTAAATATCTGATGTGCAGGATCGCTCATGTGTGACCCCCGAAGGGGTCATGACCCACAGGTTGAGAACCACTCTACCAGACAGATCTTTTCTTCCCACGTGCAAGCAACACAGATCAGACATCAGTGTGCTCAGTCTCCACACAGCCCTGTCTTTGCTGTGAGGGAAACTATGCCTTATCTTCAGAAGTTCTGCCCTAAATCGTCACTAGTTGCTGCCTCGGGGAACACTTCAAGCCAGGCACTCTGACTCCACACCTCTGCCCCTAACCACCAAGTTCTGGATGTGGGTTTGGGAGTCTCTCCAGAGCATGGGAACTGTTTCCACAGTTCTGACTTATCCAGTTTGTCCCAGCGCGTCTGCCTCAGCCTGCTTCTCTGCACCACCTTGACTCCAGCAGAGGCCGGAGGGCTCACAGGGACCCTGTTCTCTGAGAGCGGCTGCCTCTCTGTAAATTTGCTGTAATCTGCTGGGTGGAAGCCCCAGGCGGCAGAGTTTGCCAAGGACAATCAAGCCTTTCTGAGAGGCCAGCTACGCCACAAGTCTCAGGACACAGCTGACAGACACAATGCCCTCTCTCTCCACCAGGGCAGAAAGGCGTATTATTGCAGGTCTGGTGACTCCAGCTGCTCTGGCTGAGATGCTTATGGTCTGCACATCCCCCTAGAGTTAAAGCCAGAGGCCTGGCAGGGACAGGATTTAGTGGCTCAGGGTCTGGGTGTTTCCTGTCTGGTCTTTCCTCTCAGACTGGTCTCCATATCCTTCATGCCCATCCATAGGTGTGCTCCCCCCCCGCCGACCTTCTCTCATTCTCCACAGGCTTTTTGGTTTTTTAAAGGTTCATTTTTTATTGTAGGTATATGGGTGACTTTGACTGTATGTCTGTTTGCATGTAGAATGCCCCCAGAGGCCAAAAGAGGGCACTGGCTCCTCTAGAGCTGGGGTTACAGGTGATTTTAGCTTTCACGTGGATGGTGAGACTCAAACTCTATTCCTCTGCAGGAGCAGCAAATGCTCTTAACCACTGAGCGATCTCTCCATCTTTCCAGCCCAAATATTTTTTGCTTTTTAAAGATGCATTTTTATTATGTGTATATCAACATATGCCGGTGTGTGTGTGTGTGTGTGTGTGTGTACGTGCAACACATGTGTTTGGGGGCTCAAGGAGACCAGAAGAGGGCATTGGATCTCTCGAAGATGATGGTAGTTGTGACCTACCCAGCATGGATACTGGGGCATAGAACTTGTGTCCTCTGGAAGTGCTGTTGACCGCTGAGCCATCTCTTCAGTCAATCTACAGCATTTTTTTTAATTTTTTTTAAGGCTAGCATTTAAACTACCCAGGAAAGCACAGCATGGTGTCTAAGCTCTCCTCCACATGACCTTTCGTTTTTCTTTTCCCCTCCTGGCATCTTCTGTTTGGACTCTGTAAACTGGAGGAATTTGGTCATCAGGAATTTTGACAAAGACCCTGAAAATGGCTTTGTTCTTAGTAATCACCATGGCGCGGGTTATTAAGCCTTTAGCATGTGTTGGCACACAGCCAACTGCTCCCCAGCGTCCTACAGCTCAGTGTTCCCCTGGACATGCTGAGAACTACGGGTCTGGAACTTGATGGCCAGGCCTAGCGATGGAGCTCAGATACGGTATTACACCATCTCTGCTGTTTCCCTAGGCTCCAAACAGATGTTTAGTGTCTACAGAACTAGAGGGCAGAAGTCCATTTCAAAGAAGGGATAGGGGTGGACCCTTCTGACCGAGTGGTGCAATCCTTCCCTGGCCTATTTCTACCTTTGCTGGTATCTGACGCCCCCTAACTTACAAACGCTCAACTTTTCTGGTCCAGAAAGTTGAGGAGGCCTTACCTGAGCCCGGAAAGCTCATTAAGCCTGTGCCTGAGGAATACCAAAGGGCTTCATCGTTGTTTTATGACCACACTGAATTCCATTTTGTGGAAGTACATATATCATTTACATAACTAGTTCTCAACAGATGGCACATTTAGTCTATTTTGAATTTTTTTTTCTAATTTAGACAAAGCTGCAGTGAAAAGTTTTTAATAGACATTAGTTCCTGTAAATGTGATTTTGCCCATTAGTATTATAAGTATCATAAAACGAACACTGCAGCAGGTAGTGACCACCCAAAGGCACAAAAGACAGACCCTAGATCCTAAATGTGCTACCTGTTAAAATCGGTGGCAGTACATGCCTGTAATCCCAGCACCTGGGAAGCAGAGGAAGGCAGATCTCTGAGTTCAAGGGCAGCCTGGTCTACAGAGTGAGTTCCAGGACAGCCAGGGCTACACAGAGAGACCCTGTCTCAGAAAACAAAAGAAAACAACAACAACAACAAGAAAAACCATGATGAGTTTCTATCTTTGTTCCTCTCAACAACATTTGTCATAAAAGCCAGCATTATATCACAAAGTCAAATGTTGTTCAGAGCAGAAGACCCTTTTGATTAAGCCAAACCCAAACTCCTGGCATTCAAGATGGCTACAGGAATGACAAATAATGACAGGGAAGTGTTACCAAATGCAAGCTGACACCCTAAGGAAGCCCTCCAGTTTCATGTACACTCAGCTAACTTAAAAACCACAGATTTTGAAGGAACATATTTTTAATTTCTAGTTGCTTCACTCCAGATAACACCCCGGCGTGTGGATTATGATTATTACCTAGATAGACTCTGTTGGGCCCTGTACACAGGCATGCTGATCGTTTGAGAAATGTTTGGGCCAAGACTATAATACAGGGCTAACTTGGCCTATTGCCCTTTGAAGCTGATTTGCGCGGATCCCCCAACCCCTGCCCTTGTGTTTACTTGGCGGCTGAACATCTACAGTTTCTCAGCCTTCTCCGAAGATACAAGCCAAACCGTGGGGCCAGGATATGAAGCCAGCAGTAGGAGAAGACTCCATAGGTTCTGCCTCAACCACTAAGGGTCCTTCGGATAGACAGTGACACCAGCCACGGGTGGGAGGCTGTTCCCAGGCTTCTTAGTCAAATTCAGTGAACTGCAGCTGTGTGGATGTGAAGGACGGGGAATAGTTACAGAGCTGTTGAGAAGACAGGCATTTGCAAACCCAAAAGCTGTCTTGTCTGGGCATTTCCCTGTGCTCCATTTGGTTAGCAAATGTTGCCAGACACATGGCGCCTATCACGTGCCATGCAGGTGGTGAGAGTAGAGCAGAGACGGACAAGCAGGTCCTACCCTTAGAAAGCCTGCAGACATAAAGACACGCAGCAAAGCATTTACATGTGCTATGAGAAAAGACTGAAGAGCAGGGACAGAACAAGCATTTCCCAGCCTAGGCTGACCCCAGGATTTAGAAGAGGATGAGAGCACACTCCGTAACTGTAACGGTCTTCTTGCTTTCCTTTTGGCCACTCATCTTCCTCTCTGGCCAGCCCTGGGCAGGTGGAGGCTGGTAGGATGGATGCCTGCTACCCATGGCACACCTGAAAACACAGTGGCATTTCAGGCTTTACCACTACCGCCTGACATCGGCTGGAGCAAGTGACAGAGAGCTGTGTTGGCACAGATGGGAAGGAAAGGGAAGAAGTGAGGAAAGGTTGGCCGCCTTTTGCCACCTGCCGCCCTTCCCAGCATGGCTATCTAGTGTGCGGGGAAAGCAGGGAAGAGCTGCCTCCTTTTTCTGGACATGGTGCTCCACCTGCCTGGTGCTCCTGGTGCTCTGTAAGAGCAGGCTCATCCTTCCCGACACACAGGAAGACGGCGATCTGATAAAAATGGGTGGTCCTCCCAGGGATACATGTAAAGAGTTTGCTTAACAGCAAAGCAGAGAACTGCTAATTAGAGAGGCGGGAAAGACGGTGAGCTTTTACTTGGGTGGATCACAGGGGACCGGCCCACACTGCAGCGCTTTGCCCTTTTCAGGAAGGTATTGTCTGTAATCTCAGCTTTGATTTTATTGTTGTTTTCACCTCGAAGAACCTGCATATGTCAAACACCCATCCCTCACCTCCATCAAAAACTTGTAGAGCCAGCTGCTCCCCATACTTCACAGAAGGACAGATCCTGGCACTGGGTCTGTATCGAGGGAACAACTGTGACAAAATCACTCACACTTAAACACTATGCTTTTCAGTTTCTGAAACCATCTCTTGTCACTAAGGTAGACTGAACGAGATGTTATCAACTGTACTGATATAAATGATACCCAGGTGGCTGAAGTTAGTGGAAGGGACACTGGGGATGCAGCTGCTCAGGAGTTAGAGGGCTTGCCTGGCGAGCAACAAACCCTGGGTTTGACCCTCAGAAATGCATACACTGGGTTTGGGCGTGCATGCTGGTAATCCCATGCAACAAGTGGTGAGCGCTCTCAGTTTACACGTGAGGAGACCATTAACAGATCCAACTGCTATAGGCACACGGTTTACAATTACAATGGCAAACATCAAATAACTGAACAGTAGAACCTCTAAAAAGAAAAGACTGGGGCCTGGAGAGATGGCCCAGGGGCTGAAAACCACCTGTTGCTTTCCCAGAGGGCCTGGGTTTGGCTCCTTCATCCACATGTTGGCTCACAAAGGCCTGTAACTCCAGCTGCAGGAGGTGTGACACCTTCTTCTGGCATCGGCAGGTACCAAGTACTCACACGGCACACAGACATACGCGCAGGAAAAAACACTCAGACGTGTGAACATTTTTAATAGATACAGTTTTGAAAAGAGAGAGACTGAACAATGAAAATGTTAACTTAACTGGTAGAGCATTTGCTTAACATACATGAATCCCTGGGACCTGTCCTCAACACCACATAGACCAGGCATGGTGGCACATACCCAGCACTACGAAGATGGAAGCAGGAGGGTCAGAAGTTCAAGGCCAGCCTGAGCTACTTGAGAGTCTGTGACAAACAAACAAACAAACAAACAACCCTTCCCAAAGTACTCATGTAAGCAACTAAACTCAATTCGTCATACATAGACACACACACACACACACACACACACACACATACACACACAGACTTAAAAGCAGAAGAGGAGGGGGCTTGTTTGGAAAAAAGGGATTCAAAAGAAGTGAAAAGGGGGGCAAATAAAAATATAAAGTATGAAAATCAAATCAAATAATAGTCTAGGCATGGTGGTGCATGTCTTGAATCCCAGCATGTGCAAGGGAGAGGCAGGTGGATCTCTGGTAAGTTTGAGGCCAGCCTGGTTTACAGAGTGAGTTCCAGGACAGCCAGGGCTACACAGAGAAACCCTGTCTCAGGAAAAAGAAAACAAACCAACAAACAAATGACATAGTTTACCATTTTAACTATTTTAAGTGTACGGCTCAGGAGTGTTATCTATTCACATTACTGTACAACAGTACAGTTCTAGAACTTTTTTCATCATTCCAAACTAAAACTCTAAACTTGTCGAGGGCTGATTTCCCATCTCTGCCTCCTAGCAGCTCTGGGAAATCATCCCACTTTCTGCTTCTCTGAGTTTGACAGCTTTGCATACCTCATACGGATGGAATCCTGCACTGTTTGTCTTTTGTGACTGGCTTGTTTCACTTAGCCTAATGCCCACAACATCCTTAAGCTTCACCCATGTTGACCCCACGGGATTTTTTCCCATCTCATCAGGAATGATATTCCACCGTCTGTACAGCCCTACACGTTTGGGTTGTCTGCTCTTCCGGGCTGCTGTGAATAATGCTGTACTGCTCGTGGGTGTGCAGGCTCAATGTGCTATTCTAAGACAACACTCAGGGGCTGGGCGTGAAACTTGACTAGCAGAGAGCTTGCCCAGCACTGTGCAAACCTGGTGCAGTGGCACATACCTGTAATGTAGGCACTAGGGAGGTAGAGACAGGAGGATCAGAAGTTCAAGGTTATCCTCAGCTACCTAAGGGGCTCGAGAGCAGCCTTGCCCACGTGAGACCCTGTTAACAAACAAACAAAACAGTGGGAACTTATCTGGAGAGATAATTCCGTAGTTAAGAGCATGTGTTGTGGAGTCACGAGGCCAGGGACCGGATCCTAACACCCACACAACAAACCAGACACTGTGAAAGAGGAGCAGAAGACAGGCTCGCTGGAGCTGCCTTGCTTCCAGCCTAACCAGGAAAACACAAACCTCAGAGTCAGGGAGAGAGCCTGGCTCAAACACACGGGTGGCTCGTGACAGAGAACCTTCCCTCGCGATAGAGGGAAGCCCTCTTCTGGAGTGTGCCTCTGTGCAAATACACTTACCCAGACACATGCAACTAAATACATCTTCAGAAAAAGAAGACCCTAACTTGGATGCGGGAGCAACACGCATGTAATGGGTGGCCCTCAGAGGTAAAAGGATCATGGGTTTAAAGCTAGTCAAATAGTGAGATTGTGCACATACAAAACAAAAACAAAAACAAACTAACCAGCAACAACAGTGAAAGAGCTAGAACTTGTGTAAAGTCCCTTGTGGGCTAGGACACGAGCCCCCTCCCACCTTCACCTCCTTGATGTCCAGTCACCCCGAGCCAGTCAACCCAGCCTCTTGAGATGGCTGGCCCTGGAAAGCTTGAAGGGGTTCGATATGGGAGTCATGGGGTAATACAGAAGGGGCATTGGAAAGACCCAGGTTGGCATGAGCCTGGCATAGGGGCTTCTTTGTGATCCACGGGTCTCTGTAACGGTCTCTCTCAACCCTGCCTGTTCCAGACGATGCCCTATGGCTTCTGAGGGTACTGAGCAGGGCATAAGCATTCTACTCCCTTTCCCCACAAGCTCATTTTTCAAAATTAAAAAAAAAAATTAAATTCAAATTAAAACAAAATTTATTTTAGAAACAGGGTCTTTTTATACAGCTCTTGACCTGGAACTCACTGTGTGGACCAGGATGGCCTCAAACTCACAGAGATAAGCTTGCTTGCTTTTGTCTTTCCAGTGGTGGGATTAAAGGCATGCATGCCTGAACCTCAAATTTTGTATATTTTTTTAAATTTAAATTTGAATTTAAATTCGGACCTTAAATTTAATTTTTTTAAATTAAAATTTAAACTTAAAATAAAAAAAAAATCACTAGGCTGTACCTTGGCATTCATATACAGGGCTCGTTTGGGTCTCCTGAGTTACGGGGAAGCAATTATTCACCGTGAGTGCACGGCAGGTCCCTTTCCAGACTGGAGGCTGTGAGCGGAGCCTCCCGCTGTCTGGCTGGACAGTTTCCCACTGTGTGAGGTGACAGCTTGTTCTTGGACAGGAAATTATATAAGTTCCACTTTTTCTCTGATGGCCTGGAAAGTATGCAATCAACACTTGCGGACCTGACATCCTGCAGGGCCTTGACTTCATGGCCGTGTGACCCAAGGTCCTCGGCCACCACCTAAGGTATTTTCCACAGCAAGGGACGAGTGTGGGATTATGGGGTCTCAGACTTATGGTGGAGGAAGGGTTGCGTTCCCTCTGGGGCTTTTGGGAGGGGTGGGAGTTGTTTCCTTCCTGGAGGGAGGCTTTATGGCCACCTGGTAGCCTCGGATGACTTTTGGTAAAGTCCTTTTCGTAGGCAGCGTGGCTCTCAGAGCTGGGTGCCGGCTGCCAGGCCTCAGCAGCTGCTATCTGTCTCTCGGAAGGAAGTTAACACCAGGGGTCTTCCTCATTTCCCAGTCCACACCATCTGCCTTTCCTGTCATCAACCACCGATTAGGATACGGTGTTCCAATTTATCCCACTTTTTCCCTTTTGAGGCCTGGAGGTGACCGGAGGAAGGATGTGGCCTGAAGCTTTAGCGTCTACTGCATAGTCACTGGCTGTACATAGCTACTGAAGCCACGTGCGTCCGGATATTCATTTCAATTAAACATAAAGACAAATTCAGTTCCTTGGTTGTACTAATTTTGCTCATGTGTGTGAGCATTCATGCACTTGTGCATTTTTGCATGTGATTTGTGTGTGTGTGTGTGTGTGTGTGCGCGCGCGCGTGCGAGTGTGTTTTGATACCACACACATGTGGAGACCAGGGGACAACTTTCTGCTTGGTTTCTTCCTCTTACCTTGCTTCTCTCCTTTTATTTTGTTTTAGGACAGGGCCTCTCTTGCTGTGTTACTATGTTGCGTAATGCTGGTTTTCACGTGGGTCCCAGGGATTAAAGTCGGGTTGCCAGGCTTGCACAGGAAACACTTTTCACCTGTTGTGCCAGCTCGGTTGCCCTCTGTTTTCCTTAAAAAATTTTTTTAGCTGGTTTTGGTGGTATACTTCTTTAATCCTAGCATTTGGGAAACAGAGGCAGGCAGGCTTCTGTGAGTTCTGGGCCAGCTTGGTCTACATGGCACTTCTAGGCCAGCCAGGGTTACCTGTGAGACCCCGTCTTTAAAATTAATTAGCTGGGAGGTGGTGACACACGCCTTTAATCTCAGCACCTGAAAGCAGAGACAGATGGATCTCTGTGAGTTCAAGGCTAGCCTGGTCTACAAAGCGAGTCCAGGACAACTAGGACCATTAAACAGAGAAAACCTGTCTGGGAAAACCAAACCAAACAAGCAAAAGAACAAAATAAAATTAATTAATGAGTGTTTTGCGCTTATTTATTCATTTTAAAGACAGTGCCACTTGCCATGACTCACTGGTGAAAGTCGGAGGACAACTTCCAGGAATCCCTTTTCTCCTTCAACCATGCTGGTCCCGGGGATGGCAAGCACCTTTACCGATTGAGCCATTTCACTGGTCCTGATTGGTTCTTCTTGTTGTTGTTTGGTCTTTCTTCTCTGTGTAGCCCTGGCTATCCTAGACTCTATCTGTAGACCAGGCTGGCCTCAAACTCAGAGACCCACCTGCCGCTGCCTCCCTAGGACCAGGATTAAAGCAATCCTCATGTCTGGTGTTCATTGGTTCTTTTTAAGCTGAGCAAATGTATATTTATTAAGAAAAGGAGTGAGGGGGGCTCCAAGGGAAGAAAAGCCATCCTTGGACTTACCTCATGCTCTGGGATTACAGGTGTTGGTTTTGTTTCTTGAGGAAGGTTCTTGTCACGTAGCCCTGGCTGGCCTCAGACTTGGAGACATTCCAGATCTGCCTCCCAAGTCCCAGATCTGCATCTGGGACTGCACACATGTGCCACTGAGCCCGAATTTTAACCGCTCAATAGTCACATGTGGCCAGTGGCTACTGGAACGGACATTGCAGAAACGGAACACACCCATCGCCATGGAAAGAGCCACAGGATATCGCTGTCAGAGCACCACGCTTTCCTCTGCAGTTCTATCTGAAGTGTTTGCCACTGATATCACCCAGCCAGCTCGTCACCCAGCCAGCCTCCCAGAGCTTGAGGTCCACTGAGATTCACAAGCAGAGGCGAGCAGTGGTCAAACGCCTCCCCTCATCACTCAGGACTCGCCCTGTGTTCAGAAGGCTTGCTCTCCCTGAGAATGATACCCGCAGTTCAGAAGTCTCCACATCTTCTAAGTGAACTCTGGCTGGCGGTGGGTGTTCTGCTCTGCTCGCTGGCTGATTGCCAAACCCAGTTAATGGATTTGGCTCTGGGAGACCAGCCTTACCCACTCTTCTCATCTGATGCCTATCCTGACACCACATCTCCTAGGAAGCTGGTCCAGAGGCCAGCCCTTCTGCAGTGACAGGTTCACGGGGTCTCGGCAATTCAGTGTTTCCCCGGAAGCAGAGTTTGGTTACCAGGTTTGGGAGGAAGCAGGGACCAGTGTTTATCTACAAGATCTGTAACTGAGGCTCTGTCCCAGAATAACTCAGCAGGTCTCCACGGTCTAGACAGCCTTGGGACTCCATCAGGGCATCTACTGTACCTGCTGTTTTAGGTGCGATCTCACTGCAGTGACAAGATGCCTGAGAAAAGGAACCCATGAAGGATTTATTTGAATTCACAGTCTGAGGTACAGTAGGACAAACCACACACTGGCCACACTGCCTCCGCAGCCAGGCAGCAGAGAGAGAGGAAGACAGAGAGGGAAGCTGGCGTTCTAATTGCTTTCTCGTTTCCTTCCTCAGTCCAGGACCCCAGCCTGGTGCAGCTCACAGGATGGCTCTTCCTGCCTAAACTCAGCTATCCCAAGCTAGAAACTCCTTCACTGACACGCCCAGAAATTTGTCTCCTAGATGATTCTAAATCCTGTCAGGTTGATGATTTTTTTTTCATTTTTGCTCGTGTGTGTGTGTGTGTGTGTGTGTGTGTGTGTGTGCTCGTATGACCTTGTGCACTATGTGTGAGCCTTATAGGTGACCACGAAGATCCGAGGCTCCGCAGTCACTGGGAGGGCTGTGCAGGTGCCTGCAGGCTTTAGCTCTGCTGCAGGTGGAGTGCAGGCAGGCCCGAGCTGCCATTTTGGAAGAGCATTCTTTGGAAGAGCAGTAAGCACCCTTAACCACTGAGCCACACCACATCTCCAGCCTTCACCACATCTGTTTTGTACAAGAGTGGAGGAGGGGTAAAGGAGGGAAACTTCCCCTCTTCCTACTGAGGTTACAGAGACCAGCGGCTAAGGCTCACCTTCTTTGTCTCTCAACCCGAGCGAGCTTGAAGAGTCAATCTCAGGAGAGGAGAAAAATGGAGACAGGAGAGCCTTGCCCTGTCTCAGAAACCCCAGAACCAATCGTGCCAAATTCCATGTGACAATATCGCCACACTTGGACAAGTTCCTTCTTGGTTCAGTTTGAGCTGAGTCTCTGCCACTTGTAACCAAACAAACCTTCATACAGTCATCAGGCTACAAGACTTGGGGGTGGCGGGAGAGGAAGTCTTTGCTTAGAGACCAAGTTCAAGTCCTTGTCAAAACGCCTGTGTTGTAGCTTCTTTTCTATTGCTGTGAGGAGACATCATGACCAAGGCTACTTAGAAAAGAAAGCATTTAATAGAGTGAGTCCATGATCGTCATTGTGGAAAGCATGGCAGCTGACAGGGATGCATGGTGCTGGAGCAGTAGCTGAGAGGGCACATCCTGATTCTCAGAGAGAGAGAGAGACGGACAGGCAGACAGACAGACTGGGCCCTGCATGGGCTTTTGAAAACTCAAGGCTCACTCTCAGTACACATTTTCACTTTTTAAATGGCTTTTTGAGACAGGATTTCTCAGGGTAGTCCCTGGTTGCCCTGAAACTTGCTCTGTAGACCAGGATGGCCTCAAACTCAGAGAACTACCTCTGCTTCTGAGTACTGGAATTAAAGGGGTGCACCACCACTGCCCAACTAAGGCCACACCTCTTAATCTTTCCTGAACAGTTCCACCAACTAGGAACCAAACATTCAAAAATGAGCCTGTGGGGCCATTCACATTCAAACCACCACAACCTGTTAGGCATGGCAAGATGAAAACGTGTGATCCAGGAGCTGAAGAGATGACTCAGTGGTTAAGAGTGCTGTCTGCTCTTCCAAGGGACCTGGGTTTAACTCCCAGCATGCACATGGTGACTCACAACTGTCCATAAGCAGTTCCAGGTGTCTGACACCCTCACACCAATGCACACAAAAGAAAAGAAAAGAAAAGAAATAAAAATAAAATAAAATAAAAAAGAAAATGCATGATCCAGAAACTAATATTACCTCTTAGTCCTGGCAATTTTTTTTTCCTCTTCAGCTTTCTAAATCCCTCACATTGAAAAAGCTCTAGTTAAGAGTGGGAGAGTCAGCTCAGCAGTAGGAGTACTTGCTGCCCCACCCAATTACCTGGGCTCAATTCCCAACACTGACATGGTGGCTCACAACTTCTAGTGTCTAACTCCCAGCGTATCTAACTCCCTCTTTTGACCTATGAGGGCTTCAGGTACACATGCATATACATATATACAGCAAAAACTTTCATGCACATAAAATAATTTTTAAAATTTTAACAAGACAAAGCAAAAACCTCTGGTTAGAGTTCTTTGCCATTAGAGGCTTTCCTAACCATGTGTGTAGTGAGTTCCCTACCCTCTGTTCAATTGTCAAAGACATCTGCTTCCTTTGTCTAAAACGAAAAAATATTTTGCTGTTCACAGTAAGACCCACAGGGTCAATGTCTGAGATAGAGTATAAGGCTTTGTCTGTTTCTGTGTTGGGTGACAGTTCTGCCTGAGATCGAATCATTTCTTCCAGCAGGGAATGTCCTCAAGCAGGAAGAGCCTCAGGAAGTCCCTGAAACTTAGCAGATTCATTAGCCGCTTCCTCCCACCATAAAGAAGCCAAACTGCAAAGAAGATTCAGATAGGGGCAAAGCTGCCTGGAAGAAACAGAAACCAGCTGAACTGCCTGGAAAGTGTTCAGACCAGAGTCACTTGGAAAGGATACTCTCCAGCTTGTTGAGCTGTGTGTGGTGTGCTCCAGGTTCTCGGCTTTTGTGAGGCGGGCTTTGGTAATGCAGCTGTCTTTGAGTCGTTTATGCCCCTGCAAGTAACTCCAACAAAACTTACTGTTTCACCAAGCTAGACTTAGGTGACATCCATACTTTGGTCTGTCATGGAATTCTTATCTGGGATGAGTAGAGTCAGGCTTTGCATCACCCCAGATAATGTTTTGTCACACAACACCCCGACAGTAGGCCAATGCAATGTCTGGCACGTAAAAAACCTCAGCGACTGTTTGGAGAATCAGAAAGTCTATGGAACATGATTTTAAGGTAGAAAATAGCTGGGGTGTCACAGTGTGGGGGCAACTAGAGACAAGTTGCTTCCTGCTCTTTTTGGATGAGAGACAGGCATGCTATTCAAGTGCCCGATGACTGCATTCCTGTGTTACAGCTATCTGATGGCCTCTCGCCAGGACCCATATCAGAGAATGATGATGGGAAGGGAAGGAGGCAGAAGATAGGGAGGGCAAGGTCTCAACTCAGCTCTTTGTAGCCCAGCGCTGTCTCTCCCAAACGGGGAAACTGGTGTCCTAGCCTTTCTGCCATGCCTTACTCTGATTCATTTCAACACTGCTCTAGATCAGGCGTCTTAATTTCTTTCCGCTTGTGACTCCATTTCCCCTAAGAAGTTTTTATATGACTCTAAGCATATGGGTAAATAAGATAGCTTTTCAAAAAGTATTTTCTGATGATAAATTATAGAAAAATTGATTTTGAAACAATTCTTTGGTGAACATGATTTTTAGTATTTATTAAAGATGATGTAAATTTTCATATTAATGAGATAGGTGTGCTTACTCTCATTGTGTAGCTCTTGCTGCCTTGAACTCACAGAGATCCACCTGTCTCTGCCTTCTAAATGCTGAAATCAAATAACTCTTCTATTTTTTTTTCTTGTTTGCTTGTTTTTTGTTTTCCGAGACAGGGTTCCTCTGTGTAATCTTGGCTGTCCTGGACTCAATTTCTAGAGCAGGCTGGCCTTAAAGTCACAGTGATCCACCTGCCTCTGCTTCCCTCAGTGCTGGGATTAAAGTTGTGCTTAGCCAGGCAGTGGTGGCACACCTTCAATCCCAATGCACAGGAGGCAGAGGCAGGTGGATCACTGTGAGTTTGAGGCCATCCTGGTCTATAGAGAAGGTTTTAGGATAGCTAGGGCTACATAGAGAAACCCTATCTCCAAACCCCTCCCCCCAAAAGTTTTATCTATTTTTATTTTATGCATATGAGGATTTTGCCTACATTTATACCAGATGTGCACCAACTGCCCTCTGAGGTCAGAAGAGGGCAGTCAGGTCCTTTTGACCTGGAGTTGTGGATGGTTGTCAGCTGCCAGGTGGGTTCTGGGAACGAAACCTGGGTCCTCTGTTTTTTTAAATAGGAAACTCATGTCAGTAACTCAAGCAATAATTTTGTGGTTGTTCTGTTTGTGGTACTGGGGATCGAACCCACGAAACTTGCAAACTGCCAGGCAAGTCCATTGTCGCTAAGCTATACCTCTGGTCCTCAAACAAGCAATTTTTAATACCAAACCTTCTAACACAATATCATTCAGAGACGTGCTAAGTTGACCTTCATGCTGAAGGAGGGTGAGAAAAATAGGGGAAAAAAAAAAATCTTTGTTTTTCAGAGTCAAATGTTTCTATGGGCAGAAAGCTTTGTATGTACGCTAAAAAACACTGCAAGTCATAGCAGGAGTCTGTAAGCCTTGCATGAGGCGTGGGCATGTGCAGCGTGAAGTCTAAGTGCATGGTACCTGTGCAGAACCGAGGCTACAGCTAGGTTGGGTGCCATCAGAAAAACCTTGGGTTCCTTAAGTGACTCATTTAGAATTAATTCCCCTATAGGGCTGCTCCCTGAAATGTTGAGTCGGATGGCATTCAGCCATTTCCCAAACATCCTCCCCAACCAAAAAAAAAAAAAGCCCATTTTGACAACATTCAAGCTATTAAAAATAATTTAAAAGCCTTCTGAGTGGTGAGAAGATCCTTGAGATAAGCACATACCTCGTTCTTTGAAAAGCAAATCCGTGCCTTCTGAGTCACTGTTAAACCTGCGGGCGGGAGTGGAATACCTTTCTTCCCTTCGAGTAGAATGATAAACGGTCACACAGAAAATAAAGTCTGTAAAATGCAGACCAGAGAATCTTATCTATTTGTTCTGGAGTTTATTATTTGATTGGGTGACTTGTTTTCCTCCTGGAGCAAAGCCATGTCTTAGACTAAGTGTACAGGTCCCGGTTACCAGGACAACTGACAAGTGACTACCGGGCACGTTAATGGATTGATGGGGGCGTGGCAGGATGGTTGTTTGGCTGGGTAAATCCCTTCATAGATAACCATAAACCAAAGTTCTCCAGGGGAGTCACATCCATCTTAAGGACTGCGCATGGATTAACCGAGTGGAGTGTCTCTTCTGGCTTTTTGAATCCCTGACTCGATGTGGCCATAAGAAAACTAGAATATTGAGTCTGAACTTGGAGACCCAGCACTTACACTCTGAAATTTAAAGAGAAAAACAACAGAAGCAACCACCCGTCACTAGCTCTCTCTGCGATAGGAACCGCTAACGGCCGTACCAATGTTTCCTCCTCAGGCCGAGGTACTGAGACCTGGCAGAGCTAGCACCTGCCTAGAACCTCAGCTCCTCAAGCAGCCGAGGCAGGAGGAGCCCACATTCAAGACCAGCTTAGGTGAACTAGCAAGACCCTGTCTCCAAAAGAAAATAAGAGGGATTTAACTTAAAAGTAGTGCTTGTCTTTACGAGGCCCTGATTCTTATTGGATGAAAATGGGGATGTGGCCGCTCCTAGGTATGAAACTCAGTATCCTAGTTTCCTTATTGCCGCATTGAGTCAGGGATTCAAAGAGACCCTCTGCTCAGTTAACCTGTGTGCAGAATCTTTAATATAGATGTGGCTTTCCTGGGGAACTTTGTTTCATAGTTACGCTATCTATGTTACCTATGAAGGGACTAACCATCCAGCCACGCCCCCATCAATCCATCAGAGTGCCCAGCAGTCACTTGTTTTTATTGCAGATGTGAGGGAGAGTGCAGCTAGAGGCATCTGGAGGAGTCCAGGCTGAACATGACCAGCAGAATAGACTGGGCTGTGAGAAGAAAGAGAGGGGAAGAGTGAGAGAGAAAGAAAGGGAAGAGAGAGAAAGAAAGGGAAGAGAGAGAAAGAAAGGGAAGAGAGAGAAAAAGAGAGAGAGGGAAGGAGGGAGAAAGAGAAGAAACGGCAAGCAGACCAAGAGAAGGCCAACAGAAGAGGCAAAAATGGCTGGATTATATAGGAAAGGGAAGCTGGGAGAATGGTAGAGCATGTCTGTGTGCTGGTTGGGTGGGGGGCACGGTGTGGGGTGTGTGTGTGTGTGTGTGTGTGTGTGTGTGTGTGTGTGTGTGAAGTGCTGAGAGGAGAGGAGCCAGGACTCTAACACTTGTGATGCTGAAAGAACATGGTGGCACCTCAGTGTTTGTCCTGAGTTTCTTTGGGGCCTAACCTCATAAAGCAAATACAAAACTTAAAAAACAAAACAAAAACCAACTCTGTGGAGGTGGGGGTAGAGAGATAGATCCGTGGTTAAGAGCACTTGCTCTTCCAGAGGACCCAGGTTCAGTTTTTGGCACCCACACAGTGGCTCATAAACACCTGGAACTCCAAGCCCGGGAGATCTGATGTCCTCTTCTGACCTCCGAGGGCACCAGCATGCACAGCTTTGCATACACGAAAGCAAAACATTCACACACACAAAATAAAAACAAATAGATCACACCTGTGTATTGACCCACACCAACCTTCCAAGGAGACCGCAAAGCCCTGCAAAGAAAAGAGCAGGCCTTTCGACTGGACCACAGGGGGGCGGGAGGGATGGACTGGAGTCACAGGATTTTCTGTGGATAGGGGTGTTGAACTGTCTGGGGCTGAGGAAGGGTCTAGGAACGATTTTAGGAGTCTGCAGGAGTCTTCTCCGCTCTGTTCAGTGGTGCTTGGGACCCTCTGCTTTGCTCCATCAGTGGCCCGGGATATTCTCCAAGTTCTAGCAGCAGGACTTCTGGGTGGCAGAGCCGTCGCTGACGTGGGAGCCCGTGGCGGCCAGGCACAGGCTCTGCTCACCCTTCAGAGTTATCCAGACTGAGACTTACGTGTGTTCTGAGCCTTCCTGCTTTTTCTCCCCTGAGCTTTATGACCCTGTGCACATTCTTCATTCTCCTCTGTCATTCATTTACCAAGCCCCAAGACAAGTTTGTTACTGTTGGGTACAGAAAGGTCCCGGTGCCTGTTGTGGCACTCAAACCCCATAACTGGACAGAGCAGAATAAGGCATCTCTTTTCTGGGATTTAATTAGTTGAAACTTGTTCCTTCTTCCTCTTTTCTGGCTGGCTGCCTAAGATCTGGGGTAGCCAGTTTCGGTAGCTGAGAGCAAAGGTTCAGGCTGCAAAGAGGCCTGGGTTCATGTCTTCACCCTGCCACCAAGGATCGCGTGACACATGACATATGTGAGCTGACCTTCTGGACTCCATGTTTTCTCTCATTTTTCTATCTGCCTTCCTTCCTCCATTCTTCCTCCCCCCTTCTGTCTGTCTTCTTTCTTTCTTTGGACAACGTCTCACAGAAAGACAAAGTCTCATGAAGTTTAAGACCGACTATGAACACCTTATTCTCCTGTCTCCCGTCTCTGTCTCCTGGTTTGCTTGGTGCCGGGGATGGAACCCAGAGCTTCTTGCATGGTATAAGCAACTCTACCAACTAAGCTGTACCCGAAGCCCTAGGTTTTGTTTTGTTTTAATGTGGCAGGATCCAAGGTTTTCAAGACTGAAGGAGAACTTGAAAATTCTCTAAGGATGGGAAGAAAACAGCCTCGTTACATACAAGGGAGTAACAAAGGCTGAGGAAGGCAAGACAATTCCACCAAGTGCCCCACACGAAGAAACTGATTTGGCAGGAATAGCTGGCAGCCATGCCATTCACCCCCGTGTCCATTCCCCACTTTCCTGGACTCAGGGGCTAGGCCACAGTTACTCCAGTGTGCTTATAAGCAACCCGTGTTCCCTGTACCATCTGGTGTGGAAACAAAGGGCAGAGTATGCAGAGTGGGCTACGCGGGTTTACGGGCCTAACCGCCTTGGCATCTCAGAACAGACAGAGCAGCAGCCAGGGCTGACAACTCACGGGCCAGTGAGGAAAACACAGCCACAGTTACAGTCAGGGAGAACTGCCTCCCTCTGCAAGCAGCAATTACCTGCTAATTAAGCCCTTGTTCGTTGTTTCGGAAGGATACAGCGGAGGCCCCGGAAGAGCTGCCCTGCCCTGGTGCGCATCAAGGTGTTGAAGACCGAGAGCCCACGTGAATCAAGGAGGAACTCCTCTGTCTGACAAAGTCAGGAGGCGTCACAGGCAAGAGCCTTTTATCTTTTGGAGCCGAGGGATCGTCAGTGCGTGTGAAGATGCACACGCGCACACCGGCAAAATAAATAGATGACTGTAATACATTTTTTAGGGGGCTCGAGACGTGGCTCAGCAGTTCAGAGCTCTTGCAGGGGATGGAGTTTGGTTCTTAGCTCCCGCATTCAGAAGCTCACACGCACCTGTGACTCCAGCTCCGGGGGTATTTAATGCTCTCTGCTGGCTTCTGCAGGTGCCTGCGTTCACTCCTACACAAACACACACATAATTTCACTAATTTTTTTTTTTTTTTAAAGAATGCACATACCGAGCCAGGCGTGGTGGCACACACCTTACTCCCAGCATTCAGGAGACAAAGGCAGGTGGATCTGGGGCTTCAATGTCGGCCTGGTCTGTATATCAGGATGCAGGCCAGCCAGAGCTATACAGAAACACTGGGTCAAAAACCAAACCAAACCAACAAGTTAACACCCCAAGACTATACATTCTAAAGTGTGATATGCAGGCCAGTAATCCCAGCTCTCAGAAGGTGGGTGCAGGAGGATCAGGGGTTCAAGGCCAGCCTTAGCTACGTGAAACCTATCAAGCACACCAACAGGACAACAGAAAGAATGCAGATCTGCAGCAGCCCTTTCCAGTGACTCCGTGAAGCCCTTGCCTGAGAAATTCAGGCGCAGAAAGATCCAGCAGTACCCCAAACAACTTAAAATACCTTGTCACCCAACAGGCCTACCCCAGACCTCCCTTCTCGTCGACATGGAGCAGGGTGGCGCTCGTTTATCTATACACAGTCATGCAGACAGAAGAGCAGCCCACGGGCCAGAAGTCAGGGAATGAACAGCAAGCTGTGGATAAAGCAAACCCAGCTCCTCCCAGGCTGCTGCTGTGTGGGTGCTGACTCCCTGCCTCAGGTGCTGTGAGAGCTGACTAGGCCCTTTTTATCTACTGATAAGGGAGGTGAGCAGAAGTGATCTCCAGAAATGGTTCACATGGTGCTCCCGGCCTCTTGAAAAACCGCAAGTGATTGGCAAATGTTTCTGTTGCAAAGTCAAACAACAGCTCCTTTCCTTCAGACTGCCCGTGGGGTGGCAGTGAGCTGAGTGCATGGGGCAGTCATTTTCTCCCTTTCCTCTTCCTTTTTCTGATGTCACATTTTTCTGACACCAAGAACAGAGGAAGTTATCAATGAAAAAAATTTCAAGGAGGGGACCCCGCCCCCCTCACCCAGGCCACAGCCCTTCCTAAGAGTTAATTATAAACCTCCCTTCTCAGTCTTTTTGGGGGAAGCTTGGGGTTGCAAGGCCTTGAATTACTGAGTGCTGCAAGGCGCTGAATTACAGTGTCTGTAACTTCAGGTAATGCTCTCTGCTGAAGTGCAGAATTGAGTCTGTCCTCCCCCCACCCACTGAGCGTCCTAAGATACTGATATATTGGCAGATTTTTGTTTGTTTTGAGACAGTGTCTTTCTCTATAGTCCCCACCAGACTCAAATTGATATATTCATAAAATTTGACAAGATTCTCTGAAACTGGAGTTTCATAAATAGTTGTGAGCTGCCATGTGGGTGCTGGGAATTGAACCCGAGTCCTCTGGAAAAGCAGCCAATGCTGTTAACCGTTGAGTCAACTCTCCAGTCCCCACCCTGATGGTATTTTCAAAAACAGCAATAAATGTATTTTATGTGGTAAGGTTGTTTGGCTTCCATGTTTGTGCACTACATACATAGCTGGTGTCCACGGGGGCCAGAAGAGGGCATCAGATTCCCTGGAAGTGGAGTTGTAGATAGTTGCGAGCTGCCATGTAGGTGCTAGGGATCAAACCTGGGTCCTCCAGGAAGAGGAGCCAACATTCTTATCCACCAATCCATCTCTCTAGTTCCCAATTTACCCATCAAAAATGCACAGTTCAGCTGGATGTGGTGGTACGGACTTCTGGCTCAGCTACTCACTGGGGAGACTGTTGGCTACCCTCCACTGTCAACTTGACTATACCTGGAACTAAAACCCTAAGGCGGAGAGCACACCTGGGAGGGATTTTTGCTTAATCTGAAGTAAGGAGATCCTCTTCTTATGAGGTAGCATCTTTGAGGTAGGAAGACATGCCTCTAATCCAGGTCTTTTGGGCTGGGAAAAGACAGACCTCTAATCCAGCTCTAATCTGATGGAAGCGTGGATGAGGACGTGGAAGAAGGAAGCCTTTGCTCGCCTACCCGCACCTTGCTAGCAAGTTCACTGGCACTGGAGCCTACTTCAGGATTCTAGCATATACTGGAGAGCAGCTGAGACATTCAGCGTTGTGGACTGAGCAACTACTGGATTCCTGGACTTGATGCTGGCAGACAGCCATTGTTGTATTAGCCGGACCACAGCCTGTAAGTGTTTGTGTATGTATTCATTCTATAAATTCTGTTACCCCTGAGAACACTGACTAAATCAGAGACGGAGACACGCATAAAGGAGTCTGGAGGCAAGAGGATCACTTAAGCCTAGAGTTTCCAGAGCAGTGTGGAGCTGGGACTGGTGGCGTAGGCCTATAATGCCAGCTACTCAGGAAGTGGAGGCAGGAGGATCAGCTTTTCTGAAAGCTGCAAACTAAGCTCAAGACTGCCCTGGGCAACTTAACCAAAAGGGCGAGCCATATAGCTCAGTAGAAGAACACTTGCCTAGAATGCACGAGGCTATGGGTTCAAGCACCAGCACAAATAAACAACAATAGTAACAACAAAACACACACACACACACACACACACACACACACACACACAGCCTTACCGATCTGGTTAAATTGTAATTTAAAATGTACAATTCTGGCTATTGTGTAACTCAACAAGAGAATCCATGTTTAACATGGGTACAATTTCCAACACAAAACCCAACTCAGCAGTTACAATAACCAGTGCAGTTCTCACAGTATTTTAGAGTCCTCAGCTGGTTGGCACTTCTTCCTCATTCTTTCCAGCTTCCTATTCTGGGCAGTTGTTACGACTTGAGTTTCAATTTTTGCTTCTTTGTTATTGGTTTCTCAGCAATACCCTCTCATTGGGACTTCACCCAGGAACTGGGACTTCATTCTATTGTATTCTACGTGCCATTCTATTTGCCACCCGCAGTTGATGTCCATTTGGATTTCTATTGTGGGACTGTTAAGAATAATGCTGCTGCGAGCCTTTATGTTCACATAAGTGTGTGTGGACAGGTGTTTCTCCTAGGTACATTCCTGGGACTGGAATTGTGGGTCATAAAGCAAATCTCATGTTTAACCTTTGAATAATGGCCAGACTGTCCTGCAGAATGGGTGCACAGCAGTAGGAGAGGGTTGCAGTTTCTCCCTGTCATTACTGTCACGTGCTTCTGATTACAGGCATCTTAGTGGGTGCTGCAGTGGTTCACTGCGTCTTTTATTCGCATATCCTTGGCTAACACCGTTGGTATGTGTTTATTGTCCATTTCTATAGTTTCTTTGGGAAGATGTCTATTCAGATCCTTTGCCCATTTAAAAACTGGGTTGTTGTCTTTTTTATGAGTAGTAGGTGTTTTTTAATTTTTTTATGTATTACAATAAAGTCCCTTATCACGATACTTTTCATTCTCTTCCCCCGCCCCGCCCCCCCCCCATGGTCTCCCTATGTAGTTCTGGCTATCCTGGAACTCACTGTGCAGATCAGTCTGCCTCTTTCTCCGGAGTGCTGGGTATACTTTACCATGCCTGGCTTCTTCTTTTCTTTCTTTCTTTCTTTCTTTCTTTCTTTCTTTCTTTCTTTCTTTCTTTCTTTCTTTCTTACAAGGCCTCACTCAGAATGGAGGTCACCATGTAGTCCTAACTCTTGGACTACCATGCATAACGTTTTTTTTTTCAGTCCTAGTCATAGACCCTCACACATGTTACCCAAGCAATCTGCCACGGAGCTGCAATGCTAGACCTTCCCTCTTTTCATACAAAAAGAGGTTGATGCTGTGAAGTTTATTATTCCTTTTTGTTGTATGTGACACACTTTTTCTTGCTTGTTTTCTGTGGTGCTGGGCTTCAAACACTGAGCTCATGCTAGGCTGTACCACACTTTGGTTGCTAAAATGCAACTTGAGACTCTGAAGGTGCTGAGATCTCAGACTGTGATAGGGTGTCCTTTGAGAAGGATTTCTTCCATGTCTGGGGATGAAGCTTTCCATCATCAGTAGCAAAACATGGCTTCTCCTCAAAGGCAGGGAGCACAGCCCTTGGGGATTTATCTTCTGTGTTTACAGCCCTCCCTTTCTGAGGTCCTCAATAGAACAGCTGAAACGACAATTTGGAAATGTCCTTTCTGTCGAAAACTCAATGGCCTTTGTCTCTGGATTTGAAATTTTCATGCAAGAGGTAGCAGGCATTCTGAAGGAGGTGGGGAAGGGATGGGGAAGGAATGGGGAACCCTGCACTGTTTCCCCATGAGTCATCTTGACTCTGGTTGTTTGCTTTTCTCACCCATAAACTAGGAAGAGCACTTCCATTCTCCCGTCCTAGTGGAGGGGCTGTGAAGATGAAT
This sequence comes from Rhombomys opimus, assembly GCA_010120015.1. Lineage (NCBI taxonomy): Eukaryota > Metazoa > Chordata > Mammalia > Rodentia > Muridae > Rhombomys > Rhombomys opimus. The sequence goes on from REGO01000030.1 coordinate 1,140,638, forward strand.
TAATTTGTATTTGTTAGACACTTTGAGACCTTAGATTAAAGGCGTTACTGAGACTCAAGGTGTTATTATAATAATAAATGATTTAATAGCAGGGTGAGGCCACTGAAGCAAGAACTGGTGGGAAGGCAGAGAGGCTCAGAGCTGAGAAGGGACTGCCGCTGAGACCCTGGTCCAGGCGCTGACTCTTGGGCTTGGAGGTAGGAAACCATGACTTCTCATAACCCCTGAGTTGTTCAGCCTGCCTTCAGCACCGCCTCACTGAACGCTTCCTACAAGCACTGCACAGTAAGATTACAATCTTTTCAGGAAGCGGGCATATAAATTAAAGCAATTAGAAACAACTCAGCGCGTCGGAATCACGTTCGGGATGGAGCATGACAAGCATCCAGAAGGAAGTGGAGAAAGCACCGGCTAGATGGAAGTTTCCCCTGTTAACGACTCCCGGCTCTACCACCCACCAGCGGCACGACCAAGCCTCAGTTTCTCCCTCTGTAATCCGCAAACGTTCTCGTAAAACTCAGAGGTTAACACAGTAAACGCTCTGGTGTCGACCCTTCAGGCTCTCCTCTGACCACGTGTCCTGCTGGCCAGACTGCTCCGTCCTCAGAGCCTCAGCCTTCTTCCCGCAACGTGGGAGTAAGCGCAGTCCCACCTTCGCGGTTACAAAGCGCAGAGCGCTCGGTAGCCCTTCGCTAACTGTTACTGTCATCAACCTTGTTTTTCTCTCCGGAGGAGGGAGGAGGTGTGCGTTCAGGGTGGGGTATCGAGGACGTCTTTGGAAGTCGGACTCTAAGATCAGTAGGAAAGTAAGAGATTAGAGAAGAAGCCAGAAACTCAGAAAAGTACAAGGCCCTGGGGCGTGGCACTTCTCACTTTTCCATCCTTTTTTTTTTTTTTTATCTCCATCGTCCCTTTCTGGCAATCTTGGCCCTTAACCATGCAGTCGCCTAGCCTGCCCGCTCTCCAGGCCCAATCTGCGGGCTAAGTAAGGTGGGCCTTACTCTCCGGCCCGCCAGGAGGAGCGCCTCCCGAAGTCAGGAGCAAGGACGCGGGGCCTGCGTACGCTTCACGCTCCGCAGGGATCCCGTTTCAAAGTCACCTGAAAGCCATTTCCTCTCGCGCCGCCCCGCCCCCTCCCGCAAATCGCTGGGTGCCTGCTTTTCCCTGAAGCAGCTTTTTGCAGCTTTTTTTTTTTTTTTTGAGGGTAGCGGTGGAGGAGGGGATTCCACAAGCCATTTGGAATCCTCCCTTGTCCACACCTGGCCGTCTCCACGCCGAGGAACTGCGGTCGATGCTCCACTCCTCTCTTCGTGGGCGGGTGTGGGAACGGGCATCTAAGCCTCCCCCCACCTCCCCTAAGATCTTTCCCGACGGAAGATTTATGCTTAGTGAGGCGCGGGAGCGCGCACCTAGAACTGCAGCGCTCCGGAGGATCCCCTTGAGTGAGGGGCTAGCTTGGGCTACAGAGCGTGTGGCCCCGTCTCCAATCACAAATTACGAACTGTAATTAGGGCGCGGTGGGCGCGCCCCAGTGATCCCCAGCACTGGGAGAGCCACGACGTTCGAGATAACGCTCTGACCGTCTCGGCTCACCGGGATGCCGCTTTAAAACAAAACCAAAAACAACCGACCAACACAACGATTTACGTTCTTGCTTAACACCGCAGCGGTCTGTATTCTGCGTCGCTGCGTTACCTTCTTTCTCCCATTCCCGATTCCCCAGGGCTTACCCTTCGTTGGTAACCAGATCGACTCAAAAATTTCTGTCACTCGGGTTCTTCAGTCTCCCTCTCTCGCTAACAGTCCCGGCTGAGCGCCCCACCCCGTCCCAAGTTGCGCGCTCTTATCTCGGTCTCGTCGGAAGGTAAGAGTTTTTTTTTTGTTTGTTTGTTTTTTACAGCGGGAAAGAGCCACCGAGCCCTGGTTTCGGTGAGGAATTCGAGCCGGTGCCTTTCTGACTCAGCGGTCGCGGTGACCTGCTCCGGGAGGACTAAGGACGTCACCTTCTCCGTCTCCACCCGGGGCTTCTCCCCGGAAAGGTGGCCGAGCTTTTCCCCAGGTGGCGTCCTCCCCCAGCTGGAAGTTCGGGGCGCCCTCTCGGTGTGAGGTCGGGCCGGTGACATTAGAGTAACCCCACACCACGTGCGTCTCGGGATCCTAGAGCTCCGGGTGGCGGGGGGAGGGGGAGGCCCCGCGCCGCTGGCCACGCGCGTTAATCATCAAGCCGCGGTGGCCGCGGGGGCCCCAGCTCGCGGTCGGGCCGCGAAGGTTCCCCGTTTCTTTCTCCCCCCCCCCCCGCCTCCCCCGATCGGCACCCCCCAGCCGCCGATGGCTGGATCGCAGCCGCGAGGCTCAGTCTCCACCCACTGGAAACATTCCTGGTCCGCCCCTCCCTCCCTCCTCCCTCCTCCCTCCCTCCCTCCCGCTGCAGCCTGGGCTCCGTTCGGCCGCAGCTTCCTGCCGGGTGTTGAGGGGACCTCGCGCAGTTCGGGGGGACCCCCGGGAGTCGGGTGCTCGCGGCGGGCGGAGGCTGGCAGCGTCCGAGAGCGACTTTCAAACCCGCGCCACCTGGGCAGCCCCCCGCGCGCCCTGCGCGTCGCGAGCCGGCGGGGCGGCTACGGCTCGGTGAGTGTCCCCCCAGCTTCGCCCCTTTCTCTCTCTCCCCCTTTGCTCACGCTCGGTAGGCCGAGTGGAGGTGCTCTGTGGGGACCCCAGGCTAGCCCCTCGGTGGGTTGAGGACCTGGCCCGGGGCTGCCTCGGACGCACTCGGAGGAGCTTGGAGCGCGGGAAGGTCGAGAGGGGAGTCACTGTTTGTCCCCACCCCGGAAACTAGAGCAGCACGGGCTTCGGAGAGTTTGAAATCCGGGCAGCTCTGGACGTTCCCGCCACGCCGTGGCCCTTGTGTGCTCCGGCGCCGGTGGGCTAGTGCTGGTCTGAGACCGTGGGCCCTTCTGGAGGGACTTGGCGAGCCCAGGAGTGCGCAGGCACTCAGCCTGTTCCGGGTTGGAGCCACATCGTGCTTCTGGGAATCTCAGCTGCCTGTCCGGGCGGATTGGAGTGGATGCCAGAAACAGACTGTCCAGGAGCTGCAGACCTAAGAGCCCCTGTTGTCCCTAACAGCCTCGCCGTCCCACTCCTCCTGGTTTGGGTTGTTTGCACCCTGCTCTCAGACCTTCGATTTGGGAAGCCAGGACAAGGCTCGCAAGCTTCGGTTGTTCGAGATGCTGCTTTGGTGGCAACGTTTATCCTGGAGCTGCTTTTGAAAACAAAGGGGGGAAAAAAAAACGGAGCAAGCGATGTAATGGTTGGAGGGTGGAGAAACTTTATGTATGCCTTTGCGGGGTGGTGCTGAAGGCTGGGTTAAAGGATCTCAGAGTCACTCATCCCAGTAACCGACCAGCGCCTTAGCACCGTACAGAGAACCCTACTCTTGGGGTTCCCAGTCTCCAAAGCTGTGCTTTTTAATGCTTGCATTCCAGTCATATGGCCCTTGCTCAAGAAATAATTAGCGTGGAGTATAATGACAGCCCTGGGAGGGAGAGGATGCGCCCTGCTGTGCCTCGGCCTTCCTGAGAGTGGCTTTCCAATCCTTCCTTCGCTAGACTGGAATCCTGTGCCATAGAAGCTCAGCATAAAACCTAGGGACTCAACACCAGGAAGTCAACTATTCTGTTACTATTACCCCTTTGTGGTTCTGGGCTCAGTGGCTGGCTCACAGACTCCATCTCTCACTTGTGCAAATACTGTTAAACCTGCTTGCTACCCTTGCTGACCCTCTGTTTCTGGCCTTTCCCACTGTGCTGGGAATTAGGAATGAAATAGGGCCTATTCTCGCCCCTCCCCTTAAGGAAGGTCAGTCTGTTTTAGAGCCACCTTGGGGCTTTTCTATTTACTTTTATGGGAGGTGGCCCAGCCAGGACAGTAGGAAGACCACTGGACTGAGAGTCCAGCAGGTTTTTGTTTTTAGTTTTTTTTTTTTTTTTTTGCTAGAGCTTTAATGCTGGCCCTATTGCCACACATCAAAGATTGATAGTGTTTGAGGCTCTTCTCTACAGACCCCACCCTCTTCCCCCAATTCACTTATCTTTAATGACTCAGTTTCTCCGCAGAGTACCTGCTTTTCTCTATAGAGGGCATGGTAACGGTCAGAAGAAAGTGCCTGTGTGAGAAGTGCTTTATAAACTAATATCCAAAAAAGATAAGAAAATCTGCGTGGTGATTACAGGGGCCTGTAATTAAGTGTTTGCTGGGTATGCGTGTATGACACAGGGGTTGGTGGACAGTTTACTCTCTGGCTTGTAGTATCGTACTCCCAGAGTAAACATTGGCCTGACCAAATCCACTGCTATCTCAGGGTCACTGTGTTTACACCGGAACAGGCCAAAGGCCACAGCCTGAGACACGACCAGACCTGGAGGGAGATTGCTGTGGGTCCCAGATGGAAGGCCTGCCTTTGCTCCCGCCCGCCCCACTCTGGGATTCCTGCACAGGCTCTGGTCCTGAGCTGTGACTGGCTCTGGAGGGTTAATTGTGAACCTGTTCTCTGTTGTGTTGTGGGTGATGGGAGGCGTTGCCTTTGCAGCTGCACTGAGGGCTGACTTAGGTCCAGCCATCCAGGGCAGCCCTCCGGCCCAGGCCACTGCCCTGTCCCGCCTCTCTGGCCAGCTGCATGTCCACAGGCCTTTGTTCAAGGGCTATAGCCCGCCCTACTCATTACCCTCCTTCCCCAGTTTCTAGAAGCCCTCAGGACGGCAATACTACCGATAGTGGGAAAGCTTTTCTGGAGTCCCCAGGGTCCGGCAGACCTGGCAGGCTCATCCTGCAACCTCCAACACTCTGCTCTAGACACTCCTCGACTCTTTTCTCATCTTTCTCTCCTCCTTCCTATATTCATACCTCTTAGATCTCTTTTATGTATTCATTATTACCTAGCATCTTCTATGTAGGAATACTGGGCATTGATCGAGGACACGGCAGTGATTGAAGGATGCTTTTTTTAGTAATTGTCGACCTGGTGGGGCTGATTTCTGCTGGGGGAAGTGGACAGAAAACAAGGCGGATCTTTGAAAGTGTGACAGGAAAAGTCAGGGTGAATTGCCATGGAAAGGAGGCGATGGCAGCTGCTCCCCAAGGAAGGGACTTTGGAGCTTATCATTAGAGGAGATATTTTCTTTGAGCTCTGGATGTCTATTCCTTGAAACCCCGGTCAGCATCCCGATGTGAAGCAGGGTTTGGAGTTAGACGGCCCTAGATTTAAATCTCAGCTTGACAACTTCCTAGCCCTGCGGCCATTTGTGGACTAAACTCCTCTGAGTCTGCTTCTCACCTGTAAAGTGGAGTTAGTCACCCTGCCTGCCACACGTGGCACTGTGAGCGTGAACAAGGAGATAGAGTTTTGCAGTAAATCGTTTCTCTGACTGAATTCTGCGGAGAGAGCATCGCTTATTTCCTGCCGGTACTAGGACCCTGGAAGAAAGACAGTTTAAGAATTGGGAATGAGCAGGAGATTCAGAAGGGGTCCAGCTAGAAAGCTGTATCAGTCTAGTAGTAAGCCCCTTTGTTCTACCCTGGATTACAGCTGCTTGGGGATACAAGACTCCCAGATGCGCGCTGGCCATTGTCCCTCAGATAGACAGGGCAGCTCTGGCCTGCCTTGATTTGGAATTCCCCTGCTTCCAGTCGGCCGGTGAATCACACCTTTGTCTGTAGCCTCTTCTCTTGGCCTCACAGTTCTGAAGGCTGTCCACCCCTCTTCATCTTCATCCTTGTGATAGATACGTTATCCTAAGGGGATGGAGATGGGGAGTGTATTGAGAACAACGGGTAAGGGAGTGAAGGGAGAGGGTACAGGGTGTTCAAGGAGAGTCTGATAGGGGACCTATCTTAAAGTTCGGTGGAGGAAAAATGGGCCCTTGATCAGCAAGAGGCTAATTTAGAGTTGCTAGCTGCCTCTCTGATATCTGGGGACCAAGATGTCTTGCTAGCTGGATCTAAGTTTGGTGGCTTCTTTTCCTCTCTTTGAAACAGGATCTGGCTGACCAAGAACTCTTTTTTTTTTTTTTTTTTTTTTTTGTTTTGTTTTTCTAGACCATTTTCATCTTACCTTTGCATGGATCTACTTGTTACCCTTCAAAGACTTTTGATAAGGGCTCATTTGCCAGGGACCAGAACGAGTTAAAAATGTGGAGGTCAATTTGTGGGCATGCTTCTGCCTTGAGAGTCCTGAGGATCAAACTTAGGCCATCAGGCTTGGTGTTAAATACCTTTACCCACTGAGCCCTTTTGTTGGCCCAGAAATTAGTAGAGTCTTGCTGTGTTGTCTAGGCTGGCTTCTCTTTCCTGGGCTGTAAGAATCTTGACTCTCAGAATTGCAACTGGCTAGACAGTAGACTCAGAGCCTGGTGTTTGCAAATCCAAGCTGTCTTTGCCCAACCCCCGTGATGAGTCTGTTGCTTCCCCTCTTTGCTAGAACCATCAGCCTCCAGAGGAGTTTAATCTAAAATGCTGTTGTCAAAGTTTGTGGCCAGTGGTTTCCTGGGGGCCCTTCCTGTTCCGGCAGTGAAAGATGTGCAGTGGAGGGCGAGGCCTAGGGAAGTGGTCATCAGCCAGACCACTCCCACAGGGCCGCTGCAGGCACATGCATGCTCAGGCAGGGCAGCCAGGCCCGCCCTGGGATGAAGGAGCTTTTGGAGACTGTCAGTTGGTGTATAGCCAGATAGAATCGGGCCTCAAAGGAAGTCGGGAAGAGGGCCCTTTGTAGCCTTCAGTAAGGGAGTGAAGGGAGAGGGGTACAGGGTGTTCAAGGAGAGTCTGATAGGGGACCTTGGTGTCTTAAAGTCCAGAGGAAGAAAATGGGCCCTTGATCAGCAAGAGACTAATCTAGAATTGCTAGCTCCCTGATATCTGGAGACCAGGATGTCTTGCTAGCTGGACCTGAGATTTGGTGGCTTCTTTTCCTCTCTTCGAAACAGGATCTGCCTGACCAAGAACTCTGGGTGTTTTGGTTTTTTTGTTTTGTTTTGTTTTTCTAGACCATTTTCATCTTACATTTGCATGCCTGGCTCTGTTGGCTTCGTTTTGCTTCCAAGCTCTCTAAGAGCGGGAATGGGGCTTCACCCATTCTTGTTCTCATACAGAACTGAGACTAGGGCAAAGTGTGATCTCTAGGGCATGACAGGCTGGTGTCAGGCCTCCACCGGAGAGGACCCTCAGTTTGGTGGGCTCACCTGCCTCAGACCCGAGAAGGATGCCGGGGTGGAGTCCGTGCTGGTTGTTGCCAGCTGAGAGAGCAAATTAAAAGGAGACCAATTATCTTGATAGTTCTTTTCATCTGGCATTTGGAGTGGAGGCTTATCATTTAATGTCAAGGACTAGGAAGATTCCTATTCCATGGTGAGCAGGCTCAGGAGCTGAACATAGAAACTGAATACAGTTCAGCACCCAGACAGTACTGGGTAGATGTAGTTTTTTTTTTTTTTTTTTTTTAGAAACATAGGGAGAGAGTCCTAGGAATTTCTCTGATTATGGATGAAGTCTGAATTGAGATGGGGAGAGAGACATGTAAAAAGATTAAAAAAAAAATCACATTTTGTATGTATGTGTGTGTGTTTTCAGAGGACAACTTGTAGGAGTTAGTTTTCTCTTATCACGTAGGACCCAGGAATTGAACTCAAGTTGTCAGATTTGGTGGGAGTTACCTTTACCCACCGAAACATCAATCTGTCTTTGTTTTATTCTTGATCCCAGGAAGACAGCCTGTGCTGTTTTTTCTGGTGAGCTCTGCAGGCACTAACTAGGACATCTTAAAAATTCACCTATTTTAAAATTGATTTTGTTCTTCTATCCCTGGCCAACATGGGGCCTCCACGTATGGCTTAGAGTAACCTTGAGCTTTACCTTCTCCTTTTGCCCTGCTTATAGGCACCCACCAGCATGGCTGGTTTATGCAGTGCTGGGGTCCGAACGCTTGGCTTCCTGTGTGCTAGGCAAGCACTCCACTGACAGAGTTGGCTCTGGCTCTCCTACCCTTTGTAAAAGTTTTGAGACAGGCTGTTTCTATGGAGTCGGGCTGGCTCGTTTTGTTTTCTTTCCGAAAGCTAGGGGCTAGAGAGATGGCTCAGTGGCTGAGAGCACTGGCTGCCCTTTCAGAGACCTGAGTTTGATTCCTACTTGGTGGCTAGCAACTGTACATAACTCTAGTTTCAGGGCCTCTGACACCTCTTCGGGCCTCCGCAGGCATCACCACACATGTGATGCACAGATGTACTTGCGGGCAGAACACACATGAGACAAAAAGAAAACTTTTTTTTTTTTTTTTTTTTTTAAAGCTCATAGCTTTTACTCGCAAGGCCATGGAGTCTCTTTCTCTTTCTCTATCCCTGTGTGTGTGTGTGTGTGTGTGTCTAAACCAGAGACTTGAGCAACATGACAAATATTTATTGTAAAGAAAGGGGAACTAGTGTTCTTGTGGTCTCTGTGTAGGTCATTGCTACATCCCCAGGGGCTGTTGCATGGTAAGATTACAATAATAAATACTTGTCATTAAGCTTCTTGCTACCTCGTGATAAACCTTAGGAATGGAGCATCCATGCTCGTTTTTGTTTGTGTTTCTCTGATCTACAGTCTGGCCTTGAACTCACAATCCTCCCGCCTTAGCCGCCAAGTGCTGGTTTTACAGATGTGAGCCCCCGCGCCTGGTTTATGGACGATCTAGTCTTGTCTTTAAAGTAAGTGATCAGGATATAAGATTCTAATTTTCACCTCCGTAGGACAAGGCAGCGATGCAGGCAGCTTGGTATTCTAGCAGCTTGCAAAATGTAAGGGAACCTGGAGTCCCTGGGACCCATATTCCCAGGCCTGCTGCCGAGTTTACCAGCATGCAAACTGGGCCAGAAGAAGACATCAGGGTGTGCTATAGCTTTGAATATACGACTTATACTATCCCATAACACCACTCCCAGTTGCTTGGCAACCTCCCTAACGTACTCATCGGTACATAGCCAAGAAGGTTATGCGGCCAGGGGTTGTGATGCCTGTGAAACTCATACCATCCCCTCAGAGTCTGCTTCGTGTCTCCCCATAACCTCTGTCTTAGGTCTGAGTTCATTGCACACAGGTAGCGGTGAGAGAGAGCCCGGTAAGGAAGCCAGAATAGAAAGGGAAAACAGCCGTGGAGCAGTGAGTTGGCAATGAAAGCAGGCTGAAACAGAAACCCCAGGAAAAGCCAGTCCTAGCGGAAGGACCCAGGGTCATTTGTTTGCAGGGAATGGCTTGACACGCCTTCCACCTGGATCATCAGTATGATGATGGATGCCTGGCCGGCAGCTGTGATCCTGACTCATGAAGAAAAGGCTGAATTATGTGCTCTCTTAATCGGGTTTGGGGGAGGCGAGGAAGCGTAAACCGTAATTTTAAAGATTCCCAGTCTCATTGGCTGGATACTGGTGATTGGCTAGTGAGACCACAGACCTCCTGGAGTCCTTTCAAGGTAAATTGCCCAGAGTACTGTGTTGACACTTAGCAAAGATAATGCTTGAACTTGTTTGTTTGTTTGTTTGTTTGTTTGTGGCACTGGAAATGAGCCCAGGGGCTTCTGCCTGCCGAGAAAGCTCCCTACCTCAGCCACACCCCAAGCTCAGGCTTTGAACTTCCTGATGACTCTAGAGCATGTGCTCAAAGCCAGCAAGTTCCGTGGTGGCGGCTGGAGCCTGGGTTTGGGTTACATTAGAGTTGGGTGGGTCCTCACTGAATTCAGTTACACGGGGGGGG